>BLSH010083197.1:921350-944695 GCA_018402905.1 Glandirana rugosa | reverse complement strand
GCACTTACACGGCACTTAGCCCTCCCCCCGCTTCTCCACTTGGTACCTGCTGCTGAACCCCCCCCAGGACAAAAAATTATCTACGGCCCTGCCTTAGAGGGAAACCATAACGCTCATGTGGCCCGCAATGAAATTGAGTTTTACACTCCTGCTATAGAGTGTTACTTTTATAATATGCTGGGGCTGCTGACACCACATCCAGTTTAGGATGTCTACACAAGGGAAGCTTTTACAGGTAATTAGGATTCCTAAAATTTGTTAAAGAGGAAGTAAACCCAGATTGGGTTTACTTCCTCTATATTCCCCTGTAAAGTAGATGCATAATGGGCTACTGTGCATCGCCTAGTAGCCCATTATGTGTCACTTACCTGGAAACGAAGCCTGCGACATTCAGCGCTGTCCCCTATGCTGGCCGCGTCCATCTTCTGCCCCTCTTCCTTCCGGGACCGCGACTCTGGCTCTGTGACTGGCCGGAGTCGCGTGGCATGTACGCGGGAGCCGCCATTCACGGCACATTCACGGTAAAGAAACGGCACGGAGGCCGTTTCTTCACTGTGCATTTGCCAAAATGACGTTGGCACAGCTAGTACTCTGCATATCTCCTGAACCATGCAGGTTTAGGAGATATGCAGGGAACCTACAGGTAAGCCTTATTACAGGCTTACCTGTAGGTTAAAGTGGTTGTCACGAGTTGACTTAACATGTACTTCTATAGAAAAGGTTGTTGAAATGAATTGTCTAGCGACAGGGTCTCTTTAACCCTCTCAGCATGTATTCTTCATCAGCATGTCTTTACAGCCTTGGCAATGTCCTACTGTGGTTTACAACCTGGAACAGTTAAAAATATTTTCAGATTACAAAAAAATGACTGGCAATAATTATATGTGTTAGATAAAGTACTGATAACACACAAGAAGTGAGAACATTTCCGAGAAAGTGAAAGAAACATTTCTGATGCTGTGACATAGTAGATGCGGCTAACAGGAAGTAGATGGTAATAAGCATGCATATCTACTGTACACCCTTGTAGCTTGCAATTGGAAGGATTGGATATGGCTGAATCATCGTGGTAACTCATTATAGAACCAACAGCTAAGGACATATATCTTTTTTTCTCCTTTATTTGTATCAAATCTACATCATAAAAAGTACAAAAATTACATAAAACCAAGGTAATTACAATACCCCTATTTAAATAACACTGAAAATGTATCACTCTATTTCCTCATTGACCTTTAAAGCG
Organism: Glandirana rugosa; assembly: GCA_018402905.1. Classification (NCBI taxonomy): domain Eukaryota; kingdom Metazoa; phylum Chordata; class Amphibia; order Anura; family Ranidae; genus Glandirana; species Glandirana rugosa. Next base: position 943,452 of record BLSH010083197.1, on the reverse strand, counting down.
GTTGTCTACCCCCAAAAGGCATTTTTACCTACAGGTAAGCCTATAATAAGGCTTACCTGTAGGTAAAATGACTATCTCCTAAACCTGTACGGTTTAGGAGATATTCCACTTGCATGTAGCCGCTGACGTCACGGCGCATGCGCAATAACCACTTCAGCCCCGGAAGGTTTTGCAGCTTTAGGACCAGAGCACTTTTTGCGATTCGGCACTGCGTCGCTTTAACGGACAATTGCGCGGTCGTGCGACGTTGTACCCAAACGAAATTTGCGTCCTTTTTTCCCACAAATAGAGCTTTCTTTTGGTGGTATTTGATCGCCTCTGCGTCATTTCTTATCGCCGCTATAAACAAAAGAAGAGCGACCATTTTGCAAAAAAACCCAAATTTCTTACTTTTTGCTAAAATTCAAATCCAAAAAAAAAATATAAAAAAAAAATTTTTTTCACCGTTTTTGGCCGATTTATATTCTTCCTCATATTTGCGATAAAAAAATCGCAATCGGCGTTTATTGATTGGTTTGCGCAAAAGTGGCCGCATTTACGGATGATGAGAATTCATTTCTGGGGTTTTTATTTTTTTTTTATTTTTTACTAGTAATGGCAGCGATCTGCGATTTTTAGCGGTAATGCGATATTACAGCGGACATGTCGGACATTTTTGACACTTTTTTGGGACCAATGACATTTATTCAGCGATCAGAAATTTAAATGTCCACTGATTACTGTATAAATGTCTTTGGCAGTGAAGGGGTTAACCTGGGGGGGAGAGCTAGGGGTTAACTGTGTTCCCTGGGTGTGTTCTTACTGTGGGGGGGTTGGGCTAACATGGGCATGAGAGATCTAACTGATCCCAGTGACAGGGATCAGTAGATCTCTCATGCCCCACTGACAGGGCGGGGAACCGCCCTGTTTACATCGGCGGTTCCCCGTTCTTTGCCCTGTAGCCGCTCATCGTGGCTCGCCGGCGGACATCGGGTCTGCCCGAGCCGCGGGCACACTCCTCATTTTGGCCCTGGTGGCCAAAATGCGAATCGCCGCTTATTTACGGCGATTCGCGCAGCGCTCCCCCACTGCCGCCGTAAAAACACGGCGCGCGGTGGGGAACCGGATAATGTCCCCACAGGGAAGATGGAAGCTCCCTCTGCGGGGACCGGCAGCTCTGTGAAAGCTTCATTCTGAGGTAAGTATTTCATAATGAGCTAGTGCGTGGTGCATACTAGCTCATTATGCCTTTCCCTTGCAGGTTTTTTTTTTTTTCTTCGGTAGACAACCACTTTAAACTTACTTTATTTTAAGCCTTACCACTAAAGTTGAGCGAACACCTGGACGTTCGGGTTCGGAGGGTCCGAACGAACTTTGGAAAAAAGTCCGGGTTCGGCACCGAACGTTGCCCGAATGTTATCCCGGACCCCGAACCCCATTGAAGTCAATGGGGACCCGAACTTTTAGGCACAAAAATGGCTGTAACAAAGTCCTGGCAAGTGCTAGAGGGCTGCAAAAGGAAGTAAAATGGGGGTAAGAGTAGGGCAAGTGCCCTACAAAAAAATGAGGATAGGGAAAATAAATTAAAATCAAATAAACTAGGAGATGATTTTTGAACAATAATGTGTCACTTACAGCTGCAGCTAGAACCTCTCCCTTTAGAAGTAGGAGATGATTTTTGAACAATAATCTGTTCCTCTACCTAGTGCAGTCAGATCGCTCAAAGCAGCAGTATGTGAAATCTCAAATTACTCCCACAAACTGATCGTTGTGTACGATCCCACAATCTGATCGTTGTGCACGATCGTAATGATCATTGTGTTAGGCAGGGTTTGATCTGCAATGTGTCACTCAAAGCAGCAGTATGTGAAATCTCAAATTTCTGCAATCTGTCCCTCAGAGCAACAGCAGTAGTAATCTCAGGATGCAGGATCAGATGTTAAAATGTCTGCAATCTCTCCCTCACAAAAAGGCCAGCAGCTTCCTCTCACTACATTAACCCAAGAGTATGTGACATGCAGCACTGTGACTCCAGCTTATAAAGAGGCTGGGTCACATGATGCACTGGCCAATCACAGCCATGCCATTAGTAGGCATGGCTGTGATGGCTTCTAAGGGCAAACCAGTGAAACGCTTGTTGATTGGCTGCCCTTCAGCTATTCAACATGCGTGATCAACTACCAGAACCGAACCTGAACGTTTTTTGAAATGTCCGTGTTCGGGTCCGGGTCCCGGACACCCGAAAGTTCGGTACGGACCCGAACGTTACAGTCTGGGTTCGCTCAACTCTACTTACCACCCATAATCTCATAAAACTGCATTTGTAGAAATCTAATATATTATATTGCCTATTCAATGTACCCCTCCCTCAACCGACCTTTTGAGCAATTTTTTAATGTGATCAGTATTATCATCCCTGTCCTTACATATACATAGGAACACAATCATTTTAATGAATTATACTATTTAGAAGCAGCCTTTCTCAACTGGGGTTCCATAGAACCCTAGGGTTCATCCAGAGGTTGCTAAGGGTTCCTTGAGCAATTAGCAATATACATAACCACTGACACCAGTGTTTCTATTAGCTATCCATAAGGGGGGAAATATAAGGAGCATTCTACTCACTGTCAAAATGAGTATCTTGCAACTGAATACCTATATAAGGAGCCCTGACCACCAAAGTAATAAAGCTTTTCTCCTATTTACCACCAGAGTAATGGGGCCCTTCTCCCACTGAACACCAAACAAAGGGAGCCTGTATCCATCTTTAAAAGGGAACGTTTCACTGACCACCAATGTAAGGGAGCATTTCACTGACCACCAATATAAGGGGGCACATCTCTACTAACCACCAACAATTGCGACTGTTTCTCCACTGACCACCAATGTGGGGAAATACCATCATTTGTCACTGTCTGCAGTTCTTTGGCCATAATCTGGCCTCCATTATTCTTAGTTCCATTTCATCATTATTACTGCAGCCTTGGGTTTTCTAATCGTGCCACATGCCTTAGTCATTTTTTTCTTCTTATATCTCAACATACTGGTTACAGTATTGTGCTGTGAAGTATAGAGATAGTAATTATTAGCAAAGGTTCCTTAAAGTGATTGTAAAGTCTCGTTTTTTCCCCCATAAAAATAACAAACATGTTATACTTACCTCCTCTTTGCAGTGGATTTGCACAAGGCAGCCCGGATCCTCCTCTTCTCGGGTCCCTCTTCTGTGCTCCTGGCCCCTCCCTCCTGTTCAGTGCCCCCACAGCAAGCAGCTTGCTATGGGGGCACCTGAGCTGAGTCACAGTTCCCTGTGTCCATTCAGACACGGAGCCCCAATCGCCCCCCCCCCCCCCCCCCCCCCCCCCCGATTGGTTAGCTGACTTTGACAGCAAGCGACAGCCAATGGCGCCACTGCTGTGTCTCAGCCAATCAGGAGGGAGAATCTCAGATGGCTGAGACACTTGTGAATATTGCTGGATAGAGAGGGACCTCAGGTAAGTGCTAGGGGGGGCTGCTTCACACAGAAGGCTTTTTATCTTAATGCATAGAATGCATTAAGATAAAAAACCTTCTGACTTTACAATCCCTTTAAGACCTGAAAATTATTTCAATGGATTCTCCATCTTAAAAAGGTTGAGAGAGGTTTATCTAAGGCAATCACCTGCTCAAAGGTACACCCTAGATAAAATTTAAAAAGAAACCTTTAGATACTGGGAGCACATTTGACTTGCTCACGGCTACAGCTTTTCATTTAGACATTGGTAATGCACTAATCCCCCTGGATTCTGGCTGGATAACATAAAACATACAGTAGATGTCAATCCTAATGAACTTTCTGAGTTTGGCACAGTTGCAGTGCTTGCAGAGCACTGATCATCAATGGCTGGACTGCGGACTACTGTGGGTGAGATCAAGAGTCTTTGATAAAGCTGTAATTCCAGTGGTGGCCGCTTATTATGGGTGCAGGGGCGCCGACCCCCTAATCCATTCGCCCGGCACCTAATCTCCATGCAGGACGCAGGACACTTGGATTTCAATAGGGTTTTTTTTTTTTAAGCACGTGAATAGAGCCCGAGGCTCTATTTGGCTTCAAAAAGGGTGGGGTGAGCCACTTGTGTGACATTAGAAAATTAATTAATCGCAGCCCTTCCTTCCCTCGCCACCCAGCTCCGCTTTCTTTATGGTCCTCTGCCCCGCCCCACCAGCTTATCGTATGGTGGCCCCATCCTCCTTCCCAAATCTCAGGCAACTGCCCCATCCTGCTCTTCCTATCTTGAAATCTGTTTGTATTCTGCCCCGCCCTCAGCCCCTCCCCTTGTTTCCGGCGTCCCTCCTTCGCTGACTCCAAGCCGGAGATTTGGGTGATGTGACCAGGAAGAGATCTGGAGCCGGGCACAGCAGCAGGTGAGGGGGGGCGAACTGTCGGGCTGATCCATTGCTGCATGCAGGGGGGTGCAACATGCTGCTCCTCCACTTACTCACAGCTCTGTGATGCTCATCTTGCTGCTTTACCCCCCTGCCAGGTCATTGGTCTGTGCTGTGCTCATTGCTGTGACAAAGAAGGGCATGCAGCTGTACAAGGTGGATGGATTATCTTAGCAAAGGAGAAGTGTTCACTAACACCGATTTAGACATATTTGTGAACAATATTTGAGAGAAATAGGCCTTTTGTGCACATAGAAAAAGTTGTAGATCTTTGAGTTCAGTTCCTGATAAATAGAGCCAAACATAAAAGTGTTGCGTTTATAATTTTGCTCAGTGTATATATTTTTTATCATATTTTTTTTTGCACAGTGTTTGCACATTTTATATGGACTATTAGCACAGATATGTCAATTTGGGGTGAGTTCATTAAATGTTTAATTTATTGTGCCTCTTATGTGATTTATTAACTTATACCTAGCACAAGGATAGGGCAATTGTTATTGTTTTGTTGGGGCGCTTTATATTTATGCCATTGAACTGCTCTATAACCAAGCCCCTAACTGATTATGATTAGCAGTAGCTAACTTATAAGGTTATTAACTGTAAATATAAGATCCTGGAAGTGTTGATTTTTTTCCAAATCTATCAATTGTAACATGAAAGTCCTGTTATTCAGAACTTGAATTGAATTTTCAATATCCTACGGTATATTGCACTGACGCATTTTTTTTCACAGTTTTATTCATTTTTAACAGTGGCGGCTGGTGCTCAATATTTTGGGGGGGCAGCAAACAAACCCCCCCCCCCTCAATTGCACCACTGCCACCCCCTCCACCTTACCTTAGGAGATGACAAGGATTGAGGATGAGGGGTAGGGCTGCTGTTCCTCACTCCAGCCGAGGGCAGAGCCAGGGCTTCTCCTCGTAGGTGAACAGACGTTGCTTCTCCTCCCGGCCGAACATGAAGTGGGTTCTGGGACCCGAATGGCCTTAGGTCCTATGACTCCCTGGCCAGGAGGAGAATCAGGAAGACAATAGCGAATAATAATTCAGTATTGTCACAAAATTGGGTGGGCTCAGGGTGCAGTGCTCTGCACCCTGAGCCCATCCTATTTTTAAGCCAATTAGAACTTCAGGATATAATCATTTGTTTCCAAAAAACCCCCATTGAAATTCATGCATCCGGCACCCTGCATACAGATTAGGGGTTGGGCGCATGGATTAGGGGGACGATGCCCCTTAACCCCTCTATGGACTGGCTGCCACTGATTTTTCATCTTTATTTTGTTTCTAAAATAAAAAAAGAAAACTGTAACTGCATGCAAGTCTCCTTATTTATTGAATGTCCGTGTGGACATTAGCAGCAGCTCAGATTAGTAGTAGCCTTAAAATTGATCTTAGGTTATAGTCTACACATATCACACTTAGCGCTGCACAGATGTGGTTCTTTCTTGCCATGGCTGAGGGCTCCATTGTGTGACTTAAACCCTGGGCAAAATTAACACAGTCTCTAGCTATTAGGTGTCTCATGAGTGATTCATGTCTTAGACCCTCTTGGTTCCTGAATGCACAGGGCCCTAAACACGGGTACCACTCCATACAGCATTCAGCCCCATCCAACCACAGCCTGCCATAGACTTTGACAGGCTGCCTGTCCCTCTCAGACACACTAAAACTCCGGGAGGGACAAACTACACTTAGACATCCCTATGTGCAAGGGGCCTTAGATTGGGCATTGTTCATATGTCTGCATGCTTTCACTGATGTGTGATGGCCAAGCCATAAAATAACAAACCAGCCCAGCAAAAAGGTGTACCTGTAAGTGATTTTAAATTCAAATCAATACACACAAATAAAATATTTTTTATTTACATAAAGCTATACAGTACAAATCAGATGGAAATAAATTCAAGGCACTGACATATTTCAATAGACTGAAATTGCAATTTCGTTGTGTCTATCAATGAGTCCTATTAGGGTAGACTGACATTACCATTAGTAATTCATTAGTGAGTTTACAGAAAGTCTACATCTGTTACAATTATCTTCTCCAACATTTATGTTAGATAATCTACAGACCGGACACATATAAAATGATAGGGATTTTTCATTTTTGCTAACATAACCCCCCCGTCCACTCCAAAAAATGTAAATTTTGAAATATCACACATATCAACTATGAAACCTATTTCCAAATGGCATGTAAGGATATCTGTATATCAGGAAAATCTGCCATCTCCTCTTGTAAATTCAGGTGAATGAATCCATCTTGCAAAAATAACAACTTAACCTTCTTATACAATCTTCATTTGTCCAGCTTATGCGGTTTCTTATAATCACCTGGACTTGCTAATTATTCTTGAGTAAATTTTACTATCCACAGCAGAGAATTACTATTAACTGAACTGCAAAAAACCACTTGGGTGAACTGTGTTCAAGAATAATAGGAATGTCCAGTTGACAAAAGCTGGGTACACAAGTAGAATTTTGTCTGACGTTTTTTGTTGTAAGAAAGTTCACTTGTTTTCCTAATCATTAGTGGGGTCAAATTGATGTTCATTCTCGATCATAGTGATGAGAAAATTCAAAGGAGCAGGATGGAAAATATTTCTCGAATGTATGAATTTCGAACAGTCTATGTGTTTTTTGTTTGGTAAAGTCCATTATTCCAAAATTGAATGCCACTTCCGGACTGCCCGCCATCATTATACGGCGGCACTTTGCCATTGAATACCGTTGCTGTGGTAGCAGATAGCTACCATAACATATTTTTTTAAACAATGGGCGGCTGGCTTTCAGATAAAAGTGGTCCCTGCGGCGAATTTGCTGCAAGATCACTTTTATCGGGGGCGGGAAAGGTACCCCCCGCCACTTTTTCGTCGTCTCCGCCACTTACCGGACCCGCCTGTAGCAGCCGGTAGCAGCGGAGACAATTGGGTCCACTCTCCCCAATGGCTGTGAGCTGAGTGAGCAGAAGATGCCGCCCATTCGGCTCCATAGCATTGCAGGGCGGAAACGACATCAAACGTCACTTCCTCCCAAAGCTCTTAAAGGAGACTTTTTTTTTCAAGTGTAATTTTTTTCTTATTGCATTTAAGTGTACATATGAGATCTGAGGTCTTTTTGACCCCAAATCTCCTGGCATGCTTTTTTTCTATTACAAGGAATGTTTACATTTATTGTAATATGAATAAAAGTGATCAAAAAATTTTTTTAAAAGGACGGTGTAAAAATAAAAAATAAAAAGTAAAATAAATAAAAAAAAAAATTTAAAGCGCCCCGTCCCGCCCGCATATGAAAACGGTGTTCAAACCACATGTGTGAGGTATCAGCGTGATCGTTAGAGCGAGAGTAATCATTTTAGCTCTAGATCTCCTCTGTAACTCAAAAGTGGTAACCTGTAGGAATTTTTAAAAGTCACCCATGGAGATTTTTTAGTGCCAAAGTTTGTCGCCATTCCAAGAGCGGGTGCAATTTTGAAGCATGACATATTGGGTATCAATTTACTCAGCGTAACATTATCTTTCACAATATGGAAAAAAATAGGCTAACTTTACTGTTGTCTTATTTTTTTAACTCAAAAAAGTGAATTTTTTTCCAAAAAAATTGCGCTTGTAAGACTGCTGCGCAAATACGGTGTGACATAAAGTATTGTAATGACCTCCATTTTATTCTCTAGGGTGTTAGAAAAAAAATATAATGTTTGGGGGTTCTAAGTAATTTTATAGCAAAAAAAAAACTGATTTTAACTTGTAAACACTGAATCTCAAAAAGAGGCTCAGTCCTTAAGTGGTTAAAAACAAAAGCAATCTTGAACTACTTTCGAACAAAATTTAAATGTACTGAGATTTCTTCGAAATTCTGCTAGTGCCAGTTTTAGGTTTGTCCCCTTTCTTCTGCACTCTATGAGAACTGTCACCAAGGGACTAGCCTTTACAGATTTTCCTTATGCTTGGCATTTCCATTAGGAGCTACGTGGGCAGTCTTGGATTATATCAAATAATGAATCTCTTGAGACTCTCTGATGCTGGCTGGCAGAGGTCATATGGAATGCTTTCAGGAGAAGTGTCTCAGGGAATGGCAGTTTTCTTCAGATGATCTCTTCATTGTTACTGTTCATAAACACAATTCGCTAAGGGGGAACATCATCATTTTTTGGCTTAAGTCATGGAATTAGCCAATTATGATAAGCAACGTATGATTTTGTGTTATTTTGTCAAACATGTACACGTACATCAACATTTTTTTGAGAAAGTATATAATAATATCTTTTCAGATTAAAATAACTTACATTTTATTTCTACTGTATTTTTTTGCGGTGTCCTGTGTGCTTTATGGCTGTTTTATTATGGGCAGCATCTTGACCTCCTGGATAACAGTGAAGCATTTAAGTCCCGGGTCCATTTCCCAACTGAACATATCTGCACAATCTGTATTCTCCCCGTGCCTTACTGGGATTTCCTACAGGTAATGCTGGAAAAGCAGTATCAAACTGTAGAATGTTTTTTTTTGAGCCATGGTAGTTCGTTTGCTGATTGCGGTAGCTGGATGCTACATTGCTTCTCCATGTTACTCAGTGCTGTTTCAAATACAACAGTTGTAAAGTCATTTTTGCTTCCATGGAAATTTTGTTTTTGTATAAGGACACATACATTTGTACATATTGTATATACACATGGTCTCCTGATTAAAGTCCAAATAGTGGTAACCATTGACAGAATATCTTCCTCAAGCACAGTGGATTGTGTCATTTTGGGGAGCTGTAAATAAATTAAAATAATAGCAAATAAATGAATTGACTAATCGGAAAGCCAAATATACAATTTTATTCTATCTGTCAGGCAAATATGACATAACATTATTCTAGATGGCTTATTTAGCAAGGATCATACAATAGGAAACCATCTTTTAATGGTCTGAAATCACTAAACACTAAAGAATTTGGCGCTGGTTGAAATAGAATCATAGAGTTGGCAGCACAGAAAGACTATTTAGTCCATCGAGTCTGCCCCCTTATTCAATATATTTTTTCCAATCTCTTTGTCTGATCATAGATCTATGTTTTTCTCAAGCAAATTTAAACCCTTCACACCTAAGGGTGAAACAAATCGAAATGCCTAAGCACAATTTTTTAACTTCAACATGTAAAACCATACATATCATCACAACTACTTTGTACATCCAGCTAAATTATGCCGCAATTTTATTATCAAAGGAAAACTGGCCTAAAATAGTAAAAAAATATATTTGTTTAAATTTAGATGTATGTTTCTTGTTACTATCATAACCTACCACCAAACAACAAACCAATATAATTTTCTCCTGCTCCTTACGATAGCAGCGGTACCACATATATGCATGTTATCTGTTGTTTGTACCCATAGTACAAGAAGAGAAACAATCATACGCATTTTGCTTTTTTTTGTCCTACATAAAACACACCGACACTAACTGACACTGATACTAATTAAAAAAAAATCCTGCCCAAAATATAATGACCCTGACCTTTGACCCTGATCTTCAACCCTTACTTGACCCAAACACTAACACTGGCAGTGACCTAGATCAAACCTTGATCTAGGTATTTTTTCTTTATTTTTTATTTTAATTTTTAATATTTATCTATTTTTTTTTTTTACACAAACTTTTTTTTCTCTCTACAAGGAGAGACAAATATACAATGTATCTTTCCTCTCCATTCATAGAGAGAGAAACACAGGGACGGGCTTCACAGTGACTGATCACTGTGGTAGCCAATCAGAGGCAATTGGCCGGGTCCCGATTGTTACAACGTGGCCTGAGGCTCTCGGTGAAACCCCAGTCAGTGTGCTGGGAGCGCGCTGTGCAGCGTTCTCCCAGCACAAAGGGGGATATACAAATACGCCTCCCCACTGAAAAAAGCCCAGTCCAGTGAGACCGCATATTTGTGTTATGTCGCGGTCAAGTGGTTTGGTTCACCTACTGTTGACTGGCTCTCTACTAGAGTTGAGTTTGGGTGTCCTTTAAACTCACCTCTTTCCAAACATATAGGTGAGTTGGAGGACACCCAAGCTCACCTCTACTTACTACCATCGCTGGAAGTCTTTTACAATCAACTACTTTAAGTAAATGAATACTTCCTAAGGTGAGTTTTTCACTTTCCTCTTGCTAGTTTGAGGTCTTGATTTTAGCTTCATATCGAAAATACTGCCCCTCTGAACCTTATTCACACTCTTATTTAATTTAAAGATTTCAGTCATGTTCCCCCTTTCCTTTCTTTCCTCAAGACTGTTCATATTACATTCTTGCAGTCAGTCCTGGTATACTTTATCCCTCAGACCTTTTACCATTTTTGCTACTAGTTCTATTTTATTGATATGTTTTTGTAAGTGAGGTTACTATTTGCCCTGCCCTACTTAAAATGCCTGTATGAATATCAATAATAGCTAAAGAAGTTCTGCTGTTTGTTGTGCACTCTCAAGTGCTGGGAGGCCACATATAAGGAACGTCAATTGACAATGCTGTCAACAGACTTCCAGTAACTTCTGACCCCTTAAATTTAAGCTGACATGTCAGGCTCAAACGATTTGAATAAAATTAAAAGTAAAGTCTGCAAAGTTAAAAGGGTAAATTATGTTCTCTCCCATAAAACCAGATTTAGGCTCCCACAATCTATGCTGTTTTACTACCTACAACATATTATTAAGGCACAATCTGGGCTTGATACTTGGGAGCAGTTGCCTACACCTATCTACAATTATATGTCAGAGGTAGAAATTTATAAGGGCTTTATATCTAGATGTTACTATATGATGTTGGTTATTTTTCTTCCCTCTGCAATCTGAGGCTATATGGGAGCGTGATATATGGGCATTTGAAGAGGAACCGTGGGAGGAAGCCCTACAGGCTGTATAGATGTGCTCCCTCAATGTTACACAGCTTGTATCACAGCTGTATATCCTCCTAAGGATGCACCTTACACCTGTGAAGCTATTTAAAATGGGGATGAGAGAAGACCCTATATGTACCAGATGCTCTAGGGATCATGGAGATTTAATCCACCTATTATGGAGATGCCCTAAGCCACATCTATATTGGAGGAAAGTGTTGGATACAATTAATGGGGTAATTTAAGTAACCATTAGACAGGATGCTATACCTTGCCTTTTGGGGATCTTGGATGACCTACCAGTGGAAGATGTCGCCAAACAGGCAATAGCCAGAGCCTTATTTCAGGCTAGATAGCTAATTCTTAGGCACTGGAATTTGACTGACCCTCCCTCGTGGAAGGAGTGGGTTGCTCAAATGGGTTACACACCACACCTAGAAAAGTATATCTTTCAACACAGAGGGCGCCTGGGCAAATATCAAAGGGTTTGGTTTTGATGGCTTTATACACCAGGGCTATCATCGGCTGACCTAATCCTAATTAGAATTCTGTGAACATAATTCACATGCTTGATATGTGTGATTGGTAACAATGATTTGCATCTCTAGTTTGGTGTTAGCATGTATTATTGAATTAATTGAATTGTTCAATAGGTGCTGATGTGACAATGTTGGATTGTGGTGTCTTATGGACATGTTTGCTGTAATCTCTCAGGAATTTGTACTTGTATTTCTTGTTAAGCATCTCAATAAAACCTCACACAAAAAAGAGAGACTACAAAGTTTTAATAGTACAAGATTGAATATTTTTGTATTTATTGAATATTATGTATTTATGCCCATTTCAGGTTTGAGTGCACACAAACATGAAGATGCTGAGTCAGGGAACCCCACTGCATTTCTCCTTATCGGAATAAAATACAAAGAGTAGATTTAATCATGCAGCAACACCGTGGTGATAAGATGTTTGTGCCGCCGCCTTGTTGTACGATCTGATGTGGTTACGGCACTGTTTATCACATCTATCTCCTGATACGTTGCTACCACAAACACAAACATACTTACTACTTTCTGAAGTACATGTGCGTCCTCCTGTACACACCTAGAAAAGAGAATTACAAACAGTTATATTTCAAATGTTTATTAAGAATTAATTATCATATACTCTATAACAGTGTTTCTCAACCTTATTTTAGTCAAGGCACCCTTTAAAATCCTACACTATGTCAAGGCACCTCATTCTAAAATGTGAAAAACTAAACTAATAGTTTTACAAATCGAAACGACATTCACACATGTAGGACACCCAATGTTAAAGGGGATTTATACTTCCAAAGCAAAACACATCTTTGCACACAGGTACTGACGTTAATGGTGCACAATGAAAACCTGTGGCTTTCTGTAACTAAAAGGCAGGCTTGATTCACCCTTTGGTTTGTATACAATTTTTAGGAATTTTGCCAAGGCACCCCGGGGGCACCCTGGTTGAAAAAGGCTGCTCTATAATGTGAATAAAAATGACTCCATTCTATCATAGTTACATAGTTACAAAGTTAGTGAAGTTGAAAAAATACACAGCTCCATCAAGTCCAAACTATGTGTGTGCTTTTATGTCAGTATTACATTTTATATCCCTCAATGTTGTGGTGCCTTAGGTGCCCATATAATAGTTATTTTAAATTATCTATGCTCCCAGCTGAAACCACTGTTTGTGGAAGAGAATTCCACACCCTCACTGCTCTTACCATAAAGAATCCTCTACGCAGTTTGAGGTTGAACCACTTTTCCTTTAGTTTTAGGGAATGGCTGTGTGTCTTTGTGTGCTCCCTTGCGCAAAATAGTTTTCTCCCTATTGTTGGGTCACCAGTACAGTATTTGTGCATTGAAATCATATCCCCTCTCAAGCGTCTCTTCTCCAGAGAGAATAAGTTTAGTGCTTGTAAACTTTCCCCATAACTAATGTCCTCCAATCCCTTAATTAGCTTTGTTGCCCTTCACTGAACCCTTTCCAGTTCCAAGACATCCTTTCTGAGGACTGGCACCCAGAACTGGACGGCATACTCCAGGTGTGGCATACTATGCTGCCAGAAAGCACTCTACAATGTGGCCATTTTGCCAGTATGGCAGCTGTTAGAAAATGTTGTATGACATCTTTTTTGGGTGGATTTTGTGGTACCCGGTGTCATATAGAAAAGGGTGATTTTAGGGCTGTTTGGAGCCGTTGTCCCTGTCACTCTGATATAAATATTCAAAATATGTCTGGTATTTAAGTGATTGTCCAATTACACACATGAAAAAAACTTTATATATAAAAAAAATAGATGAATATACCAGCGCCAACCCAGAAATTAATATATAGTCCACACACTAAAAAGTGACATAGTGCTCCAAAGTACTCTTCAGTGCTCCTATATGATGCTCTGTGCAAAATGGTGACAAAGTGACTGGTGACCCTCTTGTGCCCTCACTCACCAGACAGAGTCATTGTGATATTGGAATTGGCTTAGCAAATGTCTACTATATTCATTCACAATTTCACACAATGTTTCAGAAGGGTAGGCGCTGATATACATGTTTATATAAAAAAAACATAACTTTTATTGTACAACAATTTCTTACAAAGGGATAGTGGTTCATCAAAAGTTGTATAATGTAATGCCTGTGCATATGATGTATATTGATTTTTTTATTTTTTTTTTACATATATGAACTTTGTAAGATTTTTTAATTGTTGTACAATAAAAGTTATATATTTTTATTTCAAATTCTTTACTTATATAAAAGAATAAAGCATCCATCAGAGCAATGCACTACAGAATAGGTACAATATCTCACAAATTAAGACGATTCAAAGCAGCATGGTAGTATACAGTGAGATACAGAAAATGCAAGATATTCTGACATCAAGAAAACACAAAAACATTTTTACAAAAATGAGGAGGTAACTGTAACCAATATGTCTGTGTTAGCTTGGTGGACACTTCAGTTTTTAAAGGAAAAGGAACAAGAACAGGGAAACTAAAGGACGCCTATAGGCCCCAAAAATCATAGGACTTAGGATAGGGATGGGGAAGGAGGGAAGAGACAAAAAGCCAGGGTGATGGGGTGCACATGTGCATTTCCAAGGAGGACTTCATTCTCCAGAGTAGCTCTCCAAGAAGGTCTTCCCTTCATCCGAATACACAAACATGTTCCAATATGACCATGTTATAGTATATTTCTCTGTCCTATTTTGGGCAGTAAGCAGTAGGTCCTCTAAAAAAAGTTATGTATTTTTATATATAACGTTTTTTTGTGTGTGTAATTGAACAATCACTTACAGTGCCTTGAAAAGTATTCATACCCCTTTTAAATTTTCCACATGTTGTCATGTTACAACCAAAAGTGTAAATGTATTTTATTTGGATTTGATGTAATAGAGTAGACCAACAGAAAGTGTAACATAATTGTGAAGTAGAAGGAAAATAATAAATGGTTTTCAAAATGTTTTACAAATAAATCTGTGAAAAGTGTGGGGTGCATTTGTATTCAGTCCCCCTGAGTCAATACTTTGTAGAACCGCCTTTCACTGCAATTACAGCTGCAAGTATTTTTGGGGAAGTCTCTGCCAGCTTTGCACATCTAGAGAGGGGCATTTTTTCCCATTGTTCTTTACAAAATAGCTCAAGCTCTGTCAGATTGGATGGAGAGCGTCTGTGAACAGCAATTTTCAAGTCTTGCCACAGATTCTCAATTGGATTTAGGTGTGGACTTTGACTGGGCCATTCTAACACATGAATATGTTTTGATCTAAACCACTCCATTGTAGCTCTGGCTGTTTAGGGTCGTTGTCCTGCTGGAAGGTGAACCTCTGCTCCAGTCTCAAGTCTTTTGCAGACTCTAACAGGTTTTCTTCTAGGATTGTCCTGTATTTGGCTCCATCCATCTTCCCATCAACTCTGACCAGCTTCCCTGTCCCTGCTGAAAACGCATCCCCACACCATGATGCTGCCACCACCATGTGTCACGGTGGGGATGGTGTGTTCAGGGTGATGTGCAGTGTTAGTTTTCTGCCACACATAGCGTTTTCCTTTTAGGCCAAAAGGTTTAATTTTGGTCTCATCTGGCCAGAGCACCTTCTTCCACATGTTTGCTGTGTCCCCCACATGGCTTCTAGCAAACTGCAAATGGGACTTCTTATGGCTTTCTTTCAACAATGGCTTTTTTCTTGCCACCCTTGCCACTTTGTGTTGGTCTATCACATAAAATCCCAATAAAATACATTTACATTTTGGTTGCAACATAGCAAAATGAGGAAAATGTCAAGGGGTATGAATACTTTTTCAAGGCACTGTAAATACCAACAGGCCACCCTTTAGAACACCCGCTTTGTTTTTCTTTTACTTTTCGCTATTTACTTGGGTTGGTGATGACCTGATATATTATCTTTATGACTCCCAGTGTGTGCTAAGGCACCCCCACAATTTACTTGACCACTTGCCGACCGCCTCGTGTAGATAAACGGCGGCAGTGTGGCTCCGCTGCACGAATCGTGTAGATAAACAGCGGCAGTGTGGCTCCGCTGCACAAATTACCGCCTATTAAGGGCAATTTGCACAGCTGCAGTTTGCCGGCTGGGGCATGCTGCCACCGGCGTGCTCTCGTGCCCGCGTGAGCGTGCCCGCGGGTCAGGCGGACTCAATGTCCGCCGGCGACCCGTGATCGCCTAATACACAGGCAGAGCAGGGAACCACCAATGTAAACACGGCGGTTCCCCGTTCTGTCAGGGGACATGACAGTGATCTACTGACCCCCTGTATTCGGGATCAGTTAGATCTGTCATGCACCGACCAGCCCAGCCCCCACACAGTTAGAACACAGTGAGGGAACACATTTAACCCCTTGATCCCCCCTTAGTGTTAACCCCTTCCCTGCCAATGACATTTATACAGTAATCAGCGGCTATTTTTAGATCTGATCGCTGTATACATTTCCCAAAAAAGTGTCAAAAGTGTCCGATCTGTCCACTGCAATATCGCAGTCCCGATAAAAATCGCAGTTTGCCGCCATTACCAGTAAAAAATAAAATAATAAAAACGCCATAAATCAATTCTGATAGTTTGTAGACGAAATAACTTTTGCGCAAACCAATCAGTAAATGCTTATTTCAGTTTTATTTACCAAAAATATGTAGAAGAATAATACATTTTGGCCTAAACTGATGAATACATTTCTTTTTTATATATTTTCTTTTTGATATGGATTATAGCAAAAAGTAAAAAAAATGTTTTTTTCAAAATTGTCGCTCTTTGTTTGTTGATAGCACAAAAAACAAAAACCACAGAGGTGATCAAAAAAGGGAAAAAAAGGACGTCAATTTTGTTTGGGTACAACGTTACACGACCGCGCAATTGTCAGTTAAAGCGACGCAGTGCCGTATCGCTGGGGCTGAAGTGGTTAATATATCTAAATATTCAAAATACCCTTACAAAAAATCATATATGTAGGGACATTCCCACTATATAGGAGTCATAATACCATTAGTGCCCTTACATTACCAACATATATTTGGAAGAGACAAATAAAACTAATGAGGGATGTCTGGGCATCTGTACCAAAGGGTGAAGATTTTAAAGTTCTTCTCTTGGGTATTACTGGACTCTTTTTTTTTTTTTAAATAAAAAAGTTGAGATTGAATGACATAGCTCTTATTTGAAATAAAATGCAATCACGTATCATGACATTTTTGAAACATTCAAATGTTTGCATACTTGCTATGGTGTAATTTCATAATCATACTTCCTGTGCATTATAAAATATATGCATGTGTACTTACGATATGTATGGGATGCCAGGAAATATAGCCCTATCATAAGGATAACAGCAAATCCTGCCACAGGGGACCAGATGACTGGGCTACAAGACAAACCTGCATATAAACAATACAAATATTCAGTGTGATGTAGAAAAGCACAGTATAACCGATAATAGATAGTAATGTCTTCTCTCCATTATTAATGATCCTATCTAGTTTGGTATAAACTTAAGTATCTATTTTGGTAACCATTGGGAAAATCAGTTCAAAATAAGCAACACACCTATTATCAATATGAAATATTATTTTATTTTTAAACGGCTAGCCTAAATTTCAATATCTGCTTACACTGGAAAAAGTTCCACTAAATCAATGCTTTCAGATTCTGAAGGTTCGCATACTGTGATGCCAAAAATTTGAACTCCTCTTCCTCTGAGGTTGAATGCCAAAAAAACTCAGGACCCAACTGAACCTGATGTGCCCAGACCTATCAATGAATTTATCTAAAAATTTGCTGCAAACAAATAAAACATCCTTAAAGTCTAACTGCCACGAGAAGACACGTACCAATGTCAAATGTTAAAAATAACAGGGCTTGATTATCCGTTTCTTCAAATTATTGGCTCTTGTGAGTCAACTAACATCAGGAAAAGGCTATGTATTGATTGTTTTAGGTCACTCCCTATTTCTAGTGAAAAACCTGCACATTCTCAAGCAAAAATTTGCGATTCAAGAACTTTTTGAATCCCAGGAATTTGCCATGAACTTATCTTAGCTTTCAACCCTAATCTCAACCCTGATTAGGACACTTTAGACCTGAAATAGTCAAGCAAAGTCTTCCAAAGAAAATGCAACCCATAGTCAAAAGGCCTTAGACCCCCAATGTCTCCATGACCTGCCCAATGCTATCACATGGGGGTTTGTTAACCCCTTGTAATAGCAATAAAGTTAAATAAAAAAGTAAAAAAATAACATCTATTTAAACCACGATTGCACCATACATTTAAGGTAGCGCCGCAAATGTTGAAGTGAGAGCAATAATTCTAGTTCCAAAGCTCACAGTTAACGCTAAACTACTGAGTTGTAAAGGCTTTTAAAGCATTGCCTATAGAGCTTTTTGGATACCATTGCTTTTTGTGATTTCTTGGGCACATGGAATCTTAAAACTTGGCATGTATCTCTTTACTCCATGCAACCCCATATTTTATATTTTACAAAAAAAAAATTAGGCATTATATTGTGTTTTTTGCTCTAAAATTTATTTTTTTTCCCTGAAAATATACCATTGATAAACAGTTGCGCAAATATCACGCAACAGAAAAAAATTGCAATTACTATCATTTTATTCTATAAGGTCTCTGCTTTCAGAAAATATAGGAATTGTCTTTTTAAGTAATTTTATGGCCAAAAATGCAAATTTTTACATGTATGCAAAAAATGAAAAAAAATGCTCTAGTGCCCAAGTGGTTAAAGATCGTTTCTCTGTGCTGTAAGTTTGGCGTTGATTTTAAATGATTAGGAACAGTACAACCAATCCCATTAAAAACTGGCAAAATAGAACCCCCATTGAATCTATTAAATAGCAACTCCACCATCTGCTTGCTTGAATACATTTGCAGCCAAGGAAACATTTCTTGCAACATCACCAATATTTTCACTTTTAAAGAAATGTTTTTTCCTACTTCCCAACCTGACAAAGCCATTTTTATAAAAAAATCTAGACACCAGATGCAAGTCTGAAAGTACATTCGTGTTTATGCTCACATGTGTTTGGCCATTTACTATTTAATCCATTTTCGCTAGTGTTTTAACCCCAAAGAAAGAATTTATTCAGCATGCAATGTATGTGTATTAAAACATTTGCCAGGCATATAGTTAAACTACTTTAAAAGGTGTTGTCATTGATAATGAAATAAAATTAAATAATTTAGAAGAATGACATCCTATGGATCTTTTCAGGGTTTTATTGTGGTTAAGCCTGTCCATACTTCTTCATGGGTACTCACATAATCCCTTCTAGGACTTCCAACAGAATCCCTGCAATGACTTCCAGAATTCCCTGAAATGATGCTGGGCATGTCTTCTGACCAAATGGGCATTCACGCACCAGCCGTTAATGTGGCTGGTGCTGTGTTCTATTGCTAGCTACCCTTTGTGCTAAAAAGCTATTATACTTCTGATTGTCTTGCTTGCTGCTGAACTAGATTGACCTGACTACTCTCTTGTCTGCTGCCTGCCCATGACCTCTGCTTGGCCATGACTACTGTCTTGCCTGCCATTGCCTCTCACTTGCCCATGACCTCTGCCCAGACCTCACTATTCATCTGCTTAGTATTTTATGTACAGTCACCACACCATAGCTGTTCTTTTCCAGGAACCCCTTGGTGGGGCATGCCTGAGGGCTGCAAGCCAGTGATAAATTGCAGCAAAGAAAACCAGGACCACAAGGGTTTCCTGACCACCTGAATTCTACCATTAGGAACTCTGGTGAAGACCAGCTGTCACTTAGACTTCACCCCTTGGGTAAGCCTGCATCACTTGCCAAGGGAAGCTATAACACTTTCCTCAGAAAGCATGGTTTGCATATTCTAAATAAACTTAGTTTGTTTATCCATCTTGAAAGTTTTTGAACAGGGTTTTACGGCTTTGCACTTTTCTCACTACCAATCAGTTGTACAGAAATCTTTCCAAGTGCTGACTCCTGGATTGGGCTCATCCAGGAGTTATATGTGTCTGCTTTCCTGGCAGGGAGATGCTGAATCCTCCTCTTCCTCTGCAGTTGGGGCCAGTAGAAGGAGGCAGCAGGGTGGGAGGGCCATGGACGAGGGGTATAACTACAGGAGTTGCAATTGCAACTGGGCCCCATGCTCCATGGGGCCCGTGTGCCTCCCTTGTACACCTGGATAGGAGGGATGGCGGGGTGGCATTTAGAGGAACAAATTTCCTCCATTTTCCTCCTAATGCAGGAGATTGGTTTCTCTATATGCTGCCCCGCCGCCCCTCCTATTCAGTTTACTTGTCTTTTGCTGTTCCCAGGGTCCCTGTGGGCTTCCCTGCCCCCCCCCACCTGCTGTAGAAGATGTGTCATGATGGAGAGATGGGCACCTGTCGGTTAATTTTTAATTTACCAACTCCTTCCTTTTCTGAATGAACAGAGTCAGTGATTGGTACCAATTGGTTCATTCATAATTGAAGCATAGTAAACTGTTTTTACTATACTTCTGTTTCTGAATGAATGGGAGGCTCGGTACACAATTATTCCTGTCCATTCATTATGTGCAGCTGTGGCTATACAGATGGTGATTGAGGGCTGAGGTTCATTTAGACCCCTGATATCTCATCAACCCCCCCCCCCCAACAGAGCTACTAAAAAAATGTAAAAAATAATAAAAATAAAATTGTAAAAGAAATAAAAGGAAATGGTAACAAATATAATAAAATAAAAATAAAAAATAAAAACTACTGACACCAGTGAAGGAACTATTGGGATTGCAAAGGTTGCAATTGTGACCAGGCCCTGGCATTTCACCACCATGGGGAGGCCCGAAGATGGCAGAAAGGGGGCCCGCTGCAGAACTTGTGAAAGGGTCCCGCTACGGCACCGTAATAAAGGGACCCGCGATGGGAGTAAAGGGCCCCAGGATCAGTGGGAAGAGGGAGGGCCCTTCATGATTTCTTGCACCGGGGCCCTGAAGGCTCTAGTTACGCCTCTGCCATGGAGATGCACACGCCTGTGGTCACAGCAGCATTGAGTTTGATCATTTACCATGGCTATCAATAAATGCAAAACAAATTTTGTTCCTGTAATCTGGAGATAGTACAGGATTAAGCTGCCTAAAACTCTGAGATCTTTGGGGTAATAACAGGTTAAGCAGTAACCCCGCATCTTTCTCTCCACCCTTCAGAATTAAGTGCACAGCCAGCTTTTGACTGTTTGTAAAAAAAAAAAAAAAAAATACCCCCAAAAAATAAGCTTGCCGAAACAGATCAATAAAAGTACAATAATGTCAGATGGGTGAGAGAATATGACAAACCGGAAAACTGGAAGCCTAGTTTCTATAACGTACCTGGCAGTGAATCCTTTGAAATTTTAGGCTTCTTGCATTTGCATGGAGGTTTCTGTGTTGTTGGAGGGGCAGTAGTAGGAAGAGTCTCAACTGAAAGGAAGAAAATGACATTTGAAATAAGTTATCATTCCGCAGCATCTGTGTGCCCAGAGATAAAATACAGCTTCAGTTTATTTCAGTGCCTCACCTATTTGGTCCATTGTGGCCTTTTAAACATGCCATTGAAAGCGTTTAGTTATATCTGTTTAGTAAATGCAAAAAATACCTGGTGATCATGCCAGAAATCTTTTGCACCATTAAAGCGGTAGTAAACCCCACTTGGTCATTTTTACTTACAGGTAGGCCAATAATAAGGCTTTCCTGCAGGTAAAATGAATATCTCCTAAACGTGCACCATTTAGGAGATATTCACCCTGGGTGCAGCCAGCTACGTCACTGGCGCATGCACTCTGAAGGTCCGGCACCTTCAGAACTTTGTGCCGGAACCGAGGGCTCCCACGCACATGCGCAGGAGTGACGTCATTGCGGCTCCAGCCAATCACATACCTGGAGTGCGTGAACCCGAAAGAAAGACAGCTGTCTCAGTGGTGACAGAACAGTATTGGAAGGCTTTGTTCCAAGGTGAGTATTTTTTGGATGTTCTGTTACCGTATTACACGATCATACGTAGTGTATGATCGTATAATACTTTATGAGTGGAACCTTGTTTCGGAAGGTTATGACAAGACAGTGGTGACTCTGTCGACAGAAAGAAAGCCCAAGTGCGTGAGGTCCATACACTAACCGACCTCGGCGTTACTGCAGTGAGGACGCGTACACGCACCCTCGGGAGCCAAGGCCGTGTTTCAAGACTTCCACGGCCTGGAAGTCTCACGTACGCGGTCACTGCATCGACCGACGTGGGTCCCACTTATAGAGGATTTACCACGTGCAAATCCTCTATAAGTAAAATGGACGTCCTTTCGGAATAATAA
>BLSH010083197.1:876482-921340 GCA_018402905.1 Glandirana rugosa | reverse complement strand
CAAGGTCACTTCCCTTGAGAATTCCGCAGTCGTATGGTTCTGTAAAACCTGTTAAAGTACGAGGGTTGAAACACCCCTCTCAAACCTCTACCGGGGAAGGACAAGGTTGTACTGACGAGTGGTGACGTGTTTCGTTTCCGGGTATTTCTGTACCTACCCGTTCAGACCCCACCTCCTTGCACTGATTGGACGTGTCTCGGGACTGGAGTTGGGCTATCTTGTGGAAACTTTACTTACTGACACTCGGTCCGGAAGAGTAGGTGTAGTCACAGACATGAAATTGTCCAAAATGTCTTGGTATGCTGACGCCTTAAGAGTTCCCTTCACTGGAACTAAGGGGCCAAGCCCAACCCCTGAAAAACAAACCCACACCATAATCCCCCCTCCACCAAATGATTTGGAGGGGCGGTCCAATACTTTTGGCAATATAGTGTGGATGAGCAAGTTTGGGATGGAGGAACTTGACTGGCATGCAAAATGTCGGTTAGTGTCAGATTCCCCGCCATAAGTCGCTAATTGCCGCCACTACTAGTATATAAAAAACAAAAATTCCAGTATACATACACTCAAATTCATTTTAGGGTAATAACGCAATATATTACCCAATTTTTTTGTACAATATAACAGATAACATTGGGCCAAGTAAATAGATACCCAAGCCATAAAATGTAATGTGCCCGTGAACTGGCAAAAACTTCAGTATCCTATATTTTCCATAGGTGATGCTTTAAAAGCCCCTGCAGGTCATATGTTTAGGGTTAACCATAAATAATGGGCCTAGAATTATTGATCCCTCTCTGCCATGTGCGGCGATATGTACCACGTGTAGCGAAGTCAACATGCTTGTGCATAGATGCCCCCATGGCATGCATTTACATTTGCATGGGTGGACGAGGGTGAATTTTATGTTCCCGAGTATACTTTTAATTTTTCACACATTTTTTTTTTTTGTATCAATTTTGTATCAAAATTGGACTAAACTTTATTTTCATCATACAGGGGATAAAAGGCCTCCTATAAGATGCATTTTATGGTGACAGGTTCTCTTTAATGAGATATCAGAGGTATAAAAGATCCCTGATGTCTCACCTGTCCTCCAGGGAATCTAATGGAGTGCAGTGACACCAGACCCGGAAGTGGTGTTTTATTGCTTCCAGTTCCTTAGCAGAAAGGGGAGATCAGTGAATGGATGTTCACAGATCTACCTCCCCTCTACCTGGCAGCACCCGCCATGCCAGTCCCAGGTCCACCAATAGGCACGCAGAGCTCAGGAAAACTGGCAGGCAGGGCCGGCTCTACCACTAGGCAGACTAAGCGGCCGCCTAGGGCGCACTGCCACCAAGGGCGCCCGGCCGCTGTTGATTCGTCACTACTGCTCTCTGCTCTGCATGGATCATTCATATCATCACAGCCAAGAGAGCCGCGGATGGCTACCCCCCCCCAGAGGCCGCTCTGCATTGATCATGTCACCGGAGAGCCGCGGCTGGCAGCACCCCAACAAGGTGGGGTATATACGGGCATGGCAAGGGGGTGGGGTTAGGGGTGGAGCTGGCAAAATTAGGTTTCGTCTAGGGTGTCAAAAATCCTTGCACCACGCTGGTGGGGGGGGGCAGATAACATGGTGTGTGGAAGCGTTTTGG
The DNA here is from genome assembly GCA_018402905.1 of Glandirana rugosa. Lineage (NCBI taxonomy): Eukaryota > Metazoa > Chordata > Amphibia > Anura > Ranidae > Glandirana > Glandirana rugosa. Next base: position 919,700 of record BLSH010083197.1, on the reverse strand, counting down.
GGGCTGCACAGTTGCCAGTTCGCTTCCAACTGACAGCTAACAGTTGGCTGGTCAGATTTATACAGACTGCGTGTAACCCCCCCCCCCCCCCATCGCCACCAACGTGCCACATATATCGGTGGCAGTAAAAGGAATAAAGCTTTTTGAGTATTTGTTCTATCTTTATAATTTGGATGCATATAATAACGTGGAGGATTTTTATTATTCTATTTGACTTTTTTGAGTTTTAGGAGCTACTTAAAGATTTTGCTTTGAGGACCATCTTTAAATCACTATAACCTACCAACTGTCAGGTATGTTCCATTTCCAAAGGTGAGCTTTTGTCCCATGTCCACCATGCAGAAATAGGCTCCGCTGTCTGAGTGCTGAAGATCTTTTATCTTCATCGTGGATGTGATTGGGAACGTGTTCTTCTTCATCTCCAACCGGTTCTGGTTGAAGGCACCATAAGTATAGCTTTCCTTTGGGCCAAAAGCCACACATACAAGAAACTCCAGCTGTCCTTTTGTGGACGTCTCTCTGTACCAGCAGACTCGGAGATTGTCCAACGTTATTCCCTTCGCCTCGCATTTTATCTCCATTTCTTTGTTAACCAATGCAATTGGAAAACCTGGAGACTGGGTTAAAATGATATTTTGTGTAAGGGTGCCTATGTGAAAAAGAAAGAGAAGACCATGAATATAGCAATGCAGTAATATGTATATTGCATTTGGTTGTATTGGGACTCATTTGAAATAAAAATATTTCATTATTCAAAATATTTGTAATTTTGATAGACAGTTTGTGACTAAGACAGTAAAGCTAAGCTGGTGCCCCCAATCTATTTCTCTGCAGTTAAGCAGCACAGTGTGGTTATCAGCCTCAGCTTGTGATTGGACAATGATGGAACAGAAGCGCATTGATGAGGACCCCTTTCTGCTCTGCTCTCCTATAATTGTGTGTAGCAATAAAGACTGACAACCGTGGCTCAGAGGGCGGACACTCCTTCTCTATCCTTCTGTGTAAGGCCTCATACACACGGGCGTTTTTTTACATTCACGTTTTTTAAAGTTTTTTTTGCAGCTCTCCATTTTATTCAATGGCCCCATAAAAACGCCAACGTTTTTGACGTACAACCCACGGCCAGCGCGTTCCAAGGTTTTAACTTTTTGGCGTTTTTGGCGCCAACTCGGCAAAACGCTCACTAACGCCGTACGGACGTTAACAGGCGTTCTTAGGTTAAAAAATATCAGAGGGATGTTTTTTTTTTTTAAAAACGCCTATTGACACCGGTGCTCACTAACGCCCATTGACGCTAATTAACGCTGATGCAAAACGCCGAAAAAAACGTTCACTTTTCCCTGATGTTGGGCCCGGCGTTTTGCTTATTTTTTTCATACGCCCGTGTGTATGAGGCCTAAGGGTTACGGGAGGCTGTTATTAAGACATATATTTAGATATTTATACAAATTTTATGTAAAAATATTTTATTACTTCAAATACTCCTAACTTAATGATAGATCCATGCATATCTAAATGCAAAATAATGGAACTCTTCTACCAAGAGGGAGGAGAAGGGAGATGATTTGCTGGAATTGCCCGTGTGTCAAATAATCTTCAAAACATTTTACTTTTCAGGAGAAAGAGTGAAGAACAGTGGAAATAATTTAGCATTACACTCACTCCCCACTTTATTAGGTAGATATGTTTGATTGCTTGATAACACAAATTTCTAGTCAGTCAATCACATGGCAGCATTTAGGCATCTAGACGTAATGAAGTCGACTTGCTGAATTTCAAACTGTGCATCAGAATGGGGAAGAAAGGGAATTTAAGTGACTTTGAAGGTGGCATGGTTGTTGGTGTCAGACGGCCTGGTGTGAGTATTTAAAAAACTTCTGATTTACAGCAATTTTCAGACCCAACCCTCTCTCGGGTTTACAGAGAATGGTCCGAAAAATAGAAAATATCCAGTGAGAGGCAGTTGTGTGGAGGAAAATGCCTTGTTGGTGTCAGAGGTCAGAGGAGAATGGGCAGACTGGTTTGAGATGATAGAAAGGCAACAGTAACTCAAATAACCACTCGTTACAACCAAGGTATGCAGAATACCATCTCTGAACACACAATGCATTGAACCTTGAAGCAGATGGGCTACAGCAGCAGAAGACCACACCGGATGCCACTCCTGTCAGCTAACAACAGGAAACTGAGGCTACAATTCACACAGGCTCACCAAAATTGGACAATAGAACACTGGAAAAACATTGCCTGGTCTGATGAGTCGCGATTTCAGCTGCGACATTCAGATGGTAGGATCAGAATTTGGCTTAAACAACATGAAAGCATGGATCCATCCTGCCTTGTATCAACAGTTCAGGCTGCTGGTGGTGGTGTAATGGTGTGGGGGATATTTTCTTGGCACACTTTGGGCCCCTTAGTACCAGCTGAGCATCATTTAAACCCCACGGCCTACCTGAGTATTGTTGCTGACCATGTCCACCCCTTTATGATTACAGTGCACCCATCTTTTGATGGCTCCTTCCAGCAGGATAATGCACCATGTCACAAAGCTCCAATCATCTCACCACTGGACAATGAGGTCACTGCACTCCAGTGGCCTCCACACTCCCCACATCTCATCCAATAAAGCACCTTTGGGATGTGGTGGAATGGAAGATTTACATTATGGTTGTGCAGCCGACAAATCTGCAGCAACTGCATGATGCAATCATTGTCACTATGGACCAAAATCTGAGGAATGTTTGCAACACCTTGCTGAATCTATGCCACGAAGAATGAAGGCAAAAGAAGGTCCAACCCGGTACTAGCAAGGTGTACCTAATAAAGTGGCCGGTGAGTGTATGCGATAATGAGGTCTTTACATTAACCCCTTCATGATGGAGGGTAAAACAAATCTTAAAGCCTGAACACAGTTTTGCACTTTTGACATGTGTTAATAAAACTATACACATCATCAAACCTACTTTGTGTATCCAGGTCAATTATACTTTGTTTTTAGGACAACATGGGCTTTCTTTTGGTGGTAAATGGTAATGGATACCTGATTTGTTTATTATCAAAGAAAATTAGGCAGAATAAAATAATTTTTAAAATGTAGCTGCATATGTCTTGCTATTAAAATAACCCACCACCAAAGAACAACCCAAAATAAATTCTCCTGCTCCTGACAATCACAGCCATACAATGTATTTTGTTCTCTATTCAAGAGGAGGAAAAACCTCCAGAGATGGCTATTCACTGTGATAGCCAATCAGAGGCTATCACATCGATCATCGTTAGTACGAGACCCAGAGTTGTTGCTGACAGCTCGGTCTCTGTACTGGGAGTGCACAGCGCAACGCGGTCTAAACACAAAACATAGCAGTGCATATAAACTATATTAGCTACTTTAACTATATTAAGTATTTGGATGCCTGCCTTTACACGCACATGAACTTTAATGGCATCCCAGTCTTAGTCCATAGAGTTCAATATTGAGTTGGCCCACCCTTTGCAGCTATAACAGCTTCAACTCTTCTGGGAAGGCTGTCCATAAGGTTTAGGAGTGTGTCTATGGGAATGTTTGACCATTCTTCCAGAAGATCATTTTATCATCCACATCAGTGCCTGACCTCACAAATGCGCTTCTGGAAGAATAGTTAAATATTCCCATAGACACTCCTAAACCTTGTGGACAGCCTTCACAGAAGAGTTGAAGCTGTAATAACTGCAATGGGTGGGCCAACTCAATATTGAACCCTACAGACTAAGACTGGGATGTCATTAAAGTTCATGTGCGTGTAAAGGCAGGTGTCACAATACTTTTGACAATATAGTGTATGTGGCCCCCACAAATAAAGAACCACTTTTGTGAGGCCGTATTTATGCATATGCCTGATGGTAAGGGGCTCATTTATTATGATTAGTTTACCATGATCTGGATTTGCTTTATTGTTATAGAAAGTGAGAGTGTTAGAGATTAGTGTTAGTCACTTGTGTAGGCAGGGCTGGTGTTGGGGAGATCTGTTTGTTTCTGACTCCCACATGGATGGAATCCTTATTCCTCTATTACACATCAGGGCTTCCTGACCACTATGAGTCATGGTAGAAAAACTGAAAGGGTTTCCAGGGAAGCCCTGAGTTTAAGAATCAAATGGCAAAACCATTTTTTCTCAGGGTTTGTCAGCCTCCATATAAAAATAGATGCAATGTTAACATTTACCTCTCAATAAATCAATACTGTAAGATCCAAAAGAGGTAGCTAAAATCTAATAAAAAATGATGCATCTAAACAAATACAGTAAATACATTAAATAAACTGTTGTTCAATACATGAGCCAGTTGGTTGCCTGATATCACATTTTGAAAAGCTAAAGGCCCGCACATACGAGGCGAATTTCGGACAGCCTATCGTCTGAAATTCTTACCGTTAGTACGCTCCTTTCAACATCCGATTTACTCTTTTCATCAGACAAAAACTGGATGAGCAGACTAGTAAATTTTTGTTGTACGACAACACCACATCCGATTTTTGGATGGTGTGTACAGAAATCGACACACAAAAGTCAAAAGTAAAACACACATGTTCGGAATCAAGGAACGAGCCAGAAGAGTTTGGTTATGTAAACTGGCGATCGTAATCCAGAATTAACATTCATGATGCGGCAATTGAAATTACGAAATGCAGCGCACATTATCATCTTTTTAAATGGGGAATTAGCGTAAGGGGTCCAAAGGGTGACGCACCAATAATGAACTTCCTCTTTATACTCTCCTAGTATGTCAATACGTTCTCCTTTGTCGGACAAAAAAAATCCGATAGTCAGTATGCTCTACAAAATCATGGACACGCGCTTCTAACAAAAATCAGGCGCTCAGTCGTCCAAAAATCAGACCGTGTGTATGAGGCTTTAGATGCATGAAATAAAGAAAAATAATAGTATAGATGCCAACTGTCTTGGATTTGCCAGGACAGCACCGTACCCATGTGCACTGTTCACTAGGCTGCTTCCCAAGATAAAGTGCAAAGTGAACGTTGGTGAATAAAGAGAGATTGTGTTCATTTTAATATCCAATCATCTACTAGAATAAAAATCTTGCACATGATTGGACAGTACATGCAATGTGAACACAGTAGAATTTTTTACTAACATTTAATTTGCTAGGTGAACAGCCTCAATTCATTTAAGCTGGTCATGAATGGATCGAAATTCATCTGGCCCCTGCTGAACTAGCTAAATTTCGATCCATCTATAGTCATTCCCGTTCGAGTGAGGTTGATCTAATGATTGACTTCTCATGAACGGTCTTGTTGCAAAGTTTTGTGATGAGTGTATTCTGACCGAATTCAACAGCTCATCGGGGAGGATTCCTCCATCCACCCTGATTGTGTGGATGGGGGTATCCATTCAATTTTTTTCAATCAACCAGCCTTTGTAAATCAATACCAGGGATCATAAACATAGAAAACAATTAAGGTTATTTTATCTTGCATTATTTGCAGTTCCAAAACTGCTAAAAGCATGTAAAATCTATTTCCATACATAGTCCCAAAATTATTTTTAAAGCATGGAAAAAAGGAAGTCAGCAGGTAGAAGAAAAATGCCCTTCTAAATGTAATGTTCTTTGAAAGAACTTTTATAGTTACATGCTGACAGAAAAAATGATTTTATGACTAAGGTCTGATTCACTCTTATGCATTTCTATTGCTTTTTGCATTTTGCAGATTTGCACTGCAGTCCATGTAACTTGGTTTCCTATGAAACACATTCTGTAGTGCAATCTGCAAAATGCAAAAAGCACTAAAAATGCATAGATGTGAATCCAGCCTAAAAGAAGGATCTTGGATTGTTTTATGCAGCCTATCAATCGGCAGTATGCAATGTCTACTCCAACGGTACTAAAAGATGCTCAAATGACAGATGTCACAAGTATCCACAGTCATCTCTAATAGAGATAAGGTTACCCAAGTAAATTTCCTACATTGTGCATATTACACTCCATATATCCATTCAAAATGGGTAAACTACCCCCCCCCCTTCTTGCCCTAAATGCCCTTCTGACAATGGATCGTTTTGCCTTATGGTCTGGAAGTGCCCATTTATACCTTCTAGTCTGTCCTAACAGACTTTATTATATTAGCTCCATCCTTCAATTACCTAACATGTATATAACCCCTGTAGATGTTTATTGGGGCATTTGGAGGAATCTGACCTATTTAATTGCATGAAACTTTTATAACGACTAATATTTTTTTAATGTGAAATGGCTTTTGAAATTCAGTGGAAATCCCATGTTTCCCCTATCCTAGCTGAGTGGCTCAGACTTGTTAATCAAGCAATCCCTATGTATAAATTAACATTTGAGACTTGAGGATGCCCCAAAATATTTGAAAAAGGCTAATGGTCCTGGTTGGAATCGCAATCCACAATACTGCTTGATTAACCTGTTAACTTACCTACAAATGTATAGGAGCGACAGTCTAGATCAGCCTTTTTCAGCCAGGGTGCCCAGACACCCTGGGGTGCCTTGAGGTTTCTTCAGGGGTGCTTTGGCAAAATGCCTAAAAATTGCCCAAAAATTGTATAGAAGCTGGCGTGTGGATGAAGGCTACCTTTTTAGTTACACTAAGTCAAAGGTTTTCATGGTATTGGTTTTGGAAGAATAAATCACCTCTAAAGTTAGGTGTTCCAATTGGACTTGTGGATGTTGCTGCATTATGTAAAACTATTAGAATCATTTTTAAATTTTAGAATGGGGTATCTTGAGACCGTCCATCATTTTTAAAAGGTGCCTTGACTGAAAAAAGGTTGAGAAACACTGATCTAAATGGTTCTCGACCTCTAAAGTGCTGTTAGACCTTTATGCTGGGTTAATTAGTGAGCATATTTATGTGACTGCTAAATACTTTATTGTTTGGAACTAAGTGGATACACATTAACTGTAATGTGTTCTTATATACAATTGCAGTGTAACTTTTCTTGTTTTCATGAAAAAATAGCAAAAATATCCTTAAAAAAAACTCCAAATGACAGCTGCGACTAGATCAGAATCTGGTAGTAGTTTTGTATATAGCGTGTCTATTCTATGCCTTATCAAGTCTAATAACAAACAAGTACATTTTTGACTCTCAGATAAGTAACCGCTGACATATATTATTATTTTTTTTTTTTTTACCTAGGGGCATTCTTCCCACTGACTACCATTGTAATGAGGCTGTTCTCCGACTGACCACCAGCGTGGCCCATTTCCCAGTGATCAGCAATCTAAGGAGGCCCTTCTTCACTGATCACAAATGCAAAGGGGCACTAAACTGACCATCAATGTAAGCAAGCTTTAATACTGACCTACCTAATTGCATGAAACATTTATTATGACTATTATTTTTTTAATGTAAAAATAGCTATTGCAATTCAATGGAAATCCCATGATTCCACTACTAGTTCAGTGGCTCAGACTTGTTAATCAGGCCCTTCTTCACTGACCACCAATGTAAGAAGGCTTTAATCCATTGACAACCAATGTTATCAAACATTACAATTTTTATAGGCTGCATTTTTTTTCTGGTCACCATTATTATTAGCCATTTAATTTTATTGTTACTGAAAATATTTTTTGTCCTATAGAGAAGCCCTAGGTGTCAGTAACACCCAAATATGCCACAATCCTTATTCCTTGATTTATTGAACATACTCCTTACTCGAATGTACCATGAGGTGTAGCTGTAGTAAATATAAGCAGGAGTTCCCTGAGAACTGAAAGTTATTTCAAGGATTCCCCTAATATAAAAATATCAAGAAATTATGGACTGGACTAAAAAAAAAAATTTTTCAAAGTGTTTTAATTTGATTTTAGTCAGCTAAACAGTTTCTCAGACCAACACCTTGAGTGTTACTTTCCAGGTTAAACCTTGGGGGTTACCCTGTCACAAAAATCAACCTGGAAATGACTGATGTACCTGTAAAAAAAAGAGAGTAAATACTTACCTTAAATAATACCTCTCCTGCTGCCTGCACCATTGAACACCAATTTGATGAAGAAGCTGGGTGAAGTTCTTCAGATACCAACAGTTCTGGGAGCATCAAACTCCCCTCATTGCACTTGGTGGTTCCCCCCGCCAACCATTATGTCCCTACAGGACACAATGTAGGGGTGTTGGTATACCAAGCCAAATAGCTAAAGCTGTACCACCTTGTATTGAAGCATACAGAGTTTCATATAGAAAGAGTCTGTCTAAGAGGAAAGATTATCCAGAATGTGCTGCAAAAAGTGTAATGTACACCCTGTAATAAATACTCATTGGTAATATGAAAAAAATACAAATGAGCAAAAATAAACAATAATAACATTGACCTTAAACCATTATAGTTTCCCTTCAAAGTTATATTGCCACCGGCGTTGGAAGCCTTACCGCACACAACGACATTCTGTTTGCCATACCTGATAACCATCAATTAAATTACTTTTAAAAAATAAGAGCAGAATAGTGCTCACTACTCAGATATACTGATTATAAATGAATTTAACTCTGCATTATTCATACTTGTGTGTTTTTACCAGCAGATTATTTTCTTATCCTATTTCTATGTGCAGCTGTACTAGTTTGGCTTTTATGTCTTCATGCTTTACATGTTTACTGGTTTTTGTTCTAGTTTTCATACAAAAACACTTATGACCCACATTAATTTACATCTGTCAACACAAGGATCATTGCCAGTTGTCACGGTATAAGCACAGGCCTACCTATCATATCAAGGATAAACATAAATGATCCATTACATATGTACTAGGTCGGGAAGGCCTTTGCACACGGTAGATCTAAAGAAGATTGTATAACCAGATTATATATTGTATGGTTAGCTTAGACCTAACTAAATATCAGGCCTTCATATGTTAAATTAATATATCAAGTCAGACTCTTAAATATCTATCTTCTACCAATCATGCATATTTACTGCTCAGCATAAAGCAGAACAGCCCCCTATAAATGTGGTGTATTTAAAAAAAAAAGAGGCCCTAATCTAGAATTTCAGAGGGAAGCGGAGACTTTATTGCACAGTTTATTCAGATATAATTATGTGAACCAAAGTTACATCTGTCCTTCAGGTGCTATCTTATCTGTAAAACTAATTGGGCAATAATGGTGAAATATTCCAGTATTTTTATCAGATAATAGGTACAGCTACTCAGTTCTTCATTTTTAAATCCTGCCACAGTTATACCAAAACCAGATCATGCAACAACCTGAAATTATGTAGTTTACATCCGAAACAACGAACCTCAGCCTGCATGCTACCCTGTGCATCTTCTTCTAAAATATTGTATTTGTTGTATCAAACCCATTAGAATAATAAAACAGGTTATGAAGAAAGAGGAGGCTAACTTGTGGACCTCCAAACTTTATAAAGCTGTAAGTCTCATCATCAATACATCTTGGATTTTCATGATGGACAATCAACTACAGTCTAGAGGTGCTCATAGATATCGGATGGCTTCCTTTGGATGACTGTAATAATTTCCAGGAGCAGACTATTATTCTCTGTAGTCATTACAGAAATAAGCGCTGATGCCATGGGTCAACACAATGCTCAAAACTAGGATTTAATTAGGGCATATAAAAAACCTTTTAGCATTGAGGCAATCTTTCTTAAGATTCAGTTTTTCACAAAGCAAGCTAAAGTTAAAACTGAATTGCATGTCTTGCGTGGTACCATCTTGCATGATTTGCAAAGGAGAGCTGTAGTAGCATTGGTTAAGATTATAAAGATAGAACAGTTTTCAAAACCTTGCCAGTCCCCCCTGAGATAAGTGCTGCTAGGGGGATATGGCTGTTCCGCCATTTGTTAACAAAGTCATACTGTGCATGTGCAAATATTGGCAATCCCAGAGACTTGAGTAGAAGTCCATATGTGGTCTTGACTGCATGTTTTAAACATATATTCAATTAAGAGCTCTGCTATAATTAGGGCTTTAGAAGCAGGTTTCATATTATTTGAAAACAATCAAATCAGAGTGCTGGAGGATTCACCTTTGCGTCCACACGGTGGACATCTTAGGATTTTGGGATAGTACAGGCAGTTATAAATTAATATTAAATAATGCAAATCAAAATCGCTATTTTGTGACTGGCTTGACTTTCTTAATCAAATTATCTTTTTTAATCCTATGCATTGAGAAGCTTGTTATGCTAGATGAAGAGGCTTACGCATACATGTAAAGAGAGGTCACTACCACTATGCAAAATCCAACATGAAATCTGTACATTTTAGTTGAAGTGTTTAGGAATAGGCAATTTCAGTAGTACATCAAAAATCCTACCAACGAGAGTAGCTAGCTCACATGTATGCTATTTTGCACAGGTCAGAGATTCTCATGTATGAAGGACATATACTGTGTTCATAGGACTAGTGATACATTTTATTGAAGCTATAACAACCTTTTTGTTTGCTGGTACAACTTTCAGCACTGACTGGCCTACAATTGTTATTGTGATTGATCTTACTATGTATGAGCATCAGTATTTATTTACACTACCAACATCAAAATCAGGGACTTAAGATAGTTTATTGTCCAAGTATGGCTGCCAACATAGTTCAGGGCGAGTGGCTCACAAATATTGGTCCTCTGAGTGGTTGTGTTCTGTAAACTAGTTGCCTCCAGGTTATCCAGCTGGTCACAAATCAATACAAACAAGAATGTTAAATGTTTTGTGAATCCATTTCATTATCTGACTTTATTGTTTCCTACAGCACTATATTTTTGTTAAAAAACACATTTGTAGCTTAAAGGATCCATCCACCCAAAAGTAAAATATTTTGCTATAGGTAGAACATGATAGGCGGAGGCTTCTTTGATGTTTAGATACTTCAAAAGCAAGATCTCCTTGTCGTAATTACTAACCGTGTTTCTGTTTACCTGGAAGTTTTGGGTAACCCAACTGACATTTTTGTGTTCCAGCACCGGTTTCCTAATATAAAATAGATAAATATTACAGAGAAAGTGGGTGAGTCCTGCATAATAGTTACACAGAGATCTCACCATACATGTCCCTATGGACATGTACTACCATATTGCAATCATATGCATTGTACGCGGTTGTGGCACGGCCCCCTAGAACTGCATTCATTGTGTTTGGTGGTGGCAACACCCGCTGAAAGCAATGTGCCATTTAATTTTTTCCCTGGCCACAGCATTGCAGCCACAGGATGTGTGCAGCCATGAGTGGCTGTATGTTAGTGTTCAGGTGGGAGGTTGGGGGGAGTTTACTGCCCCTCGGCTGCACGTGAATGCAGCCTAAGAGATAGATGGGATTCCAAAGTTGGTTTAATGCTCCAGCTACTACAAAAACCTTGGATATCACTTGAGTGGACTGACCTTTAAAAAATGGTTCTTATTAACTTATGATCCTTACAATAAAACAAGGTAGCACTTGCCAGGATAAATCAATGATGCCAAGTGGCGTATCTAGTCTACCTTTGCTGTCTTTATTGCTTTGCTAGCCTTTGGGCTGAATAATAAAATTATACTTTGTTCATATGCATCCTTTATATCTTTGGGTGTCACCAGTATTGAAGAGGAGATTAAACAGCACTGTGCTTATAACTGGTCCTCATTTCTTTCACTAGTGGTTCACAGTAATCTTGTTTTCAGGACCAGCTTTCAGGGTGTGTCTCCTTCTTTAAGGCCCAAGCAGTACTGCTTGGACCTTGAAGAAGGAGACACCCTGAAAGCTTGTCCTGAAAATCTGGATGCTAGTGCAAATGAAAAAAAGTATCACGGACAGTACTCAATTGCCTTTGTTGCAAGTGCACTAATACGATTACAATCATCTCAGTAATTTTATAACACTATTGCTTCCAGTTTACAGTTTAAAACAATCTTGTCATGTGCCGTGGTACTAACTTTGAAACAAATTGAGTTTCAAAGTTGGATATGTTTTCGAAAATACTGTCAAATTTTGGTTCAAAAGGAAGGCAACCAGTCCAAAGATTTTCTTGTGGTTATTACTTTGCTGGATGGTCTCAGTAAGCCCTCAGCATTTGTGAGAATTTATCACAAATGTATTTTAGTTGTCTATAAAAGGCATTAGACAAGGACAAAAATGTAGATATATTCCCTGGTGTGTTGAGTTATATAAAAACAGCAAATAAGACTTAAAGCAACTCTATAGCAAACAAAGTTACGCTGAATAGGCCCAATATTTTAATCCCTTTATTATTATTCATCTGAACAATATAATTCATTAAAGTTCTGGCATGTTTTGCATTTTTATTCATTAGAAATCTAATGTATGGATGTATGGACAAGAGAATATACACTGACGACTATGGGAGCTGCTCACAACAATGTGTTGCATTCCAGGGGCTTGTGAGGAAGTATGTATGAGAACTGTATGCTGCATTTTAGAAGGGATGGCCTTCATATTGCTATTCAAGTCAATTGAGTGAAAACTTTAATGCAGCACAATTTGCAACGTTTGTTGATATGTGCACATTAATGCGTTTTTCTGGTGTGAGACCGTCTTAGTCTGATCAGTCATTGTCTCACGTTGCCCAGAATTGGACACCTTTTCCAATTTTAATCCTTGCTGACCATTATCTGATTGCGGCATGAAGACCACATCTTCAGCAGACTAATATACTGTTTGGATATCAAATCTACTTGGAAAATCAGAGTCTGGTGTGACTGATTGTAACATTACTAAATGTCAAATAGATATCAAGCAAACAAGAACATATGTCTCATGAAAGTCCAAGGTATTGGTCATGGGGATAGTCCACTGTGCTAGAAAGTGCCTACAATCCCTTAAAAGATTACTGCCTTCCCCACATTCTGTAATATAAAAAAAAAGATTAAAGCACTGTGCATATTACCAGTCCTAAATTCTTTCACCAATGGTTCACAGTAATCTTATTTTTAGGACAAGGTTTCAGGGCGTGTCTCCTTCATCGAGGTCAAAGCCGTACTGCTTGGACCTTGAAGAGGGAGACACACGTGAAATCTATAAGGTAGTACAATTTGCAACGTTTGTTCATGTGTACACATTGATTCGTTTTTCTGGTGTGAGGCAATCTTAGTCAGATCAGTCATTGTCTCATGTTGCCCAGTATTGGATATCGTTGCCAATTTTAATTCTTGCTGACCATTGTCTGTGTGTGGCATGAAGACCACATCTTCAGCAGACTGATATACTGTTTGGATATCAAATCTACTTTGAAAATCAGAGTCTGGTTTGACTGATTGTAACACTACTAAATGTCAAACAGATAGCAAGCAAACAAGAACATATATCTCATGAAAGTCCAAGGTATTGGTCATGGGGATAGTCTACTGTGCTGGAAAGTTCCTACAATTACTTAAAGGATTCCTGCCTTTTCCCACATTCTGTATTCTAAAAACCTCTCCAGAGCTAGTTCAAAGGATATTTCAGGTTCAGGTGGACAGTGCTAGTAATAAAGATATCCATGTTTTGGGGTAGAGACTTTGTCCACTAATGCTGAGCCTGAAAGCCCTACTTGTCTTACCTTCATTCAGAATAGGACCTATGGTGACCCTTGTGCTTCTACTGGTAATACATAACTAGGCTGCTTGGAAAGTATTTTGGAGAGTGCCTCTTCTCTTTTATCCTTCTACAATAAAGACCCTGAGTTTCTCACTAATGATACTCTGCCTGTCCTACGTGGTGGGTGAGTGTACCTTTTAGGTGTTCATAAGATTAAGGTATTAAGATTAAGGTATTTAGTATGTTCTGTACCTATGTATAGTACCGAGCCTGGGTATGCCCAACAGGTTCTGTTTTGTATTATATCCTTTAGGACTGAATAATAAAAAAAAAAAAGATGACGACGTTTCCCATCTGCCTGCCTGTAGCTGGCTCTAGTATGAGAGTAATAGTGCATATTATGTGCAATAGGGAAGTGAGGCACCAACTAAACTGTCCATTTTGTATAGTGGCAAAAACATTTGGACCAAATCACACTTTTATTCTGTGATGCGTTAAAGAACTTGATCTTTAGTGCAGTTCTGCTGATTTTGCAAAATGTGTATTCTGGTGTAATAAATGCACAAACAAGTAAGAAAAAGATAGCATTGAGGGCCTATTTGCAGTGTTACATTCTAATACATGCATTGCTGTGTGCTAATCCACATGTATCTAACTCCCCATAATAAAAAATAGTGTCTGTTTCTCTCCCTGCACTGTAGTTCAGTGCTTTTGAAAAATATGACTGTTCTGTTTTATGTGTGTTAGTGGGTTTGGAAGCCTTTAGAAAATGCATTTTGTTGCTTTGTCAATATGTACTAACAAGCTTTGGCCAATGCACCTGCCTGTCGCTACATAAAAAAAAGTACCTCTGCACTCTCATAGATCTAAATGGGCCTTACAAAATTCTGTCTTTTATTAAATTCCATCAGATGAAACATATTGCAGCCATATCCTGCCCCACATCCACTTCAATATCAGGGGTATTGCGGAACTGCATCAAAGAACGCATTCTCCACCAAAAGTCTGTAAATGATGCAAAAATAGTGGCACAGCAAGCAGATTCCTTTATCCAAACTCTGAAAACATTCAGTGTGACCACTTATAAAAGGCAAAGCGCAAATACACTGAAGTTACTTGGATAGAATCCAATATACATCTGAAGATCAGAGTTAATATTGCCGGCATAAGACAACAGGCGCTCAGCTACCAGCTTGGTGATGACACGTTTCAGCTCGATCTGCGTCTTTTCGAATCTCCCAATATTAAAGTGGATGCAGGACAACTTATGGCCACAATGTGTTTTTTATGATGAATTTAATAAAAGATGGACTTTTTATTGGGAGCTGATCTTACTTATTTGCTGCTTGTTGGAGATAATGAAGAATATCTTGATCAAGGAAGGTGGTGGCTAAATACCTTGGGTTGCTGAAATTTATGGGGGGCTCCTGACCTCAGAGACATAAACACTTAACTGATTAGGATGACAAAAAAGATTTACCATATCTAGATTATAACAGCATGCGCCCAACAGACAATAATCATCTTTTGCCAGCTTTATTCTGGGGGAATGTATTGAAAAATTGTATAATTGTAAGTAAAATCATAAAGACAAAGATTCAGTAAATTTGCTTGTGGTTGTTTTTTTGTATACCACACTCTAGCTTAGACATGTGATTGCTGGTGTACATTCTTGTACCCACAATGCAACTGGTGTGCAGGGTCTGTTCCTGTGACCCTCATGTAGAAAGAGTTTATACCCACAAACCAAATTATGTGCACATTCTGTACCTATATCCTACTTGCCATTTTACAAGAAAACTATCATGTTACACGAGACTGTTAGACAAAGTTGCCTGGAATCATGACTGCTACCATGTTATAAGAGACTGCTAGCAAGGCCAGGTTCACATATGTGTGCGAATCGGATGCGGTGTTCACCGCATCCAATCTGCATGACAGGCGCGTGACAGTCTCTCAATGGAGCCGGTTCACACAGGTCCGGGAGGCCGCATAGCAGATTGCAAAAGGGTCCTGTGTGTTTTCGAGTCCGGTTTAGGTGCAAATTCAGGCAAGACATTGGATCTGAATCGCACTTAAATCAGTGAACAGAAACCCATCGGACGCCAGGCACGAAACTGGGGCCGCACATATGTGAACCTGGCCTAAGACAAGAAGCTGTTAAAGACACATATGTGAGGGTTGGGAATTGATGCATAATCGCATGCATTCCCAACTCACAGGCATAATACACTGCTCTTTTGCAGATGCGCAGGGGTGCCATTCATTTTTAATAGCCCCCCTACATATCGGAAAACATGGCGTGTTTTCAGGTGCGCAAAATTGCATGCTGCCACATGCAGCTGCAGTTTTTAAAAGGGGTTGGCAACTTTTTGCCCCGCGTTTCCCGCAGGTACACCAGCCCGTTCAAATGCGCCAGCAATTTAGAAAATAAACACTACTATAATGAAAAAGATCATGGAAATGTAGCTGAATTGTATTGGCATAAACATAAGATGGTCTGCATAGTACCGCGAGTCGCAACTCCATTAACCAAACTGCTTAAACACTGTTCCACATAGTCCACGGGTACCTGAATAGCTGAGGGACTCAAATATGAAGAATATATTAATGTAAGATAGACCAAGGCCACAATGCTTCTAATGCCAACCTTATCCTTAAAAAAAGGACTATTAGTGACAGTCTTGTTTTTAAAAGAATAAGGCTGCAACAGTGCACTTTAAATAAAAGCTTCAAGAATCATTCATAATTATTAGGGAAGCATCTGAATTCATATGTCTTGGAAATTCTCTGTACATCACTGAAGACGCATGTACAAAAAGTTTCTTGCATGTTC
Organism: Glandirana rugosa; assembly: GCA_018402905.1. Taxonomy (NCBI): domain Eukaryota; kingdom Metazoa; phylum Chordata; class Amphibia; order Anura; family Ranidae; genus Glandirana; species Glandirana rugosa. The sequence continues at coordinate 903,384 of BLSH010083197.1, read as the reverse complement.
AGTTTTGGGTTTTTAAAAACCATATTTCATGGTAAACCTGTTTCCTGTTATCTGACCGATACCTTAACATACAACACAAAATGTTGCAACCTAGAGAAAATATTTCCCTCTTAGTGTTTCTTTCTATGTGATTATGAATAAAATAATGTGTAAGATTTTATTAAAATTGCTTATTAAATATCACGTCAGCTTTCTTTGGGTTTGTTATCTTAAAAGTTGATTCAATTTATGTTACGCAGGCCTAATACGAAAAAGTTGGTAGCTAGATAATTCATAGACAGACCTCATTGATTATGGTGATTATAGAAAAATGTTTTTTTTTTTAGTTCTGAAAGTATTGTGTTGCTGTAAACATGCGATTCGATTTGTTTCACTTTGCAACAAGCAAAAGGTGAAAATTCAGCAGTAAATGACAGCATCCTCAGAAGAATTCAAATTAAAGTGTTCTAATGATCAGATTTCGTTTTTTGATAATCCAAATTTTTTTCTTTGCTTTTCATATGGAAGATTGCTAATTGCTGACAAACTAGGGTTTTTTTTTTTCTTATTTATCAAACAATCTTCCCACATATGCCAATAAATATAATGTATTCAATGCACAGAAAGATTTATAACGGCTAAATGTAACAACAACTTTTTGCATTTAAGTTGATATATTTTAAGGAACGGTGCTGCAGGTTACAAGTGATTCACTATGCTGATTTAGTTAAAACATTTACTTGGGCTATTGGGAGTTTTTAACTTTGGCCTGAATTGCAATAAATAATATTGTAGATAAATGAATACAAGCAATTGGTAGGTTTTGTTTTATTAAATTAAAATAAGTAACTAGATCAAATGTTTAATAAAGGGTATAGTTTGAAGGCCTGAAAAAGATTACTTATCATTTATAAGTGTATACTCATAAGGTTTATTAATCACTGCATATTAAGATGTTTCCCTGAATATAGCAACAAGGGTAACGGAAGGCCTACACTGTTTATGAACACTTGCGTCATATGTTTTAGACATGCAAAAACTCCTTTCGTTTTAATGTCTAAAGAAACTATTGTTTTCATGTCTTTCTAATATTTTCTTGACACATTATGAAAAGTCTCTGAAAACATAGATTTTAAATATATATTAACTGTAAAAAGTAGGGATGACTCATGGTTCATTATAGTGTCAATATATAATTTGTGAACAGAGTAAAATAGATAAATCTATTTAATATTATTTATTATTATTAGTAGAGTATTAAAGTATAAATCTATTACCCTTTTAGGTCCTATGTCCCTGTATAAGGATTGAGAATTTTAAATATTGGAATTATATTCTATATGTATGCCATTGTGCGCAAGCAGCTATTGACGCTAATATCAATATTATTTATAAACTGTCTTTTTGGGGTTTTTTTTAAAGAAAAAATAGGTCTATAAATTATCTGCATAATCTGATAAGCTTACATATCCTTTTTTGGGATAGGGCCATTTACCATTACAGCAGCTATTGATAGAGGCTGGCCTATCATAAATAGTAATGCTGAGCTGGCGGTAATTATTTTTGGACCGCCAAATCTGCCGCAAGCCATACCTCAGTGAGGCAATGTATACCCCATTGTAAGATTAGTTGAAGGATCTACACCTAAAATATACGGGGGAGTCTATGCTCATGATAACGAACATTGCCAGTGAGGTTGTTATTGCTCATGCACTGTCCAGCTATAGACATTCTCAGATTATACATATATATGGTTGGCAAGCATCAGACAGTGTACAGGCAGCCTTGGGTCATGCTCAGTCATTTAGGCCAACCAAGCCAACCACTCCAATGGACTAATGAATTATTGCTTTTGTCATTTACCACATAGGCCAGGGGAAAAGACAGGCCCGTGGAGTAAAATTAACTGAGCGCAGTGTAATTTCTATCAAAGTCTACGGCGATCGGGATAATATTTCCATGCAAATAGTGTTTTGGGTGGTAGTTGATTCCAGTACTATAAGGCAAGAGTATCAATTACTTTTCCAACTCAGAGAATCTAAGACTTTGGAAAGACGTAAACACTTATCTGTTTGAGATTTAAAAAAAAAAAAGATTTACTACACCTAGATTTTAGAAGCATGGCATTTTCAACAAAATCTACAGAGATCGGGATAATATTACCATGCAAATAGTGTCCTGGGTGGTAGTTGATTCCAGTGCTATAAGACAAGAATATCAATTACTTTTCCAACTCCGAGAATCTAAGACTTAGGGAAGAGTTGAGAATTTGAGTGAAAATTCTCAGCAAATTTAGAAAATCAGCCTCAATATTTTCATATATATTTGCCAACATATACTCTTCTATAGCAGCTGCAATTCTTTAAACAATAATAAATTGTGTGGCAGCACAAGAAGGACAATGCAATACAACTATAAAAAATACTGCAGTAGGAAATAATTTGGGTGACAGTAAATGGTTACAATGGTAGATCAGTATAATGCTGCTGATCACATGTTTTTTGCAAAATTAAACAGTTGTCAGTGTGTCTGCTTGCAGACGTGTCCCAGATTTTGGTCCCCCACCATCCCACCTGCTTACCTGTGACACAGAAAGAGATAAGAAAAAAGAAGCAGCAGATAATACAGGGTTGGTTCAGTCCCAGCTGCTTCATCTTTGCTGACCCGTTTGGTTGTAACGTGTCTCCAGCTGACTCAAGGTAAACCAAATACAATATCCGCCTACAGACAGACAGCACATGTCCTAAGGAGAAGCCAATCGCAGAGTCTGGTGACTGAGTATAAGTTTTATGACACAGTTCATAGACTTCACCTCTTCTTGTGGTTTGCTGTCCCCACCAATAAGAACGTTTACATGCTTGCTATGTCACCTGCAGCTTATTGACACATCCTGTCTGCATCTGATACCCAGAGCATCTAGAAAACCAGGTTTTATGCTTTAAGTGTAACTCCACTTATGTAACAATAATAAAGCAAGGATGTGGAATAATAAAAATTATAAATAGAGCACACTGCCCATCTTGTTCCATTATACAACTAAAATGCTCTGAAATGTAAAATAAGAAGCATCCAATTATCAGCATACCATTGTCTATGATTAAAATAGAATGCACATGGACCCAACACTCAATAACAATACGGAGAGGATATGGCAGCTATCTCATGTTTCTAATTTTCTTTCTTTAGGGTCACTGATGTTAGAATAAGGCTACATTCACACTTGTGAGACATTAAAGTTGCATGGCAAGTGTTCCCCCATGTTTTCCAATGATACTCATTCATATATGTACGACTTAGTTGCAGCAACTTCAAAGTAGTTCATACACTATATTGGTCCGACTTTCATGCAACTTGAGGGCTATAGACTTGTTAACCCTCAGAAGTTGCATGGAAGTTGTACCTGAATGTTATACAATGCAACCTATGTGCAACAGTTGTCCATTATCATTGGTTAAAGCCAAAGTCCTATCCAAGTTGCACCCATCCAAAGTTGCGTCAAAGTTGCATCAATGTTTCACCAAAGTCGCACTCCAAAGTCGAAACAACTTTGGGGCCATACAAGTGTGAATGGAGCCTTATATTAGAAATGGCAGAGGTATAATTTGACCTTTGGACTTTTTTGGACAGGGCTATTTTGCTTCAATTGATATCCCATTATAAAATCATGGAATGTAATTAAAACTTGACTCGATGTCTTTCCAAAATATGCAAAAGTCAGGGATTACAGAATAGGTCCCCTGATACAACATTACAACCCCGACTCCACCCCCCCCCCATTAGCATACAAATTATGGTTGAAATTTACGTCACCTTGTTGCAGTATAACTGTTGGTAGCTTTAAATGAATATGAATGTGGATACATGTAATTCTACCTCTTTATGATGTGGAATTTATATTTGTGAAGTACCAATAAAAAAACACTTATCGAAAAAAAAAATTGACTTTTTTTGTTTTTTTTTTCGTTTTTTTTTCACCATGATACTAAGCCCGTAATTAATCGCAAAAAGAAATCTGCACCTCTTCCACTGTGTGAAATAAGTACTGAAAGAGACTGTATACGGATATAAGAACAAGACAAGTAATACATAATATGAATTATCTTGTCCTGCTTAAAACAATACATGCATAATTTTGCTGCAAAGATGCAAAATTTGAGTAAGACATTTTGGTTTTAGACTGTGATAACAACTCATTAAAATTACTTTTTTTTTTCAAACTAAAAAATAAATGAATACAAAACAGAAGTAAAATGATAACATTTATTGCCTTGCTTTATAACTCAATAAAATGAAAATTCAAGTTTTAACCCTGTCATGGATGAGATCCCCTGACCTTCAGGTATCAACAGATTATTTGTTATTGCAGGTTCCCTGATTTCTATTACTGTTCCACGATCCATACACCTCAGAGTGCTGAGCGAGTATTGTTGGACCAATGAACTACTTGTGTTTTAGTAAGGTTTTGTTGTTGTATGCTATCTTTTTCCTTTACTGGATTTTGTTTTCTATTCCCTCTTCTCTGTCTTCCATACAAGGAGGCCCGTTACTTGTTTTTATTACTCTCGTATTATATTCAAAACTGGAGTATGGTAGTGTCCACCATGTTAACGTTTTCATTTTCACCGACCTTATGAATCTTGCATCTTACCCATGACACATAGGGAAGTTATGTATAAAATATGGGACTACTTATAACAACTCATTTTGTATTCTGTAGTATGATGTGGACACTGTATGCTGTGTAACCCATTATATTACTGATATACCTTCTGATTGCTGAAGACAGTTTTTTTTGTTCTTTTCCTGTATCCCATTCTTTTAGATGAAAAATTTCAATAAAAAGTTGATTACAAAAAAAGTTTTAAATATGGAAAGCTACAGACAATTGTGCGCACTGAAGGCTTGCATTTTAAAGTTATCAGGTAAACCAATGGTATCACTTTATTAGACTTATCATCCACGATAAAGTGCTTTGTCAACAATTCTTTTAAAAAAACAGAAAAAAATAAGTTAACATACTTCTGTAAAGTTTGCCAATGCGCAGAATAATGTAATTATAACCCTATAGCCATTATCATTTTGATAACACTCTGCAAAATCCAGTCACTGAGCATTGTCCTGAGTTATGGATTTCATGCTTTTTCCATGCACCTGATAAGACTGGTTTTATATAAAAGCATTGGATATTTTAATAAAAGCACAAAAAGTGGATTTTCTACAGTTTATTACCAATAGATTAAATTTAAAAGGTTAAAACAATGTGTTACCCGTTTTCATTCTGTTCTAAAACACAATTTTTCAAGAGATAATTGCTATTGCTAATATTGTAAATCATTTTCAGGTACATTTTGGTGCCAAGAGAATGTTTCAACAAATGTAATAAGCAGTACTGTACTGGTAGACCAATATTGATAGACCGATATGTACCATACATCTTATAACAGGACATTTGTAGACTTACGCCTCGTACATCCGGTGCGACTGTTGTACAACCGCACGTTCAACAATTGGCTGTTGGCGATTGTGTCTAGTGTACTGACATGAGTCAAGTAATCAAGCCAAACATAGTGACGTGTAACGGGAATATAACGAGGAAGTTCAGGTGAATGTGATTTGTGAATTAGGAACACAGTTTACACGACCGAACACTCCCTGGATTCAGAGCATGCGTGTTTGCACTTGCAACTTTTGTTGGGCCAACTTCTGTACACACGGCTCAACAGTCTTATGACGCCTTATTGGCCAAAAGTTTTCTAGTCTTGTCAACCAACCTCTGTTGTACGATTGTCAAACGTTGGCTGTTTAATCGCGCGTACTAACGGTCGGATTATCGTACAACAAAGCTGTTGGACGACCGTTGTTGTATGACCATCGCACCATGTGTACGGGCCATTACTTTACTTCAATTATTAGGCCCAGATTGTAATTAAAATTAAATTAGAAAGTTACACTGGTTTAACCATTGCCTCCTAGAAATTTGTTGTGTGCCAAGACTCATAAGGGGAACAGTGGACTGTGAATCCCCTTGGCTACCTTCTCCTTCCTCCCTTTTCTTCTCTTCCTTTTACATTCCTCACCATATTCTGGTTATCCTAAAATCTATTTTCCTTCTTCAGCTTATGACTTATTATAATTTTTCATCCTTACGTTGCTGTTGCCGATATAAGGATCCATTAACAGTCTTTATATTATTTTCAAATACTTTTATCATAAGGCTGATGAGCCTCCTCTTGAACGAAGTGCACTCCAATAACTGTTGTAACACATTGTGGTATTTTATCTGCATACCTATTGAAGTGCTTTACTGTATGTTCTATGCTTACACTTGAAATAAATAAAAAGCTTTAACAAGAAAAAAGTTACATTGGAAAGTTGGCAAGATCAAGTCCAAATCAAATGGACAAACCTCTCCAACCACAGATTATCATTTGAGACTGAAGAAAAAAAAAGCAGGTTTAAAAGTAAAAAAATAAATATTAGAAATGTGTAGTGTAGTTAGCTGTTATATCATTGGATTTAAATGGCATTTTGATAATGTAGGGTGCTGGCATAAAAAGATTTGATATTGTATTCGTTATAGGAGGCTACAGTATCCTTTACTAGCTGTATTATTTTTTGCTCAAGTTTTTGTAAATGATCAGATATTAAAACATGACACATCCACAAATTTTGTATTTCACGTTAGGATGTTGTGTTTGGGATCTATAAATGAAAATGCTATAAATAAAGTGAAACCATTTAACAGAAAATATGTTAAATACATATACCTTAACTATAGGTTCATCTTTGTAGTGTCTAAATGTTTTTTTTAGGAACTACACAGCACCAGTTAAAGAAGAGCTTCAGCCCGGGTTCACGCTGCTGCAGTTCAGACACCGCATGTAATTCAGACAAGAATCGCAGCACATTCCTGTGCGAATTACATGCGGTGTCTCCATGGTTCAGATCACACTGCATTCACACCAAATTGGTACAGGACCCCTTTTTGTCTACACCAGAATTGGACTGCATGGGTGTTCACACCCATGTGATCTGATTCTGCAAATTGCACTGCATTTTGCAAACTGATTGCGGGTTGTTGTTAACGGAAGATACACTCCGCAATCAGTTCACATGGATGTGCTCTGTGAATGGTCCCGCAGCCTCCCGGTACCTATGATGTGCCCAGTTAGGCTGTGGGCATGAGGCACCAAACTTCCTAGGTGATCCGAGCATAAGTGGGAAAGGGCACCTGTCAAAACTTGGTACCCACTCCCCCTCGCTCCAGAAAAAGTTTACAACAAGGAGAGAGGAGATAAGATAAGATGATAGATAAGAAAGAACATAAGCGGAACTTCACTTTTTAGCTGTTTTCTAAATTTCTAATGCTTTTAAGACATTCCACACAGTGGCTTCTTTTGGTAATCGTGATTATTATTCAGCATTATCTAAACAAAGTAATTTGCACACAATTTGAGCCCCTACTGTTAAGCTACACTTCACAATAAAAAATATCTAATAAAGTGGAAAAATGGAACTTGGAGCATTTTGGATGAGGATGTAAATAAAAAAAAAGAAACACGACAATTATACAATTTCATAAACGGCTGCTGCAATTTCCCCCAAAAAAAAACGAAAAAACACATTCACACGTGGTACTGATGTGCGACCAAATGATGATGTTTTTTCATCAGTTATTTCAGCAAAAGTACATTTTCTGCACTCAATGACAAAGTCATGATCAGTAGTGAAGCAGCTGGATCTTTCATAAACTAGGCCAGCCCAACCTCAGGAATCCATTAAAATACGGGTTTCCAAGGCCATGTCGAAAAAAGGTGGTAACCACAGTGTTGTTGGGAAAACAGCTGACAGATGGGGGTGCTAACGTGGAGGACTTATGGTGATCAGGAGAAGAGATACAGGAAAAAGTGGAAGGCTTTGCAGTATTCTACCTGAAAGTGGAAAAATTCCTAAAAAAAAACTCCAATACACTGACATTATTAACTTGGATTATAGATTTTTTTTTTCGTTATTATTATTTACTAATAAATTCACATTTAGGAATTTATCAGAGCTGAATAAATGTATAAATAATAAGGCTACTTGTGACGACACGTCATTCCACGGCTGATGCAGAGGTCTTAAAAACCCTAATAAAGCACAATAGAATTTGCTCCATACAGGAAAAAAATTGTTTCTGACTCCTAAGGTGATTCGGTATTTAGTGGTCAAACAAATTACAGTTATGGAAAAGTGAATGCTCTTAATTTTTATTCACTTTGCCCCAAATTGCTGGCACAGGGGTTCAAAAAATACACAAATGTTTGTACTAGATGATACTGTAGGCACAGGATTTCTATGAGAAATGTGCCTGTTGGCAATTTGCATGATAAATCTCCAGCTGTCATTTTTTAAACCTGCTTTAACCTCGAACATCAGCCAGTATAGAACAAGAAACAAAAAATAAATTTACAGAAACCTCAAACATCTCGCTGCTTTGCTTATCATCGCCTATGGTTTTGGTGTGGAGTACACAGCGTTTGGTGTGAGGTCGTTGGTGCTGAAAAATAAGTGAAAGAAAAAGCACTACAGTATATGCCCTAACACCTAGAATTAATCTAATCTTTAGATCATGGGTGCCCAACCTTTTGAATAGCGAGGACCACTTAAGTAATTTGGTAACTAGTCACAGGCCACAATGAATTATAATGAACATTTTCCTCCTGCAGCTTCTGAATGCTGCAGGAGGGAGATGAGGAGAAGCCGGCTTTTAGCAGTTGCAGAAGGAAAATGGAGAGGATTGGTTCTTGTATATGCTGCCCCTACCACCCCTCCTGTCCAAGTATAAAACAGAATGTGGCAGGGAGGCATGGGGTGGCGTCACCATCGCAACCCCTAACGCTACACCCGTGGCTGGGGGGATGTACTAGAAACAGGTCTCAACTATTTTGTTTTACCCCCCCAAATGTAATGTACTGCAAATGTAATTAAGCCTTTACTGTCCTGAGCCCCCTATAAGGCCGCTTTCACACTGATATGCTGTGGTTTACCTGCACCACAGGTGCAGCACAGTGCACCTGCGGCTTTCCTGCGGGTTAGCTGCGCTTTGCCATAGACTTCTATTATAGCTTGTGGCTGTGGTGCACTTTCTGAAAGTGCACCAAAACGCCTGCATTCAGGAGTTTTGGTGCGTTTTCAGAAACCACACCAAACCTGCAGGATATAATAGAAGTGCTCTTCCCTGGTTTGAGGTCGAGGGCCATATCAGAGGGCTCCGAGGGCCACAGGTTGAGCACCCCTGCTTTAGACTGAGCCTAAAACTTAACCCTGACTTCACCAGAACCTTAAACGTAGTCCAACCCCCAAACATAATCCCTTAAAGTCACCCTATCCCTTTATTTTTGCATTTTGAATAAATATAACAAGCAAAATGAACAAACACACACAGTTGTGCTGATCAAAAATACACACATCCTCCTGGAACAAAAAAACATGAAGAGAGGACAAAAAGCATACTGTGGAGGCATCCCAACAAAAGAGGTAGCCCCCCTGCCATTGCATCTCTACTTATACACATAGGGAAAGTATCTGAAATCATAATATTGGGTATATCAACCTCTAATAGGTCACATATTAGAGTATGGCTTGTTTCCAATATCAGTATGCCAAGCTTAATTGGAATGCAAAGCTAACCATATCAACTCACCCTATCCTCAAAGCAGAACCAAACTGTATTTGAGCACCAGAAACTGAAAACGCTATGTAATTTATTTTTAATATTCAACACAAATTTGCCCATTCATCCATGCTTTATTTTGTTGAAAAATCACTTTGAAAATCAACCCCCTAGCCTCTCTCTGTGGCCATCTTGAGTAATGCCTAGTACACATTTTATTTTATTTATTTCAGGTACTTATATAGCGCTGTCAATTTACGCAGCACTTTACATATACATTATACATTCACATCGAGGAGCTTACAATCTAAGGTCCCTAACTCACAATCATACATATACTAGGGCCAATTTAGACAGGATCTAATTTACCAACAGCATGTCTTAGGAGTGTGGGAGGAAGCCGGAGTACCCGGAGGAAACCTACGCAGGCACAGGGAGAACATGCAAACTCTAGGCAGGTAGTGTCGTGGTTGGGATTCGAACCAGTGACTCTTTTGCTGCCAGGCAAAAGTGCTATCCACTACACCACTGTGCTGCCCAATATGGGCCAGATGTCAGGAGACAGCAGCTGGTTCACTAAAATTCCGCCCATGTGTATGTCAGCCGGTGCAACAGAAGCTGGCCGTTTAGCCAGTTTCTGTCAGACGAGCATGCTGGAAAACCAGCAGTCGACTGGCTCCCGATCAGCCAATGGCAGAGAGCGCTAATCAAAGTGTTCTGGCCGGGGGGCCGTTCCCCTCTCAGAAAACAATAGCTCAGTGGTGGAGATTGGTGTACTAACATCGGACTGTTAGTACAGCGCCTCAAACCGGAGCTGTCAGGTTTTTTTTTCTTTAACCACTTCCGGACCGCCGTACGTCGTTTGACGGCGGTACTTTGAAGTGGGTTACCGTTGTTATGGTAGCAGATAGCTACCATAACCCCGGTATCATTTTTTTCTGCAGGCGATTCCCTGCAAGATAAAAGTGATCTCCGCGGCGGATTCGCCGCGATATCACTTTTATCAGCGGCGGGAGAGGTGCCCCCCCCCCTCCCGCCGCTTTCCGGTCATCTCCGCCGCTTACCGGACCCGCCGGCAGCGGCGGAGATGATCGCGTCCTATCCCTGCAGTGTCCGTGTGCCGAGTGAGCGGCTGAAGCCGCTCACCCGGCTCCATAACATAGCTGGGCGGAAGCTACGTCACAAGTAGCTTCCGCCCAATGCTCTTAAAGGGGACATTTTTTTTTTTCCCCTGCCACTTTTTTCAAAATTTTTTTTTTTTTATTGCATTTTAGTCCAAAAATGAGATCTGAGGTCTTTTTGACCCCAGATCTCATATTTTGGAGATCCTGGCATGCTTTTTTCTATTACAAGGAATGTTTACATTTCTTGTAATAGGAAAAAAAGTGATCAAAAAATTTTTTTTTTTTTAAAAAGTTGTAAAAATAAAAATTAAAAAGTAAAATACATAATTAAAAAAAAAAAAAAAAAATTTAAAGCGCACCGTCCTTGCGAGCTCGCGCGCAGAAGCGAACGCATACGTAAGTCCCGCCCACATATGAAAACGGTGTGCAAACCACACATGTGAGGTATCGCCGCGATCGTTAGAGCGAGAGCAATAATTCTAGCCCTAGACCTCCTCTGTAACGCAAAAATGCTAACCTGTAGAATTTTTTAAACGTCGCCAATGGAGATTTTTATGTTGCAAAGTTTGTCGCCATTCCGCGAGCGGACGCAATTTTGAAGCATGACATGTTGGGTATCATTTTACTCGGCGTAACATTATCTTTCACAATATGAAAAAAAATTGACCTAACTTTACTGTTGTCTTATTTTTTAACTCAAAAAACTGAATTTTTTCAAAAAAAATCGCGCTTTTAAGACCGCTGCGCAAATACGGTGTGACATAAAGTTTTGCAATGGCCGCCATTTTATTCTCTAGGGTCTTAGAAAAAAAAAATATATAATGTTTGGGGGTTCTAAGTAATTTTATAGCAAAAAAACCTGTTTTTAGCTGATAACCTCCAAACTCCAAAAAGAGGCTCGGTCTTAAAGTGGTTAACCTGCTGTGTTGAATGAAAAAAAACTATTACTGCGTACCAGGCTTAAGGGCAGATGATTCTTGTAGCATGAGGGTGTGCTTAGCTGATCTCCTCCTCCCCCCTCCAGATGAAAGAAAAAAATGTCCATGAAGACTTCTGGGATGTATGACATCATTTTGGCCAGGCCAGAAACCAAGAAGCAACTTAAGAAATGTAAAAAAAAATTTAAATAAATAAATATAATATGATATGATATAAATTTTTATCCATTTACTAATGCTGAAAGTACAGGGTGGGCCATTTATATGGATACACCTTAATAAAATGGGAATGGTTGGACACATTATGGGCGTCAGGTTCGAGCATTCCTAGATGAACAGTTTCCTGGAAAGTGGATTGGCCATTCATCGTGGGCCAGTTGAATGGCCTCCAAGGTCTCCCAATCTGACCCCCTTAGACTTTTATCTTTGGGGTCATCTGAAGGCAATTGTCTATGCTGTGAAGATACGAGATGTGCAGCACCTGAAACTACGGATACTGGAAGCCTGTGCTAGCATTTCTCCTGCGGTGTTGCTATCAGTGTGTGAAGAGTGGGAGAAGAGGGTTGCATTGACAATCCAACACAATGGGCAGCACACTGAACACATTTTATAAGTGGTCTGAAACTTGTAAATAACTCATGAAAGAATAAAGTTACGTTAAAACCAAGCACACCATTGTTTTTCTTGTGAAATTCCCAATAAGTTTGATGTGTCACGTGACCCTCTTCCTATTGAAAAAACAAAAGTTGGATTCAAAATGGCCGACTTCAAAATGGCCGCCATGGTCACCACCCATCTTGAAACGTTTCCCCCCTCACATATACTAATGTGCCACAAACAGGAAGTTTATATCACCAACCATTCCCATTTTATTAAGGTGTATCCATATAAATGGCCCACCCTGTATAATGATGAAAAATGAATTAATGCTGACTGAGAGAGGTTAGTTCCACTTTAACTCTGAAATTAACCACTTATTCACAATCCTACTATCTAACCTTAAGGGCCCTTCACACTCATGCATTCCATTACCATACTGTGCCTTGCTTTAAGGCAACACATTGATTTACAAGAAACTGTCACTCGACCACACCAGCGCATGGATGTTGTGACTGTCATACAATACATACATTTGGTTTTGTCCTTTGCTAAATTGTGATAAATGTCCTGATTGTTAAGATTAGGCCATATGGGCAGTTGTTTGTTGCACAATAGTGCTGTAATAGCACATTTCAATTAAAGTGTTACTAAACCCACAACAGTAAAATCAGTCTGTATATGCAGTAAAGCATGCTTGTTATACTCACTGTGGAACCTAAGGAGTTAATCTTCCACATTGTGTAAAAAGGCTGTTTAATTCTGTCTTCTCTGATCCTCCCCTTCTTGCATTGTCTTCAAAACATGTCCGAATAAGACAGAGTTACTGGAGTCAGGCTGCACATGCTCAGTTTGGTATGCATGGCTAGAGACTTTTTTTTCTTGGGAGAGTGCATGTGATCAGCACAGGGCCAATCAGCACTTTCCAGACAGAGGGTCAGGGGTCCTGCATCCTGATAGGTCAGCCAGTGCAGTATGAAAACTCCTCCTACAAGCTTTAACCAGACACTGATAGAAATCACATGACTGCTATATACTGCTGATGAGAAAAGGTATTTAGCAGTTTTATTTACTAATATGATTGCATTTCCATGTTCTGTGTACTGTGGGAGATCAGATACAGTGAATGCAGGGTGCTGGGTTTAGTAACACTTTAAATACATATGTAATCAAACACATAGTTATTCTAGCAAAAGATTTTCTATAACTGGCCAGATTTACTTTCACTTACACAAAGCCTGGCAATAGATTCTCTCTATGGTATCCCACAAAGCTCTAGCAACTTCCACATCTTATTCTGTTTCCACAGTTAATGATGGTGCCTTGTGGTGGGGGCTACCATTCTGGCAACCCAGCAATATGGTAATATAACAGGTGTGTGCCGGAGCTGTTTTCACGTTTTCAGTAATCAGGAAATCCCTCTCTACTGATGACTTATTAGAATGATTTCTAGACTCATCCTGTTCTGTAGTTGTCGTTGCTAAGCCTGAATAGGTCATTTTGCGTCAGTGCACATATACAGAATTCCCTGCAGTTAAAAAGTACTAGTTTTAATACGTGGAAGCTCTCTGGCCTTTCAGTGCTTGGGGTGATGGGTTTGATTGTGATTCCTACAGGATGCTGTCTGACTGGCAGGTATGTTCTCCCTGTGTTTGCTTGGCTTTTCTCCAGCAATACAAAAACTACATTCTCTGAACAATTTATTAGAAACACTTGAATGCACAGCCGTGGCCAAAAGTTTTGAGAATGAAACAAATATTAATTTTCACAAAGTCTGCTTCCTCAGTGTTTGTAGATCTTTTTGTCAGATGTTACTGTGGTATACTGAAGTATAATTACAAGCATTTCATAAGTGTCAAAGGCTTTTTACTGAAAGGGTGGTTGATGATTGGAATAAACTACCAACAGAGGTTGTGAGACAGTCAACAGTAAATGGCTTCAAACATGCTTGGCATAAACATAAATCTATAGTCAGACAACGTGGGCCACATCCTGACTGATGGCAGCCCATTCTTGCATAATCAATGCTTGGAGTTTGTCAGAATTTGTGGGGGTTTATTTGTTCACCCGCCTCTTGAGAATTGACCACAAGTTCTCAATGAGATTAAGGTTGGGGAGTTTCTGGGCGATGGACCCAAAATTTTGATGTTTTGTTTCCCAAGCCACTTAGTTATCACTTTTGCCTTTTGGCAAGGTGCTCCACCATGCTGGAAAAGGCATTGTTTACCACCAACTGTAGATGGTTTGGTGAAGATGTTTTTGTACTTTATTCATGGCTGTGTTCTTAGGCACAATTGTGAGTGAGCTGCCCACTCCCTTGGCTGAGAAGCAGCCCCACACATGAATGATCTCAGGGTGCTTTTCTGTTGGCATGACACTGGACTGATGGTAGCACTCACCTTTTCTTCTCCGGACAAGGATTTTTCTGGATGCCCCAAGCAATTGGAAAGGGGATTCATCAGAGAAAATGACTTTAGCCCAGTCCTCAGCAGTCCAATCCCTGTACTTTTGCAGGATATCAGTCTGTCCCTGATGACTTTCCTGCAGAGAAGTGGCTTCTTTGCTGCTCTTCTTGACACCAGGCCATCCTCCAAAAGTCTTCTCCTCATTGTGCGTGCCAATGTCATCACACCCGCCTGCTGCCATTCCAAGCAAGCTCTGTACCGGTGGTGCCCCGAACTCGCAGCTGAATCAACTGTAGGAGACGGTCCTGGCACTTGCTGGACTTTCTTGGGCGCCCTGAAGCCTTCTTTACAAATGCAGTGGAAATGTTAATTTACATAGCAAAGAGGGACTATGCAATTAACTTCAATTCATCTGATCACTTTTCATAACATTCTGGGGTATATGCACATTGCCGTCATAAAAACTGAGGTAGCAGACTTTGTAAAAATTATTATTTTTGTCATTCTCAAAACTTTTGGCCAGGGTTGTATTTATGTTATTTATTACAGGTGCTTATATAGGGCTGTCAATTTACACAGTTCTTTACACATTATATATATATTATAAACACACATCAATCCCTGTCCTCAATTAGCTTACAATCTAAGGTCCCTAACTTACATTCATACATACTAGGTCCAACTCAGGCAGAAGTCAATTACCCTACCATCATATCTATGGCGGGTGGGAGGAAACGCACACAAGTATAGGGAGAACATGCAAACTCCATGCAGGTATCGACGTGATAGGGATTTGAAACAATGACTCTAGTGCTGCTAGGCAGAATTGCTAACCACTTAGCTACTGGGCTGCCCAAATCTACTTATTTTTGCTTATTCATCATATTATCAGACAATCATATGGCTACAGTGCAATGCATGAAATCATAGAGATACAGATCAGGAGCTGACCAAGATGGGCTGGCTTGAGTACTTCTGAAATACACATAACGGTCTTTCAGAATAGAGCATAAACCAAAAAACAGTTCTTCAAATGGAAACTCCTTGTTGATGAAAGTGGAGAATTGCCAGAACGGTTGCACAGAAAATCTATAGTAACTCAGATAACTGCTCTTTCCTACTGTGGTGAGCAGAAAAGAGTCTCAGAATGCACAAGCCCAGCCTTGAAGTGGATGGCCTACAACAGAAGACCACGTTGGGTTCCACTCATGTCAGACAAGAATCGAAAGCCGAGGCTGCAGTGGGCAAAGGCTCACCAAAATTGGAAAAATGCGGCCTGGCCTGATTACTGTTGATTTCTGCTGAGGCCAATTACCAGATCATAATTTCAATAGAACATCTTTGGGATGTGGTAGAAGGGGAGACTGGCCGCATGAATTTGCTATCAAGTCAACACGCATTCCATGAAGACACTGAGGGTATTTTGTAAGAAAAGGGAGGCCCAACCATTTTTAATGTTCCTGATTCATTTCAGTGAATGTTAATTTGTCAAATTGTACGCTTATTGAACTAATGTTTCAAAAACATGTTTAATGAACAATTGCCAGGATTTTTTACTACCATATTCACCAATTTAACCAGTTTGAAAGAATTGAGGATAAATTCAATTGAATAGTTAAAGATTTTTGAATACATTTTAATCTGCGTGGTATATGGAGCAATTGATTGTGATGATAACCTTTGATTTTTTATTTCCCTTCTCCAATACACTTTTGATGTTTTAAAGTGATTGGATAGATGTAGGCATAGTTGCTCACTTCACAAAGTCGATCAATTATAATGTTCAGACAAAAAAAGTTAATGATGGAAACTCGATACATGTATGGTCCTGTAGGAGCGTGGCCATTATACTATAAATGTTACTGGGTCATGGAATGATGTGAATGGTTCATTGCTCTTTATGAACTGTTGCTATATAAATGAAACAAATGGTAACATTGAAAACAAAATGTTTTTCATGATTTGGTTTTTGTCATTTTATTAGAAATTGAATTTTTGTAATCATGGTATTTCTCTCTATTAAAACAAATTCCAACCCAACAAGTTTTACTAGGGTTTAAATATTTACAGTTAATTGTACTTTAAAATGTATTTTAATATACATGTATGGATTATCACCCGTGGTTAGAGTGACCATTTCCTTTGCCCAGGTATGGCAAACTAAAAGGGTGACATAACCTGTCCCTGTCTCCAGCAGCGTATAATATATTCACATTTCTTCACTTCCATGCTGCTCTTTTCTGCCGCTGGTAACCAGAAAAGAAAGCCCTGTATAAGCTCTAAACTGAAAATGTACAACCAACTGAAAACCTTTAGGTATTTTTGTTTTAAATCAGAAAATATGTTTATTGAAAAAGAAATATATCAAATGTACATTTCCAGAGCATATAGTTATATTATAATTATGGAAAAAACACTTTAATCATGTGAAAAATTTTCTTTTTTTTGTAAAAAAAAAAAAAAAAAAATGTACTGTAAAATATTCATCTGTGTACGACCGACATAAAAGTGATGTAATATAAACCCTGTATAATAAAAATAATAATAATAATTCGAGAAATTGTAGACAATTCTTTTTTCTTATTTTAAGTTAAAAAGGAACACTTTTTGGACATTCTTTTGTAAAACATTTTCTTTTTTTATAATATTCCTTTATTTAAAATAATATGTCTTTTTCCTTATGTGTTGTACATCATTCTGTTAAAAAAAAGGCAAATGTACATTTTTAAAAAAAATTTGAACGAAAATATTATGAGCTTCAGCACAACAAATTTACCTCGATCTTCAAAAGCCCTTATACAAGTCCACATGAACAATTTTAAAACCACAGTGGTAAGTTGTTGTGCGTTAAAACAACAACAAAAAAAATAGCTTGTTAAGAGTGAAGTCTTTTTTAAAAATTTGGCTCAGAGTAAATCTTTATCTTCACAAGCGAATATGCATAAAAAATATAATCAGAAATTTAAAAAAAACTATGATAGCTAGAATATCTAAGTTTTGTTCATGGCAAATGACAGGTTTAGCAAACCTGACCACAAGACACACCACATAGGCATCCTATTCAGCGAACATGCAGGCAGACAATTTCTTTTCTCAGGTGCTCACACACGTTACATGTTGTAAATGAGTGTAGCCATTTCATGTGTTAGTTTTCAGCTTTTTGCTGGTTTTTAGTATTTTGCGTACATGCCACTATACACTAAATATAATAAACATATTTCAAATATGTCAAATTTGCATCAACACAAGCATTTTTTGTGTAATAGTGATCTGACTAAGTTAATTAAGAGATCTGCAACATTTGAGCAGCAAATCAACAAATATAAGCTATTATTATTGCTTAAAGTGTATGTAAACTCTAATTTTCTCTTCATTAAAAAAACATTCTAATATATCTGTCCAAAAGGTGCAAGTAAAAAAAGGCAGAAATCTTAATGGCAGGATTACCAGGTTGAAATAAACAAAAAAGTGTGAAATAAAGAAATCGAATTCAGCCCCATGATACGTAATTGGTCTTTTCAGCCAAACTCCTAATTCCAGCTTTAATATAGGAGGTGTATTTCCTATGCCTGGAATAGCAAAATAAATGCTTGTATTCGTTTTTTAACAGTGGTTTTTTTTTTTGGCAGTTCTTTTGTTCACGAGAGCACTTTTAAATACTGCAAAACAACGTAAGAAGATAAATGTGCGAAGTTAAACACATAAATGAGTAAAAACACTCGAATACATGTACATTCAAAGTATTTGTAGCAGCGCTAAAACGTCCCCAATGTTCATATTGTTGTTGCAAACGTGATGAACTCTTCAGGTTTAACCAAAGGTGATATAAAAATTCCAGGTGTGCACCTTCCACCACCACTCAAACACCACGTGGAATGAACAAAGACCCCCTTTGGGGTAACACTTACCAGAACCAGGTAAGTATTATGCCTTTAAGTGCTCAACACCGGAATCATCATCATCATCAGCCTGCTAACGCCTAGTGAGATTAATGGCTTCCTCCAAAAAACACTCTGTGTTCCAATCCTCCTCAAAAGTGTTCTTAATCACCATCTCCCCGTTCATATGTACATAAATGAAAAAGCAAGCCTCACATAGCGTAAAACTGCAAAACTTTAATGGATCCCACAGTACATCCCTTGAAATCGCACTTACAATAAAACTTTAAATTTCAAGCATTAAAATGATCACGGTATATCACCCTCTCCGGAGTATCGGAGGACCACAGGGAATCAGCCGGGTTTGTCCTGCGTCACTTCCTCCTTGGTGAGCCGCCGATCGTCACATCCAGTACGTCGCTATGTCACGCACTGACGCGTTTCGTCATCACAACTTCCACAGAAATCGTGGCCTAGCTACGCGACGTACCTACTTTATACATCGGAGGCCCGCGAGGGTCTTCCTATTTCTTATGACGCAGGCCAGTATCCAGACCTCGCCCCCAGTGCTTTAACACTGATACAGAGGTTAGTTATAGGGGGCGATCCCACACTCAGCATAATAATAGGAGCTTATGTGCAAACCCAGTCACTACCCGGTAAAGCATGTCCACACTCAAAGCTCAATGCAGGTAGGATTAAACTCCCCTCAAACCCCCCATAAATAAGAAAAGTAATCATAATACCTCTTCTTTAAAATTATAAGCATATAGCAAAATAAATATTAAACATATGCAAATATCTATAAATTACATGGAAAGACCAAATAATATACATAGCATAATAAAAAATCTGCATCACGTCCCCTGCAAATGGCAAGGAATTTAAAATTACCGAGTTCATAACGTGCAATATGACTCATATAGTTTATGCACTGAGGTGCCCTTGAGGTCTTTTATATATAGGACGGACGAAACAACCCTTGAGAGTACGCATAGCGGAGCACATTGCCAAAATTAAATTGGGTTTTAAAGATCACAACGTGTCCTTACGTTTTAAGTTATTTCACAATCAAGATCCCTCGGGGCTTGACTTTCTGGGGGGTAGATCGTTTGATTGCTCCCTGGAGAGGGTCCAATCTGGTACGCGATCTATCCAGGCGTGAAACCCGATGGGTCTATCAGACTGACTCCTTGGTCCCCAAGGGGTTAAATGTCGATTTAGACATAAATTGTTTCATTAGTGATTACTGACATATTTTCTCCATGTGGGCCCGTAGATTTTTGACACCTGTTGATGCAGATTTTTTATTATGCTATGTATATTATATGGTCTTTCCATGTAATTTATAGATCTTTGCATATGTTTAATATTTATTTTGCTATATGCTTATAATTTTAAAGAAGAGGTATTATAATTACTTTTCTTATTTATGGGGGTTTGAGGGGAGTTTAATCCTACCTGCATTGAGCTTTGAGTGCGGACATGCTTTACCGGGTAGTGACTGGGTTTGCATATAAGCTCCTATTATTATGCTGAGTGTGGGATCGGCCCCCGTAACTAACCTCTGTATCAGTGTTAAAGCACTGGGGGCGAGGTCTGGATACTGGCCTGTGTCATAAGAAATGGGAGGACCCTCACGGGCCTCCGATGTATAAAGTAGGTACGTTGCGTCGCTAGTAGAGTTGAGCGAACTTCTGGAAGTTCGGGTTCTGCTGGTTCGGCCGAACTTCAGGACAAAGTCCGGGTTCGGGTCCGGACAGAACCCGAACTTTGACCCGGACCCCGAACCCCATTGAAATCAATGGGGACCCGAACTTTTAGGCACAAAAATGGCTGTAAGAAAGTCCAGGAAAGTCCTAGAGGTCAGCCAAAGGAAGGAAAATGGGGGTAAGGGTCGGACAAGTGCCCTACAAAGAAATGGGGATAGGGAAATAACTTAAAATAATGAAAAAAAAAAAAAAACAACATAAAAAAATCAAAAATGGAGGTGTATGTGGACTATCTTAAAACTGTGTGAGAAAAGTATAAATTATCGGGGAGAAGCCATATTACTGTTCTATGAACAGTGATATGGCTTCTCCCAGCTAATTTATACTTTTATCACACAGTTTTAAGATGATTGTACATTCTACAATCATCTTAAAACTCTGAGAAAAGTATACATTAGCCGGGAGAAGCCATATCCCTGTTCTTAGAACATCTGCAAACTGTGTGTGAAAACTATCAATTAGCGGGGAGAAGCCTCTAAGAACAGTGATATGGCTTCTCCCCGCTAATTTATACTTTTCTAACACAGTTTTAAGATAGTCCACATCCACCTCCACTTTTGATTTTTTTATGTTTTTTTTTTTTAATTATTTAAAGTTATTTCCCTATCCCCATTTCTTTGCAGGGGCACTTGTCCGACCCTTACCCCCATTTTCCTTCCTTTTGCAGACCTCTGGGACTTTCCAGGACTTTTTTACAGCACTTTTCAGAACTTTTAGTAAAATTACCAGAACCCTGGACCCGGACTTTTTTTGAAAAGTCCGGGTTCGGGTCCGGGTCCCGGACACCCAAAAGTTCGGTACGGACCCGAACTTTACAGTTCGGGTTCGCTCAACACTAGTCGCTAGGCCACGTCCTCTGTGGAAGTCGTGATGACAAAACGCATCAGTATGTGACCTAGCGACGTACTGGATGTGACGATCGGCGGCTCACCAAGGAGGAAGTGACGCAGGACAAACCCGGCTGATTCCCTGTGGTCCTCCGATACTTACTCCGGAGAGGGTGATATACCGTGATCATTTTAATGCTTGAAATTTAAAGTTTTATTGTAAGTGCGATTTCAAGGGATGTACTGTGGGATCCATTAAAGTTTTGCAGTTTTACGCTATGTGAGGCTTGCTTTTTCATTTATGTACATATGAACGGAGAGATGGTGATTAAGAACACTTTTGAGGAGGATTGGAACACAGAGTGTTTTTTGGAGGAAGCCATTAATCTCACTAGACGTTAGCAGGCTGATGATGATGATGATGATCCCGGTGTTGAGCACTTAAAGGCATAATACTTACCTGGTTCTGGTAAGTGTAACCCCAAAGGGGGTCTTTGTTCATTCCACGTGGTGTTTGAGTGGTGGTGGAAGGTGCACACTTGGAATTTTTATATCACCTTTGGTTAAACCTGAAGATTTCATCACGTTTGCAACAACAATATGAACATTGGGGACGTTTTAGCGCTGCTACAAATACTTTGAATGTACATGTATTCGAGTGTTTTTATTTCATTTTATATTTAGCAGCAGCTTTGTAATATATGTGGGTTGTGCATCTCTAAGCGCTGAGCAGAGACTGTGGGCGATTTATCTCTGGTGATTTGTTTACATAAATGAGTAAGATCCCTTTTCACACTGAGGCAGTTTTCAGGTGTTTTAGCACTAGAAATAGCGCCTGAAAACTGCATCCCATTCTTTGCAATGAGTGCTTTCACACTGCGGCGGTGCGCTTGTGGAACGTTCAGAAAAGTCCTGCAAGCAGCATCTTTGGGGCAGGTTGGGAGTGCTCTATACAGCATTTCCAAAACGCCCCTGCCTATTGCAATAAATGGGCAGCGCTTCTGAAGCATCACAATGCGGGCATTTTTAACCCCTTTTTTGGGGTTAAAAGCTCCCCGCTATCAGTCGAAAAGCGTCGCAAGAGCGCCGCTTAAACAGCACTAAAGCGCCGCTAAAACGAGTGGAGCTTTACCAAACGGACCGGGCACCTCATCCTGAAAGTACCCTTAAACACATACATTCACTGGCCACTTTATTAGCTACACCTGTTGAATTGCTTGGTAACACAAATTGCTAATTAGCCAATCGCATGGCAGGAACGTAATGCATTTAGACATCTAGATAAGGTGAAGACAACTTGCTGAAATTCAAACCGAGCATCAGAATGGGGAAGAAAGGGGATTTAACCACTTCAATACTGGGCACTTAAACCCCCTTCCTTCCCAGACCAATTTTCAGCTTTCAGCGCTGTTGCAGTTTGAATGACAATTGCGCGGTCATGCGACACTGTACCCATATGAAATTTTTATCATTTTTTCACACAAATAGAGCTTTCTTTTGGCGGTATGTAATCATCTCTGGGTTTTTTATTTTTTGCGCTATAAATTAAAAAAGACTGAACATTTTCAAAAATAATGCATTTTTCTTTGTTTCTGTTATAAACTTTTGCAAATAAGTAATTTATCTTCATAACTTTTGACCAAAAATGATACTGCTACATTTCTTTGGTAAAAATAACCTAAATCGGGGTTTATTTGGTGTTGGCGGACAGACAGATGTTTTTTGCACTGTGACAGATGTTACGGGGACACACAGATGTTTTGGGATATCCCGATCTCTGCTCGGCTGGATCCTGTGATCATAATGATCACAGGATCCAGCCGCAGCACGTCGCGTGGCCGTGCTGCGAGCACCTATTCTGCAGGACGTAAATACATGTCCTGTCTTTTCTGTTAAAAAAAATACATGTCCTGTCAGAACGGGGAGGTGGTTAAAGGAGTTGTAAAGGCAGAAGGTTTTTTATCCTAATGCATTCTATGCATTAAGACAGTGGTTCTAAACTCCTGTCCTCGGGACCGCCTAACAGGCCAGGTTTGCAGGATAACTGAAATGCATCACAGGTGATATAATTTGCTGCTCACTGATTGCAGTATTCTAGTCTGCGTCTTCCCAAGGTAATGCTTAAAAGCTGGCCTGTTGATGGGTCCCGAGGACAGGAGTTGAGAACCACTGCATTAAGATAAAAAGTACTTACCTGAGGTCCCTCTAGCTCCAGCGATGTTGTAGGAATGTCTTGCCTGCCCGGGACTCCCCTCCTTATTGGCTGAAACAGCCAATGAGTACAGAAAGGGGGCAGGGCTGGGACGCAGCTCCGTGTCTGAATGGATACATGGAGCTGTGACTCAGCTCGGGTGCCCCCATAGAATGCTGCTTGCTGAGGGGGCACTCATCAGGAGGGAGGGGCCAGGAGAGCAGAAGAGGGACCCAAGAAGAGGAGGATCTGGGCTGCTCTGTGCAAATCCACCGCACATGGCAGGTAAATGTAACATGTTTGTCATTTTTAGGTAAAAAAAAAAAACAAAAAACAAGACTTTACAATCACTTTCAGGCTGGGTTCACACTATCCGACACAGAAACGGTCAGACTTTTGATCCTACTTTGCCCTGCAACATCGGTCCTACTTTGGTCCTACTTCCATCCGACTTGAATGAACAAGGATAAGATTTTGCTCCGACTTTGAAATAGTGACTTGTCCTTTGACCAATCAAAACAATCCCAGTGTGAGATAAATTCCTTTTACTGCTGCTGTAATCACAAAGTCAGATGTCACAAGTCAGATGTCACAAGTCGGATGTCACAAGTCGGATGTCACAAGTCGGATGTCACAAGTCGGATGTCACAAGTCGGATGTCACAAGTCGGATGTCACAAGTCGGATGGTTAGAACAAGGATCCGACTTTCATTCTACTTCAATGATATTCAATGGGCTGAAGTAGGACCAAAGTCGAACAAAAGTAGTACAGGAACCTTTTTCAAAGTTGGACCGACTTGTGTCGGACCAGTTAAGACGGCTCTCATAGGGAAACATTGATTTTGTGACTTAATGCGACTTGTGCTTACAATGCCGGTCCGTTTGTCGGACAAGTGTGAACCCAGCCTAAGTTATTTTGAAAGTGGCATGGTTGTTGGTGCCAGACGGGCTGGTGTGAGTAGTTCATAAACTGCTGATCTACTGGGATTTTCACGCACAACCATCTCTAGGGTTTACAGAGAAAATATCCAGTGAGTGGAGAATGGGCAGACTGGTTCAAGATGATAGAAAGGCAACAGTAACTCAAATAACCACTCGTTACACCCAAGTATTTAGTATACCATCTCTGAACACAAAACACAACAAACCTTGGACCAGATGGGCTACAGCAGCAGAAGACTACACCGGGTGCCACTCCTGTCAGCCAAGAACAGGAAACTGAGGTTACAATTCACACAGGATCACCAAAATTGGACAATAGAAGATTGGAAAAACGTTGCCTGATCTGATGAGTCTTGATTTCAGCTTCAACATTCAGATGGTAGAGTCAGAATTTGCATAAACAACATTAAGAGCATGGGTCCAACCTGCCTTGTATCAACGGTTCAGGTGGTGGTGGTGTAATGGTGTGGGGGGTGTTTTCTTGGCACACTTTGGGCCCCTTAGCACCAATTGAGCATCATTACCCACTTCCGGACCGCCATCCGTCGTTTGACGGCGGCAGTTTGAAGTGGAATACCGTTGTTATGGTAGGAGATAGCTACCATAACCCCGGTATCTTTTTTTTCAGCAGACGATTCTGCGTCTGATAAAAGTGGTCTTAGCGGCGGATTCGCCGCGAGATCACTTTTATCAGCGGCGGGAGAGGTGCCCCCCCCCGCCGCTTTCTGGTCATCTCCGCCGCTTACCGGACCCGCCGGCAGCGGTGGAGATGATCGCGACCGTTCCCCCCCAGTGTCCGTGAGCCGAGTGAGCATTTTGCATTTTAGTGTAAATATGAGATCTGAGGTCTTTTTGACCCCAGATCTCATATTTGGGAGGCCCTGTCATGCTTTTTCTATTATAAGGAATGTTTACATTTCTTGTAATAGGAATAAAAGTGATAATTTTTTTTTTTAATTACAGTGTAAAAATAAAAAGTAAAATAAATAATTAAGAAAAAAAAAAAATTTAAAGCGCACCGTCCTTGTGAGCTCGCGCGCAGAAGCGAACGCATACATAAGTCCCGCCCACATATGAAAATGGTGTGTAAACCACACATGTGAGGTATCGTTGCGATCGTTAGAGCGAGAGCAACAATTCTAGCACTAGAGCTCCTCTGTAACTCAAAAATGCTAACCTGTATTTCCGGTTCCGGCGCCGCATGTAGAGGACGGTGAAGCCAGTGCTCCGCCATCCCCGCAGCCTTTAATCTGCATATAAAGCCCCGAAGCCACCTCAGCACGGTCGGTGCCAACAGCCGCAACATCTCGGGACCTCGCTGCATGGAGCGGTACCTCTCCCAGCCGCGCTCCAGATCGGGTTCTCGGACGAGACGCTCCTCTCCACCACCCGCCCTCTCCTCAGCCAAAATGGCCACGGGACCCACATCTCCTCAGAGGGGGGACGGCCGCCACCACGATAACATCTTCGGACACGGAGGAGCAGGGGAGCCGCTCGATCCCATCGATAGGAGCAACCAGGAGCAGGGCTCTTATGAGAAAATTGCCCAGGCCGTAGCGGCCATATTATCCCCCACCATCACTGCCGCAGTGGACAGGGCTGTGGCGGCGGGAATCATGCAGCTACGCCGGGAACTCGGCGAACACACGCAAAGGCTCAATGAGGCTGAACAACGCATCTCCTCGCTGGAAGATGACCAGTACCAGCTACAAGCCTCCATGGAAAAATATTCCCAGGCGCAACAACATCTCCATGACAAAATGGAGGAATTGGAAAATAGATCCAGGAGGAACAACTTAAGAGTTATAGGCCTCCCTGAATCCTACAAGCCCAATTCACTGATGGATATCTGTACCAAATCCCTCCCAGAGGCACTGGGCATCCGCCAAAAATGCACCGCAGAGAGGGCCCATCGTATTGGAACTCTAACCAACGATCGCAAGCAACCCAGACCAGTTATAGTTAAATACCTGAACTATACCGACCGCCAGGAGCTGCTGCAAAGCTTCAGGAGAGCAAGGTCAGTGTCAATTGAGGGGCACAAACTGCTGATATTTGCTGATTACTCAGCCGAAGTTTCACGCAAGCGAAAGGAGTTTCAGCCGGTTTGCTCAGAGCTCTTCAAGAGAGGGATACGCTTTACCTTGGCTTACCCGGCGGTTCTCAGACTACAAGCCCCGGACGGAGAACAGTACACCTTCCAGGCCCCGGAGAAGGCAAGCTCCTTTCTGCGCGCCCTAAAGCCCAGGGAGGACCCACCCGAAACCTATGCAGAAAAGGTCAAACAAGGACCTCATGAGCAACGCAGCCCCAGGAAAGATGCACCAAAAAGGCTGAAACCCACCTCCACAGAAGATGGGATGGAAACTCGTTGAAGGAGGGGAAAGCATAGAAGCGAACTCATCAGCTGCTCCACAAAAATTCAATACATTCCGGATTAAGTCGAGCATACGACATCGGCTGGAGCCGCTGCTGGGTATCGTATTCTGGAAACCCTGCTGCCTGTTTTTGTTTTCACCTTGTCACCCAGACTTAGTCCTATCTGGGCTCATTACGTTTATTATGCTTATTAGGCCCCGAACATCAGACTCTTG
>BLSH010083197.1:852779-873476 GCA_018402905.1 Glandirana rugosa | reverse complement strand
TTAAGATGGTTAGTTTTGCCAGACTGCTATACCCCCTCCAGACACTTCCAATCTTGTTAAAACACAAAGATGTACAAAATTTAAACAGGGCAGCCTCTTCCTTCCTCTGGCTCAACGGGAAACCGAGGATAGCCGCAGTGAAGCTGTGCCTCCCAAAGACTGAGGGGGGAATGGGCTTCCCCAACATTAGAGTATATAATCTGGCCTGCCTGCTCAGGACGGGGCTGGACTGGATTCTCCACGCTTCTAAGTATACAAACTATGAGTTCGAATCAGCTGTAATCCACCCTTTTAACCTGGCAGGTCTCCTACACAGCTCCTTGAAAACCCTGCAGGGGCATATTAAACACAGCTTGTTATTCAGAGACACTATAATCGCCTGGAGGGAATCCAGGAAAAAACTGGGACTCTCCCCACACGTCTCCAATCATCTACCTATTCAGGGTAATCCCATGTTTCCGCAGGGGCTCCAATATGAACCCTTCTCCAAATAGAAAGATAAAGGTCTGATTACTGTGGCCCCTCTATACCACCTTGATACGGGTACCCTCAAACCGTTACGAGAAATTGCTGAGGCCTACAACTGGACTCAAACCCACTTTCTGCAAGTATCCCAGATCTCGGCCTTCATAAACAAAATCTGCCCTCACAAAGATAAAAGATTCCGCTCCTCCTTCCTGGACAAGCTCATCGCCAAACGCAGCTATTCTATCTCAGACCTGTACCATCCACTGAATTTGGCTTTCACGAAACCTTTACACCAAAGCTCAGTTAAGTCCTGGTTGAAGGATCTCCCGCCAGACACTACAGTGGATAACATCTTGGACTGGTACAACCATGTACGTAAACTGACCACCAACACAGTATGGAGGGAGACTCAGTTTAAAATAATGCACAGGGCATACCTTCCATTCTCAACTAAATATCCCACCAACAGAACATCGTCATGTCCGTGGTGCTCTACAGTGAAGCCCTCGCTGTTTCACAGACTATGGCTCTGTCCGATTATTGCAGACTTCTGGGCGCAACTTCTGTCCTTTATACATGGAGTTACAGGCTGTCAAATAGAAAAAAACCCGGTAACTATCGTTTTTGGGAACCCCACCTCACTGTCTCTCTCGTCCAAACTCCCCTCACCTAAGCTACGACAACATAGCCAATGGATCCTACTAACACTCCTGATCGCCCGGAGAGCCATGCTACAACATTGGATTTCCCTACACCCTTCGACTCTCCCTGAGATCAAACACAACCTTAAAGCACTACTGTGCCAAGAATTCCTAGATATCTTGGCACACGAGGATTGGCATTCTGAGAAACTCCATAAGAGATGGTCCGCCTTCATCGAAAAATGCCTATCCCACTCAGAACAAACAGCCCTCCTCACCCCACGAGCCTTCAGACGGAGTGGCTACCTATTCTCCACCTTCTCTACTAAGGACTAACCCCATAAGCACTGCCATTAACATCCTCTTTGCAACAAATACCTGCAATTGGTCTAGTAAACTGACTTTTCTCTCACCTTCGGTTAGCTACAGTGGAATGCTATTGATTCATGTTCCTATTGAATTTACCAGGGTGATAGACCCCCTCTCCTCAAGACCCCAGGGCTGCTCGATAGGGGAAGCTCACAGAGCCCTCTCTCTCGACCGGCCCCACTCATACTCATGTTTTCTTCTATACATTCATGACAAATACTTCCCTTCTACCTTCTCTTTTCTTTCTTCCCTCAACCCTCTTATCTATATCGATATGGAGATTGTACTTTGTATTGCAAATTACTCCTTTCCCCCACTTTGTTACTCCCTAAAATCCAACAAAATGTTGTTAAAAAAAAAAAAAAAAAAATGCTAACCTGTAGAATTTTTTAAACGTCGCCAATGGAGATTTTTATGTTGCAGTTTGTCGCCATTTCGCAAGCGGACGCAATTTTGAAGCATGACATGTTGGGTATCATTTTACTCGGCGTAACTTTATCTTTCACAATATGGAAAAACTTTACTAACTTTACTGTTGTCTTATTTTTTAACTCAAAAAACTAAATTTTTTCAAAAGAAATCACGCTTGTAAGACCGCTGCGCAAATACGGTGTGACAAAGTTTTGCAATGGCTGCCATTTTATTCTCTAGGGTGTTAGAAAAAAAATATATAATGTTTGGGGGTTCTTACTAATTTTATAGCAAAAAAAAACGATTTTTATCTCGTAACCACCGAAATCAAAAAACAGGCTTGGTCTGAAAGTGGTTAAACACCACAGCCTACCTGAGCATTGTTGCTGACCATGTCCATCCCTTTATGACTGCAGTGTCCCCATCCTCTGATCTCTCCTTCCAGCAGGATAATGCACCATGTCACAAAGCTCCAATCATCTCACCTCTGGACAATGAGGTCACTGTACTCCAATGGCTTCCACAGTCACCACATCTCATCCAATAGAGCACCTTTGGGATGTGGTGGAACAGGAGATTTGCACTGTGTACCGAACTCGGTTCGGGTATTTTATCACGCATGTTGAATAGCTGCAGGGCAGCCAATCAACAAGCGTTTCACTGGTTTGCCCTAGAAGCCATCACAGCCATGCCTACTAATGGCATGGCTGTGATTGGCCAGTGAATCATGTGACCCAGCCTCTATATGAGGCTGGAGTCACAGTGCTGCATGTCACATTATTATTTAGAATCCCCAAACATTATATATATGTTTTTTTTCAAACACCCTAGAGAATAAAATGGCGATTGTTGCAATACTTTTTGTCACACGGTATTTGCGCAGCGATCTTTCAAGCGCGATATTTTTGGAAAAATTTCACTTTTTTGAGTTAAAAAATAAAACAGTAAAGTTAGCCCAATTTTTTTGTATATTGTGAAAGAGGATGTTACGCCGAGTAAATAGATACCATACATGACACGGTTGAAAATTGCACGCACTGCCGGAATGGCGACAAAGTCCAGTACTTAAAATTTTTTAAAGCGTCGCCTATGAAGATTTTTAACGGTTACCAGGCTAGAGGTGCAGAGGAGGTCTTTTGCTAGAATTACTGCTCACTCTCTGGCGATCATGGTGATACCTCACATGTGTGGTTTGAACACCGTTTTCATATGCGTCCGCGAATTATGTATGCGTTTTCTTTGCTGCACAAGCTCGCAGGGACGGTGGCGCTTTAAATGTTTTATTTATTTATTTATTTTTAACACTGTTCCTTTAAAAAAAAAAATTCTGATCACTTTTATTGCCATCACAAGGAATGTAAACATCCCTTGTGATAGTAATAGGTGATGACAGGTACACTTTTTGGAGGGCTGGGGGGTCTAAAAGTCCCCCCATCCCTCCTTTACACTTCACAGTATTCAGATCACCAAAAACAGCGATTCTGAATACTGTAATTTCTTTAAAATTGCCACCGTTAGCCGCCGAGTAAACCGGAAGTGACGTTGTGACGTCGCTTCTGGAATTTGCCGAAGGAGACCCGACCGGAGCCAATTCTGGCTTCTGTCAGGTCTCCTTCTAGCCGGCGGAGGTGCCGAATCGTCGCTCCGGTCTCCCGGTGGGACGGGAGGCCGGAGAAGAGTGGCGGAAGGTGGCGGGGGGGGGATGTCCCTTCCCGACCCCTGGGATAACGACCGAGCGGCTCCTGAGCCGGATCGGTAGTTATCCCCGGATAGCCGACCATCCACTCTAAAAAACGATACCAGGATATAGCCTGCAGCTGTAGGCTATGCCCCGGTACAGCCACTCAAAAACAGCCGCCGCCTATTTACGGCGCTGGTCGGGAAGTGGTCATACTGCACTAAAGCACCAGTCATTTTTGCCGTGCTTTAGCGGTGTTCTAGTGGCGCTTTTGCACCGGTTTTCAGACGCCAGCGGACTTTTATTGGGTAAAAGAAAACAAAGACGACCTGTTTTGCAGTGCTTCCGAAGCGCTGCCCATTAATTTCAATGGGCAGGGGTGATTTTGAAGCACCATTTGTAGTGCTTCAAATCCGCCCCAAAGATGCTGCTTGCAGGACTTTTTGTAACGTCCCACATACGCACCGCCCCAGTGTGAAAAGACCCATTGAAATCAATGGAAGGTGCTTTTCAGAGGCTATTTTTAAAGCTAAATCGCCTGAAAGCCACCTCAGTGTGAAAGGGGTCAAAGGATGTTTATTTCTTGTGGTTTTGGCTGCTATTCAAAAATAGCCGTCTAGATGGGCTCTCCAGGAAATTGCTTTGCCACAGGTTCTCCAAACATAAATCTTAAGTTTCAGGTAGTCATAAGAATTAGTTTTGCAATATGCCAGTGTACAAAGTAAAAGAAATAAGCTCAGATTAATATCCTTATAACAAAGCCATTTTGTCCTAAACAGCCATCTTGCCACTTTGTAGAGTAAACAGCCATGGCCTGCTAAGAGATGAGGCTTTGTTTCCATCCCCTATGCCAGGGGTTCCCAACTTTTAAAGAGCGAGGGCCACTTAAGCGACTTGGTAACCGGTCCCAGGCCACAATGAGTGGAGCAGGCGGATGACAGGTACGTGTCTGCTCTGCATGTGCAGAGTGGACACGGACATAACCCACTGTACTCTATGGACCCTCTAATCCACCCAGACAGAAGGGGAGGGATCCCCTTTTTTTTTTTTTATTAGCAGATCAGGTTGGAGGTAGTAAAACTGACACAAGTTCACCATAGAGGTGAATAGAGGGTTTGATTGGGTCCACCTGAAAAACAGACAGGCAGACCCAATCTGACAGATCATGTGAAAGGGGCCTAAGGCGGTTTTCACACTGATAAGCTGCAGTGTACCCACACCACGGGTGCAGCACAGTGCACCTGTGGCTTTCCTGCGGGTTAGATGCACTATGCCATAGAATTCTATTCTATATCATGCAGTTCTGGTGCACTCTCAGAAAGTGCACCAAACCCTTAGGTAATAACAAAAGTCTATGGCTCAGTACACTGCACCTGCGGATTCAGTTTGAAAGTAGCCCAGAGTAACCAGTGCAGAACTAGAAGAAAAATGCCCATTGCTATGTGATTTTAATTAAAAAAAACACTTACCTTTCAACACAAATCTTCAGGAATCACCCTGCAAGTATTGCTGGTTGTTGCTGTCCCAGCAGAGTGCATTTGGTATCACTCCGCCTGTAACAGGAGCTGGTGATATCCAGGAAGCATCGGCTCTGCTCACCACTGCAGCCACATGCTTCCTTTAATGCCGGCTCCATTCTCAACACTGATGCTCTGGAATGGTGTGTCTGGAACCTACTATCTAGGTTTGCCATCCCAAAGCAAGAGGTCGCGGATCACAACAGGGGGCTTTGTGGGCCAAATGTGGTGCGCAGGCCAGCGGTTGGGTAGCCCTGCCATATCCTATACCACTATCCTATAGGGAATATTGGTCTATCTTGCATGTGTCTAGAGCAGCCTTTTTCAACCACGGTGCCCAGACTTCTTGAGATTTCTTCAGGGGTGCCTTGGGAAAATGCCTAAAAATTGCACAAAATTTGTGAGGATGAAGGCTGCCTTTACATCCTTCTACCGTCTGCCGTCATCCTAATGACATCAACCGTATATAAGAAGGATGTCAGTCACCTGCATAGCACCCTTGTTTGACCCTACACTGCCCCTCTTCATCAGCTTTGGGGTCACATTAGCTGAGTGATGGAGAAAAACTGAGGGAGAAGAAAAACGTTGGAATACTAGTCAGTAGCAGCTTGCAAATGTGTATTTGCTTTGGAAGAATAAATCACCTCTAATGTTGGGTGTCCTACTTGGACTTGTGGATGTTGCTGCATTATTTAAAACTATTGAATAGTTTTTTTTTTATAATAGAAATTTTATTAAGTATCCCAAAAGTACAAAATAGGATATGCAAAATAACATTCAGGTACAGATAATATACCCTTGCGGGTCATAAACAGTCAGAGATAATGAACATACGAGTGAGCATACCTCTAAAGAACATTTAGTAGGACCTGCGGGAGTGGGGTATCCGGAGGCCGCCCCGGGTCTCCCTCCAATCCCATGCCATCTATCTCCTTGGCGTGTAGAACTAGAGGGGTCCCACGTCCCCAGTCATATACTAGCAACATGGTACCTCTCCGTGATATTAGCTTGCACTCTCAATTGGATATGAGCCTTGAACTTGATCATACATTGTTCCTACTGGGTAAAAAAAAACACTAAACTAAGATAGTAATCAGATGACAACCAGATAGGATAGCCAGAATCAGAATAGGGGAGAAAAAGAGAGGAGAGAGAAAGGAATGATGGGCTGTGTGCTCCAGAATATTCTGTGGGTTGATCACTAGTGGTGCAAAAAGGGCTGGTCTTAGAACCATTTTAATGGATGGGCATCTCCAACCGGACCAAGTGTCCTTAAATCTGTCATGTTGGCCCTTGGCCTCAAGTATCCAGCGCTCTGTTTCCATGCTTGTGTGTACCTCCTTTTTCCGATCTGCTGAGGTTGGGCAGGCTGTCTGTCTCCAATATGAGTATGAGGGCTTTGGCTGCATTGAGTAGGTGAGGCGTGACATTCCTCTTGTATTGTTTAAGGGAGGAGGGTGTCCCGTGGAACAGATAATGTAATGGAGTACACTCGATGTTCCTCAGGGTTATCTTTTATATCCATAGCCTCCCAAAATGGCTGCATTTTTGGGCAGTTCCACCAGAGATGGAGGAATGTGCCCTGTTAGCCACATCCTCTCCAACACCTGCCATCCGTCTGAGGGAATATTTGCTTCAGCTTGGAGGGGGTCTTGTACCATCTGGATATAAATTTAAATGAAGTTTCTTGGATTTGGGAGCTGATCGACAAGGAGTGGGTAAATTTTGAAGAAGACAGCGCTTAATGGAACCTTCAAAGTCACTAGTACATTGCATAAAAAATTGGTTTACTAAACCTTGGATAGTGCATAGCAAGGAATACATAAAAACAAGAATCAATCCATAAACGATAAAAATGAAAATGGCAGCAATAGACACCAATGTTGGTAATAAGCCGGAGGCTGGGTAAACCGATGTACCAAGGCTCTGGGGACCCGGACTGTGGTGACCTGTAAACGTCTTAGGTTTATTTATTTTTTTCGCTGTGGAACCCTTAGTGCCCCATTTCTATCACCCAGGACGTTTACAGGTCACCACAGTCCGGGTACTCAGAGCCGTGGTACACTGGTTCACCCTGCATCCGGCTTATTACCAACATTGGTGTCTAATGCTGATTGCCATTTTCATAGTTTATGGATTGATTCTTGTTTTTATGTATTCCTTGCTATGCACTATCCAAGGTTTACAGTGGGTACGGAAAGTATTTAGACCCCCTTAAATTTTTCACTCTTTGTTATATTGCAGCCATTTGCTAAAATCATTTAAGTTCATTTATTTTCCTCATTAATGTACACAGAGCAGCCCTTATTGACAGAAAATCAGAATTGTTGACATTTTTGCAATTTATTAAAAAAGAAAAACTGAAATATCACATGGTCCTAAGTATTCAGACCCTTTGCTGCGACACTCATATATTTAACTCAGGTGCTGTCCATTTCTTCTGATCATCCTTGAGATGGTTCTACACCTTCATTTGAGTCCAGCTGTGTTTGATTATACTGATTGGACTTGATTAGGAAAGCCACACACTTGTCTATATAAGACCTTACAGCTCACAGTGCATGTCAGAGCAAATGAGAATCATGAGGTCAAAGGAACTGCCTGAAGAGCTCAGAGACAGAATTGTGGCAAGGCACAGATCTGGCCAAGGTTACAAAAACACTTCTGCTGCACTTAAGGTTCCTAAGAGCACAGTGGCCTCCATAATCCTTAAATGGAAGACGTTTGGGACGACCAGAACCCTTCCTAGAGCTGGCTGCCCGGCCAAACTGAGCTATCGGGGGGAGAAGAGCCTTGGTGAGAGAGGTAAAGAAGAACCCAAAGATCACTGTGACTGAGCTCCAGAGATGCAGTCGGGAGATGGGAGAAAGTTGTAGAAAGTTAACCATCACTGCAGCCCTCCACCAGTTGGGGCTTTATGGCAGAGTGGCCCGACGGAAGCCTCTCCTCAGTGCAAGACACACGAAAGCCTGCATGGAGTTTGCTAAAAAACACCCGAAGGACTTCAAGATGGTGAGAAATAAGATTCTCTGGTCTGAGACCAAGATAGAACTTTTTGGCCTTAATTCTAAACGGTATGCGTGGAGAAAACCAGGCACTGCTCATCACCTGTCCAATACAGTCCCAAAAGTGAAGCATGGTGGTGGCAGCATCATGCTGTGGGGGTGTTTTTCAGCTGCAGGGACAGGACGACTGGTTGCAATCGAGGGAATGATGAATGCAGCCAAGTACAGGGATATCCTGTATGAAAACCTTCTCCAGAGTGCTCAGGACCTCAGACTGGGCCGAAGGTTTACCTTCCAACAAGACAATGACCCTAAGCACACAGCTAAAATAACGAAGGAGTGGCTTCACACCAACTCCGTGACTGTTCTTGAATGGCCCAGCCAGAGCCCTGACTTAAACCCAATTGAGCATCTCTGGAGAGACCTAAAAATGGCTGTGCATAAACGTTTACCATCCAACCTGACAGGACTGGAGAGGATCTGCAGGGAGGAATGGCAGAGGATCCCCAAATCCAGGTGTGAAAAACTTGTTGCATCTTTCCCAAAAAGACTCATGGCTGTATTAGATCAAAAGGGTGCTTCTACTAAATATTGAGCAAAGGGTCTGAATACTTAGGACCATGTGATATTTCAGTTTTTCTTTTTTAATAAATCTGTAAAAATGTCAACAATTCTGTGTTTTTCTGTAAATATGGGGTGCTGTGTGTACATTAATGAGGGGAAAAAAATGAACTTAAATGATTTTAGCAAATGGCTGCAATATAACAAATAGTGAAAAATTTAAGGGGGTCTGAATACTTTCCGTACCCACTGTAATAAACCAATTTTTTATACAATGTACTAATGACTTTGAAGGTTCCATTGAGTGCTGTCTTCAGCTTGCATCAAACTATTTACCATTCCAGTGGTCGTCAGCAGCTCTGTTTTCCTTCAACATCCACACGAGGATATCAAGTTTCCTAACAATGACATTAGCTCTGGTTGTAGTGCTTATAGGATCTTTTTGAGTGTATTAAGAGGGTAAATTCTGGCCCAGTTCCCTTTCCCACTCCCTAACATAGTATGGTGTCCCAGACGGCTGAGAGTCCCGTGTTAATCTATACATTTGGGAGAGTAAATGGCCTGGGTCGGGAAGCTCCACACACGTGGATTCAAATGGTGTCAGCATTGGGCCGGTCGTAGCGGGGGGTCTAGAGCACGAAAAAAGCTTACCAGCTGTCTGTCTCCAGGCCGTAAACGACATGGTCCCGAAGGTATTCAGAGTGGCCCTGGTCAGGGGGAGGTCCAGTATGACAGCCCCCTGGATCCGCAAGGAATCCAAGGGGCTCCCGCCAGGTTCCTACGCCCCATCATCTTTTCAAGCTTGACCCACATCCTGGTCGAGGTGTCATGGTGCCAGTTTAAGATGCGTACTAGCGACATGGCTTTGTAATAGAGGGTTACGTCTGGTAGGCCAGGCCCACCTTCCGATTTGGGTCTATGGAGGAGGTCATGTGCCAGTCTCGGATGTTTGCCTTGTCATACAAATTTTGTAAATTCTTTGCGTAGTTTTTGAAAAAAGGCTCGGGGGAGTGTTATGGGTGTCGATCGTGTAAAGCATATAAATTATTCTCGGTAGGATAGTCATCTTGAGGGCGCTAATTCTCCCAAACCAGGTAAGTGGCAGGTCTCACCAGGTTTGGACATCATGCACGATCCCGGTCAACAGTTTGCCGTAATTGAGGCTATATAGAAGGGTCTGATCCAGGGAGATATGGGCCCCCAGATACGGGAACGAGTGTTTACACCATCTAAGAGGCAAAGATTGTTGCAGGGAATTAGTCATAGTTGACGAGACAGGGGCGATACCATAATATTTTCCTCAGAATTGAGTGATTCCATTTTTTTTTCCTCTGCTTGATCTGCAAAAACAGTTGCAACTGACTACAGTTTTCTTTCTTTTTTATTTTTTAACGGTTTCTTAAAGACAAAAGGTTGAAAGGTTAAATGAATATAGTTTTGAGGCATGTCTGTAATGTGTTTTTTTTTTTTACACAATTAAACAACTGAATGAATATTTTCCAAGAGTGGTGATTCCGTACTTTTTGCCAGGAGTTGTAGGGTAAATGGCTGGTATGGATGAAGGGAATCCCCAACTGCTTTAGAAACAGAAATAAGGGCCTGGAGCTGTAAGTTACCAGAAATTAAAATTACTTTTTTTGTAAATGTTAGTTTTACAGCAGCAGATTGTGTACATTGTACAGGTGCGCCATTTCACTGGCAGCTTCAGAGCATCCCCACATTTTTAAAGGAATTTTGTATTTTAATGTTCCCCTTAAGCATTACTAAAAGCACAGCTCCTAGCTAGAGTTGAGCGAACCCGAACTGTAAAGTTCGGGTTCATACCAGACTTTCTTGCACAAAATTAAAAAGTGAGTCTACAGGGGCGTGGCTTAGGCATGCTGGAGTGAGGACGTGCCAGCATTCAATCCCTGACTGAAAGATGCAGGGCCCAGGATCGCATAATTGACTCCGATTGACCAAATGGATGACTATGAGAATAGAAGTCGCAGGGTCAATATCTGCATTAGGTGTCTGCCAGAAGCCACAAGATCAAGGGACATAGTCCCCACACTACAGGGACTCTTTAAACAGATATTAGGCCGAGAGGCCCCGACGCATATTGAAATTGATCGCGCTCATAGAGCGCTCAGGCCGCCGTCAGAGGATTCCGACAAGCCGAGAGACATTATATGCAAGTTGCACAAGTACTCCGTTAAGGAACGCGTAATGTACCATGTTAGGGGCACGCGCTGTGTGGACTTTGATGGAGCAAAACTGTCACTATACCCGGACTTGTCCAGACACACGTTAATGCAACGCAAGGCGT
This sequence comes from Glandirana rugosa, assembly GCA_018402905.1. NCBI lineage: Eukaryota > Metazoa > Chordata > Amphibia > Anura > Ranidae > Glandirana > Glandirana rugosa. Next base: position 862,518 of record BLSH010083197.1, on the reverse strand, counting down.
TCAAACCACTGCTAGAAGCGCTGCAAGATGCTAAACTAATCTATAGATGGGGATTTCCGTTTCACCTGGCGGTCACCAAGGCCGGCCAGCAGCACATCCTGCGCACAAGAGATGACCTACCACGCTTTCTGAAAGATTTGGGATTGCCAGCAGTGGACATCCCAGATTGGAGACTTTCTCCGGAACCAACCCTTCCGCCCAGACCTCAGCGATGGCGACAGGCTCGCCGTAGACGGCGCAATGGCGCACAGGGGAACGTTTCCCAGCGGGCCTCGACTGGACTACCTTCATCGACCTGTAGAGATGCTGTCTACTCATTCTCAGCACTAAGACATGAGACATAGGGGTATACCCCCCACAAATTCTCAGAACACATGCCGCTATGCATAACTGCAGACTATGGCTGGGTGGCTGCCCAGACCTCTAACTACAAAGGGTCCCCCCCCCCGGACTCATTCTTGGTGCCTTTCTACTTTCCCCAATAGGGATGCTCTTCAGAGCCATGGTCCTGTTTAAGGACGGGGTGTTGCTCGGGTGCCCGCAATGCTCCCCCATGTGGCGGGTGGGGAGAGTGGAAGCCCCTGACCGACACTGGTGGTGCCTAACGGGTACAAGGCCCGTATGTTGTTTTCATTGTTCAATTTTTTTTTGGTTCTAATGCTGTTCATCCTATGTTTTGATCTCATATGTTTTTTGTGTTTTTCTAGTACACCATGCAAAATGCTCGAATCGTGCTGTGGGTCTCCTTTAACTGTAGCAAGACCAGGAGTGACTGCATCCCTCTATTTTCATCATGGCATCCCTAAAGATAGTCTCGTATAACGTGAGGGGTCTTGGCTCGCGATGAAACATGGTAAGTTGTGGGTCGAGGCAAAACGGCTAAGGGCACACATAATTTTCCTACAGGAAACTCACTTTGGCACTGACTCGGCTCCTCGCCTACCCACCCATCCCTACAGGCAGTGGTTTCTGAGTAACTCACCGCAGCCCAAATCTGGTGGGACTGCGATAGCTATCCACAAACACTGCCCGTTCATACCCACTGATCACCAGGTCGATATCAATGGCAGGTATGTGTTCCTTAAGGGCACTATCTTTGGCCACAAATACACCCTTGCAGCTGTGTATGCCCCCAACAGCGGACAACTGACTTTCATAGATTCCGTACTAGAATCCCTACTAAAATCCCGCTCATCGTTCAGAGAGGGTCAGTGGGGGGAGATTTCAGTGTGAGTCCAGATCCGGAGGTGGACACCTCCTCGGGTCACTCAACCCACTCCTATGCCTTTCTAAAACATTTCAGGAAGTCCCTGCAGCTACATCACCTTGTAAATTGCTGGAGATTGCTGAACCCCAACGGCAGAGACTACAGCTACTTTTCGACAGTTCACAATGTCTATACGCGGATAGACCTCATACTGATGGACCAATACTCACTAGACTCCCTAGTGGCCACGACGATTGACCCGATGACAATATCGGATCATGCTCCGGTAACTATCTCCCTCCAGGTTGCCCCTCCAGCCGCAAATTCTTGGACGTGGCGCTTAAACGACAATGTTCTGGATGATGTGGTTGCATTAAAAACAATATCTGAAAGGATCACACAATGTTTTGTGGAAAATGACACGGGAGAGGTGAGTTTAGGCTCTGTCTGGGAGGGTCACAAGGCAGTGATCAGGGGGGAGCTGATTTCTCAGGGACACAGGCTTAAGAAGGCACGGGACGGAGACCTACAGGACCTCCTGGCCAAGATTTGCCAGACCGAGCTGACGCATAAACGGCGGGGTCACACCGGCGCTGATGGCGAAACTCCAAACTCTTAGACAGAATCTGGCGGATATGCTGGAGGGACGGATCAAGGCCAAGCTAAGACATGTAGCGCACAAATTCTACGAGTATGGCAATAAATGTGGCAGATTGCTGGCGCGGGCACTCCGGCGTCAGAGGGCACAGGGACATGTCCACAAGCTTAATACCCCCACTGGTGTGACACAGGTACACTCCTCAAAAATAGCACAGACATTCAGAGACTACTACGCCCAGATTTATCATCTAACAGACACACTACCAGGTGTCACGGACACCCAGAGACTTGCCCACATACAAGCCTATTTGGAGGAGGCGCAGACTCCGCAGCAGGATGATCATAGTAGTATAGGCCTGGAGGCGCCGATTACTGTATCGGAGATACTAACGGTCATAAAGGACCTGCCCATAGGGAAAAGCCCAGGACCGGATGGGTTCACTAACTCCTACTACACCAGGCCTCGACAAACCCTGGGCACCAGGTCGCCCTGGCGACCAGAAATTGCGTCCTGGCGAGTGACAGCCGTTCCTTCTATCACTATGTTAAAACAGCGTGTCGGCGTGTCAGCGAGAGCCGTTCTCTGCTTAATCTAACAGCTGTTAAACTTGGCTGGCTGCCTGGAATATTTGTTGATAGTTAGAAGAACAAACAACAATGTATCCTTCTTTCAAAGAAATTATCTCCGGGCTGTATCAGGAAAGTTTAACCATTTAAAGACTAAACCTTTTCTCACATTAGTGGCTTACAATTAAATATCTAGTATTTTCTGCTAGAAATGACTTGGAACCCCCAAACATTATATATTATTTTTTTAGCAGAGACCCTAGAGAATAAAATGGCGGTTGCTGCATGGTATTTGCGCAGCGGTCTTTCAAGCGCAATTTTTTGGAAAAAATAAACTTTTAATGAATAAAAAAAAACTAAACAGTAAAGTTAGCCCATTTTTTTTTTTTGTAGAATATGAAAGATGATGTTACACCGCAAGAATCGTGACCTTTATTCTAAGCAACAAAATTGTGATAAAGCCCTGAGTACCATCAACAATTACCACTCTATGTGCAGCTGGGCTCCAGTATTTCATGGTGACCGGAAACCCACCAGAGCAATAAAAAGTCACCGTGGGGGACACACATGTAGGCAGGAAGTGGCTGCAAAGAGGCAGCAGAAGATCAGCAGCGCTGGAATACTTTTCACCTTTTTTTTGTATTTTATTTACAATGCCACTAAGGCTTTGTTTAGATGTGCAAGTTGGGTGGTAAAAATGTACAGTAGAGACATGTTTTTGCCACCCACCATTGGCCTCCCTTAAGCTCCATTAGGCAGCAGATGAGGGCGTTTTACATGCCGCAGTCACGATGCATTCGGCATAATAAGGAGTTTCCCCCATAACAGATTTTTTAGTGTCACTCTCTGGCCAGCCTATAACCCTGATGTAACGGTGGAGTTATTGACTGGCTGCTCTGCTGTGAGTAAGTTAGGGTTAGGGGCGCAAATTACTTGTCTTACCCCAGGCGCTGACAACCCCACACTACGCTATAAAAAACTGGCTCCTAACTTTTTTAGCTGGCTCCTAGATTCAAGGCAAATTTGTCAAGCCCTGTACTACACCAAATTTCAGGTGTTGCTCGCAGGCCCCCTCTGTAAATACTTTAACTCACTGGCTGCTGGGACTGCTGTGCCCAGGGAGGCGTTACTTGTCCATATAACGGTAATTCACAAGGAGGGAAAGGACCCCACCATGCCTAGTAGCTACAGACCGATATCCCTGTTGAACATAGATATAAAAATATGCAAAAATTCTAGCTAATCGTATAAAACCAATCATGCCCACGTTGATACACCCTGACCAGACGGGGTTTATAGCAGGCAGAGAGGCAAGGGACAATTCTAATAGGGCTAACCAGCTCATACACTGGGTGGAACAACAGGTTGCCTGGTCCCCGTCTTCTGCTGTCTACTGATGCCGAAAAGGCGTTTGACAGGGTCGACTGGGTATACCTGCGAGAGGTCCTGACTCGGGTGGGGCTGGGATCTAATATGCCAACGTGGATCTCTTCCTTGTACAGCGCCCCAGCGGTGAGAGTGAAGGTGAATGGGATGCTGTCAGACCCCTTCCCCATCCACAATGGGAAGTGACAGGAGAGCCCACTATCCCCCCTGCTGTTTGCCCTTACCCTAGAACCGCTCCTTAACAGAATACGCTCTAACACAGACATCAGAGGCCTCAAGGTCGGCTCGACAGAACACAAATTGTCCGCCTATGCTGATGACATCCTGTTCTATGTCTCTGATCCCCTGATGTCTCTCCCTGGCCTTATGGCAGAACTTAGGCAGTTTCACCAGATCGAGAATTTCAAAATTAATTACTCTAAGTCCGAGATATTACCGCTGAGAATCCCAGAAGCCTTACGTACACAGCTGCAGGCGTCACATTCATTTACCTGGTGCACAACCTCTATAAAATAATATTTGGGTATTAAACTCCCACCCCGATGTTCCCAACTATATCAACATAATTATACCCCATTACTGAAGTTACTCTGAGCTGACCTGCACCAGTGGAACCGGGACACAATCACCTGGATGGGCCGAGTCAGTGTCCTGAAAATGAATGTGTTGCCCCGCATTCTCTTCTATTTACAAATGGTGCCAATTGTGCTGCCCCGGGCCTTCTTCTCGACCCTCAACAGTCTGTTCATACAATTTGTTTGGGGAGGCAGAAGCCCCCGACTGGCCTTATGCACACTACAGCGCCCAAAGTGACAGGGAGGGTTGGGGGTCCCGATCATTCCTAGGTATTATGAAGCGATAGCACTACAACGCATCCTAATTTGGCACTACAATGTAACCGCTAAAGTATGGGTCCCACTTGAAAAATTCCTAGCGGGCAGGAACTTGGCCCACGCCCAATGGCTCCCCAGAGACGGAAGGGGACTTTCTGATTGGGCATCTCCAACGACCACTCACGCCTTGAACTTATGAGATGCCGTGAATTAGCAGGAAGGGCTGGCACCACCGACCTCCCCACTGACCCCGCTTGAGGCCTTCTCTTGGTTCGCCCCAGGTGCGGTGTGGTCTTTTTCTGGGTACACAGGGCTTGCTCCCCCTAGACCAGCTACGTTCACTATACGGAACGTACATGATGGATGACTGGCGCTACAGACAACTCCAGCATTTTGTTCAAAAACTAACCCGACCGGTTTGAGCGCCAGACACGGCCACCCGTGTATTGTGGAAGCGCCCACTCCTCATGCTATCTCAGTGCTCTACAACTTACTGCAATCCCAAGGCAGAGAGGGAAAACCACTTTATATTAGGGACTGGGAGAGAGACCTACAGCACGAATTTGGCGAGACGCAGCTGGATAGTCTTTACCGCCTTACCCACTCGAGCACGGTGGACACAAAAATGCAAGATAATTGTTACAAAATTCTCACACGGTGGTATAGAGTACCTACAAGGCTTGTGGTGATCTTTCCGACTGCGTCCGCTGCATGTTGGAGGGGATGTGGGCAGAGAGGCACTTTCCTCCACATCTGGTGGGAGTGCCCCAAGATTCAGCCGTACTGGCAAGACATTAGGGCACAGATTAAAGCCATACTGGACGTAAAGATCCCGAACTCCCCGCTAAATTTCCTATTGCACGTCCCCACCAGCCCTCTCAGCCATTACCGCAAGTCCATAGTACCACATCTGCTTAACGCGGCCAGGCGGTTGGTCCCGGTCTTCTGGAAACAAACCCAAGTACCGAGCCAAACAGATTGGACCAACTTAGTGAATAAAATAATGGCTGCAGAGGAGTGGATGGCGAAGTGCAAAGACCGCTATGACAAATTCTATAATACCTGGGCCACGTGAATAGCTCACACTGGGAAGAAAGTACAAGGCCCCATCCAAAACCCTTGACCATGTATGATAGGTATAATGCTAGAACCCCACCCGGGAACTTACCACAGGTCAACCTTAACCCTTGGCAGTTCCAAGGAAAGACCAATGATAACTTTATAGGAGACCCCAATATTCAATGTTCAATATTCAATATTCAAAATGCAGTATGGAACGGTATACTAAAATATATATGAAGCTATAGAAAGAGACATGGTGTACATTTCTCTCTTTGTGATTGTTTTATCATTATTATTGTTCCCCTATTTCCTATTCCATTTTGCCTTTTACTCCCCCCCCCCCCCCCCCATCTACTTTTCTCAATCTCCTACATTAAAATTTTTGCTTTCGGTGCCCGGAAGCAATGTCACATAGGCTGATGATGCCTGCCATGCACGTGTGCCAGGCGACTGGGTACGACATGGAGGTTAATGTTAAACAATGTTATATTATCGCTTAAATTTGTGACATGTATTGTGAAAAGATAAATAAAGATTACGTAAAAAAAAAAAAAAAAAAAGAGAGTCTACATTGTTGGTTTAAAAAAAAAAAAAAAAAAAAAAAAAAAGAATAATAATTTATTATTCTTTTATTTACTATTAATAAATAGTGCTACATAGTACATTTGCACCTTGCTGTGCATTTCTTGCACAAAATTGCACATTGCCGGTTTAAAAAATAATATAAATTTGTGCTAAATAGTACATTTGCGTCCAGAATGAGGAGAGCGTCAAATAAGGGACGTGGTTGTGGTACTGCTGGTGTTGGTGAAGCTTCTGTTGCAAGGAGAGGATGTGGTCGATCTGTGCCAGCTACATGCACAAGTGAAACACCTTCGTCAGGTGCGAGTAGCCGGCAGAACCTTCAACGTCATACGGTAGGCCCAAATGCCGCTCAACGAATGGTGAGGCCAGAACAAGTACAGGCGATAGTAGATTGGGTGGCTGACAATGCCTCCAGTTCCTTCACATTGTCTCCCACCCGGTCCCTTGCTGAAAGCTCAGAGTTGGCACCTGAACCCCATGGCCATCTGTCTTTCACCTCAGCCCCTTGTAAATCATCCAAGCAGTCTGAACCCAAAGTCATGCAGCAGTCTCTTATGCTTTTTGATGACTGCTGGTGTGCTTTCCGTGGGCCATCCACATAGCCCTGCCCCAGAAGTGGAAGACATTGAGTGCACCGATGCCCAACCACTTCTGTTTCAGAATGAGCACATGGAAACACCACCGCAGCACGTCTCTGATGACGAAACACAGGTGCCAACTGCTGCGGATTTCTACAGTGTGCAGACTGACAAGGAGGGCAGTGGTGAAGAGTGGATGGAAGATGATGTGGAGGATGATGAGGTCCTAGACCCCACATGGAATGAAGGTCATGCGAGTGACGTGTGCAATTTGGAGGAAGAGGTGGTGGTCGTACAGAGGAACCAGCACATCAAAAGAGGAAGCAGGTTGCAAAGGCGGAGCGACCATCCCCTAGACAGTACGCCTGCTACTACCCACGGCACCCAGGGACCTAGCACACCAAAGGCAGCTCAAAGGAGTTCCCTGGCATGGCAGTTCTCCAGACAATGTGCTGACGACAAGACACGAGTGGTTTGCACGCTGTGCAATCAGAGCCTGAAGCGGGGCATAAATGTTCTAAACCTGAGCATGACCAGGCATCTACATGCAAAGCACGAGCTGCAGTGGAATAAGCACCTCAAAATCCAACAAAGGTCTCGGGCTCCTCCTGCTTCCTCTTCTGCTGCTGCCTCGGCCTCTTCCTCCACCTCAATAGTGCCAGTGTCACCTGCCACCCAGAAAACAGACGATGTGACAGCAACGCCACCATGTCCGCCACCGTCCCCAAGCATTTCCACACAGTCCCATGGAAGCTTACAGCTGTCCATCTCCCAAACACTGGAGAGAAAGAGGAAGTACCCCCCTACCCACTCACAATCCCTTGCCTGAATGCCAGCATTTCAAAATTCCTGGCCTTTGAAATGCTGTCATTCCGTCTGGTGGACAAGGACAGTTTTAAAAACCTGATGGCGGTGGCTGTCCCACAGTACGTGGTTCCCAGCCGCCACTACTTTTCCAGGCGAGCCATCCCTTCCCTGCACAAACAAGTCAGGAACAAGATCAAGTGTGCACTGCGGAACGCCATCTGTGGCAAGGTCCACATAACCACTGATACGTGGACCAGTAAGCACGGGCAGGGACGCTATATGTCGCTAACTACACACTGGGCAAATGTAGTGGCGGGTGGGCCTGAGGCGGATAGCAGTTGGGCGCATGTCCTTCCACCACCGAGGATAGCAGGGCATTTCTCTTTGCCTCCTCCTCCTACTCCGCTTCCTCCTCCTCTACCACCTCCTAATCCGGTCAGCATAACACCTTCACCACCAACTTCAGCACATCCAGGGGGAAACGACAGCAGGCTGTTTTAAAACTGATATGTTTGGGGGATAAACCCCACACTGCGCAGGAGCTGTGGGCAGGCATTGAACAACAGACCAATGAGTGGTTGTTGCCACTGAGCCTCAAGCCCGTCCTGGTGGTGTTCGATAATGGGCGAAATCTCGTAGCAGCTCTGGGCCTAGCCGGTTTGAAGCACTTCCCTTGCCTGGTGCATGTGCTGAATTTGGTGGTGCAGAAATTTCTAAAAAACTACCCGGATATGTCAGAGCTGCTGCAGAAAGTGCGGGCCGTCTGTGCGTGCTTTCAGCGTTCTCACCCTGCTGCTGCTCGCCTGTCTGCGCTGCAGCGGAACTTCGGCCTTCCCGCTCACCGCCTCCTATGCGACGTGCCCACAAGGTGGAACTCCACCTTGCACAAGCTGGAGAGACTGCGAGCAGCAGCAGGCAATAGTGTAGTTTCAGCTGCAGCACGCACAGGTCAGTCGCTTTGCGGAACAGCACCACTTCCCCACCGAGTGGGCCTCCATGCGACACCTGTGTTTCGAGTACTCCACCAACATGGCCAGTGCCGATGATGCTGTTCTCAGTGTTACTATCCCACTTCTATGTCATCTTGAAAAAACACTTCGGGCAATGATGGAAGAGGATGTGGCACAGGAGGAAGAGGGGTCATTTCCATGGTTATCAGGCCAGTCATTTACAAGTGGCTCGGAGGGTGGGTTCCAGCACCAGCATAGGCTAGGTAAAAAATTTTCAAACCAGGACACAGTTCTGGAGGATGAGGATGAACCGTGTTCACAGCAAGGTGGCACCCAACGCAGCTCGTGGGCATCACTGGAGCGTGGCTGGGGGGATACGGAGGACACAGATGATACACTTCCCACAGAGGACAGCTTGTCTTTGCTTCTGGACAGCCTGGCACACATGAGCGACTACATGCTGCAGTGCCTGCGCAATGACAGCCGAGTTGCCCACATTGTAACTTGTGCTGATTACTGGGTGGCCATCCTGCTGGATCCCCATTACAAGGACAACGTGCCGTCCTTAATTCCCTCACAGGAGCGTAATCGGAAGATGCGCGACTACAAGCGAACGCTGGTAGACGCGCTGCTGAGGGCATTGCCAAATGACACCGGGGGGCTCAGTGGAAGCACAAGGCGAAGGCAGAGCAGGAGGAAGAGGTCGCCAACGCAGCTGTGGTACCGCCAGCACCTCAGAAGGCAGGGTTATCATGGCCAAAATTAAAAAACAAAAAACAGTGATGGCTACCTCCTCCACCGCCACTTCCACCTACACCGCCTCCTCAGCCTCCTACTCCACATGCATCTCCTCCATTTTTTATTTTTTTTTTATGTGATTTTAAGTTATTTCCCTATCCACATTTGTTTGCAGGGCACTTGTCCTACTCCTACCCCCATTTTGCTTCCTTTTTGCTTTCCCTCTAGCCCTTTCCAGGACTTTTTTAGAGCCATTTTAGTGCCCAAAAGTTCGGGTCACCATTGACCTCAATGAGGTTCGGGGCCGAACTCAAACTTTTTTGTGAACCCGCCAAACCCGAACATCCAGGTGTCCACTCAACTCTACTCCTAGCCAATTGAAAAAAACAAAACAAAAAAAAAATTATATATATATATATATATATA
>BLSH010083197.1:797336-807383 GCA_018402905.1 Glandirana rugosa | reverse complement strand
AGTGAACGGAAGAGTAAAAGGGATTTTAGTATAACTTACCGTAAAATCCTTTTCTGAGTTCACTGACAGACGCAGCACCCACCTCTCTGCGTTGAGTTTGTACGGCTTGTTACTAACTGATGTGCTGTACAGGGCAGGGGGATTATATGCTAAGGTGAGGACGGCCCCCTGGGAGGGGCCAACCTATACTTTTGTTTATTTTGCCTAGTCTACTCCTAGTGAGATGAGCATAACCCCATGTGTCATAAGAAGGCTGCGTCTGTCAGTGAACGTTAGAGTAATTGGGTTTTTTCAAAATTGTCGCTCTTTGTTTATAGCACAAAAAAAATAAAAACCGCAGAGGTGATCAAATACCACAAAAAGAAAGCTCTATTTGTGGGGGAAAAATGATGCCAATTTTGTTTGGGTACAACGTTGCACAACTGTGCAATTGTCAGTTAAAGCGACACAGTGCCGAATCACAAAAAGTGCTGTGGTCAGGAAGGGAGTCAATCCTTTCGGGGCTGAAGTGGTTAAAGGAGGATCCCCCCCGCTATACAGTATTACAAAGTAATTATTTTGCTTTGATAAATGTCCCCTATGGCCAGCTCCCCATAACTTTGACAATAACTCATCTATTAACCTTGAAATCGGCCAGAATTTAGTATTAAGATTTGCCCTCTATAAACTTTAATGGGATTCGCTGTTAAGTTTGGGTTTCTCACATTTAAATATGATTGGATAATCCAAGTCAAATTCACCCATTCCCAATGGTGAATGGATGTTATTAGAACAGGGTAATGTCACAAAATGTTCATATACCCCGCAATGATTTTGGACTATCATCATCTGCCTTGGGGAAGTGCCTGGGGAAGCTGTTAACATGAGTAGAAAAAGGTCTTCAACATTTCAGATCAAGTACAGTTTAATGTGACTAAGGCTGGCCATACATTATATGATTTTACTTTAGATTTACCAAATCCATATAATAGGTCACACCTAAACACTTTCAATTTGTATACAATCATGCAGGCCCTTGCACTACATATTTGAAGGTAAACCTTAAGTCAATTGAATAAGAAAATGTTATAATGTATGGCCAGCTTCACTACAACCAGCTATACCATGACCAGGGTAGCCTTCAAAAGCAGCAGCACTGAGAGTTCACCCCAGGCAATAAAAAATACATAGAAAAAAGAAAAAACACAAAAAAACTACAATTTATAGATGGCTCTTTTTACTGATAGAAAAAGTTGCTAACTTACTCATAAGAACATCACAAATTTATAAATTCTCTGTATAGCAGCTGAGAGACTTTAGAGCCTAACTTAAGTATAAAGTGTAAAAGAAAAATAATCAATCAGTTGGCTGAGAAGAAAAAAAAAAAAGAAAAAGAAACGTTAAAAAAGTAAATAAATTAGGCGGCATTCTAGGTGAGACAAAAACCTGCCATATATGCCAGACGGTGGACTACTTTCTCTTGCTGACCTTATTCATATTCAGAGTAGCGAAAGATTGTATAATAAAGTCGTCCGCTCCCAAGTTCCTCAACCTATGATTCTCTGAAGGATATTTAACATATTTTTTTTTTAATATAGTAATTACTCTAGGAGGTGTTTAGAAACCCAAGATGGATTCGTCCCATAACATCTCCTCCTCTGTTCGTTGGTCCGCTGCTTTTTTTGATTTTTTGTGTTTTTTACTCTCTTTATCAGTAGACAGCTTATCTTTCTTTTCTTTTTTATGTTTGGATTTGTCTCCAGAAGCCTCTGTTTTCTTTTCTTTTTCGCTGTCTTCTTTGCCCGACTCCGTTTCCTCGATTTTCCGTTTCTTTCTCTCGCTGCTTCCATTTTCTCGCTTTGATTTGCTGTGGTGTTTCCGCTCTTTGCTTCGGTGTTCCCCTTTATGGTGCTTCTCCTTTTTGTGGGAGTCACTGCTGTCATCTGAGGAAGAATAGTCACTGGAGTCGGGGCTGGGGGGAGGAGGTTTTCTGGGTGGGGCTGTTTTCATGGGCATCCTTGGCGGCTTTGGTGGCCAGTAAGCCAGTTCCCAGCTAGCCATTCTAGGATCGCTGGCAGGATGGGGATTAAAGGGTGGGTACGGTCTGGCCTTATGACCAAGGTATTTGTAAGCAGGAGGATTGGGGGGTGGATGAGTTGGTGCAGGTTCCGTTTCCTCAGCACTGTCTTGCTGATCTTTTTCTGGTCTAAATTGAGTTTTTGGTGCCAGGCCTCGAGCCTTCTGGACTTTTATATAATCTTCTAATTCATTCTCAAAAGAGTCGTAGTTCTTCTTGGTTGTCTTCATTAAATGAGCCACCATGTTTTCTCTAAGAAAAAGAGGACAAGAGCATTTTTTTATTATAATAATCATCTTAGCATTGCTTCTGAACCTTTTTATCAGTCAAGCCACCCTTTAAAATGATGCACACATCTTGAGGCACCACATTCTAAAATGTAAGACTAAATGAATAGTTTGACATATTGCAGCAGCAATCACACACGGGAACCACTCAACATTAGAGGGCATTTATTCCTCCACCTGACTCCACCACTCTTCTCCCCCAGTTTCCTTCCCTCTCTCTGCTAACGTGACCCCACTGCTGACAGAGGGGAAAACAAGGATGCTGTACAGGCACCCAATGTCCTTCTCAATACATGTTTGTCATTGGTTGTTAGGATGCCAGTGGCTGACCCGCATTGTGCCCAAGGTTGTAATGCCGCACAAAAAAACCCTGTGACTTTGGAGTAACATAAAAGTAGGTTTGATCCATGTGCTGGCTTGTTGACAATTTGAGCAATTTTCAGGCATTTTGCCAGGGTACCCTTGAAGAATCCAAAAGGCACCCCCAGGGTGTGATGGCACCGTGGTTGAAAAAGGATAGCTTAAACAATATTTTTTAACCAGTTGCCAACCAGCCGCTGTCGTTCTACAGCGGCAGTTCGGTTCTCCTGCACGAACTGCAGTAGGTGTACGATGGTCCGTGCATGGGAGAAAGCAACGTTGATGTCCACCAGCGATCCACAATCGGGGTGTACAGAGGCGGAATAGGGATCTGCCTATGTAAACAAGGCGGATCCCCGTTCTGACAGGGGACAAGTCAGAGATCTTCTGTTTCCAGTCACCAAGAACAGCGATCTCTGCCATGTCCCTGGCAGCCCAGCCCCCCCACACAGTTAGAACACGCTGAGGGAACACAGTTAACCCCTTGATCACCCCCTAGTGTTAACCCGTTCACTGCCAGTGTAATTTATACATCGATCACTGCATTTTTATAGCACTGATCAATGTAATAATGTCACTGGTCCCCAAAAAGTGTCATTTGGGGTCAGATTTGTCCCCCGCAATGTTGCAGTCCCACTAAAAATCACAGATCACCATTACCAGTAAAAACAATAAAAAAAAAAAAAAAGTCCCTAAATCTATCCCATAGTTTGTAGACGCGATAACTTTTGGGCAACCCAATCAATATACGCCTACTTCGATTTTTTTTTTACCAAAAATATGTAGAAGAATATATATCGGCCTAAACTTGTTTTTTTATATTATTTTATTGGATATGTATTATAACAGAAAGTAAAATAAAGGGATTTTATTAAGAACTTACCGTAAAATCCTTTTTTCTGAGTTCACTTACAGATGCAGCCCTTCATTGACAAGTGGGGTTTATGCTCATCCTACCAGGAGTAGACTAGGCAAATAGAAAAAAAGCAAGCTGACCCCTCCCAGGGGTCCGTCCTCACTCAGCATATAACCCCCATGCTCTGTATAGCATATCAGTTCGTAACAAGTCGTACAAACGCAACACAGAGGGGTGGGTGCTGCGTCTGTCAGTGAACTCAGAGAAAAGGATTTTACGGTAAGTTCTTAATAAAATCCCTTTTTCTCTTACGTTCACTGACAGACGCAGCCCTTCGTTGACAAGTGGGGATGTCCCAAAGCAGTGTCATACAAGAGGGGTGGGTAAACAACAACAACTGTACCCAACAGAATCCTCTCAGGAGGCGCCAGCCACACCTACACCGCCGCCTGTAAAACTTTACAACCAAAAGCAGCATCCGCAGATGCTGAAATATCAACTTTGTAAAAGTTAGCAAACGTGTGCACCGAGGCCCAAGTGGCCACCTTGCACACCTGTGACACCGAAGCCTGGTGTCTGAAAGCCCAGGAAGTGCTAACTGCCCTGGTGGAATGAGCTGTGACTGGAAAAGGAGGGACTTTGCCCCGAAAAGTATACGCATGGGTCACGGTCTGTCTGATCCAATGGGAAACAGTAGCCGGCGAGGCCGCCAACCCTTTGCGCGGGCCATCCGTCAGCACAAACGCATCAGACTTCCGAAAGGAAGCTGTAGCCGCCAAATACACCCGCAAAGCCCTCACGACATCCAAAGAATGTAACTCAAATTCCTTGAGATGCGAACATAATGAAGGAAGAACAATATCCTCATTAATGTGGAAAGAAGTGACCACCTTCGGTAGAAACGAAGGGGAAGGTCGCAAGACCGCCTTGTCCTTATGAAGGACCAAATAGGGAGACTTGCAGGACAATGCTGCCAACTCAGACACCCGCCTAGCGGATGTAATGGCCACCAAGAAAGCCACTTTCTGCGACAGCAATTGTAAGGGAATATCCCTGATCTTCTCATATGGCGGTTTCTGCAGTACAGAAAGTACCAAATTCAAATCCCACGGCGCCAAAGGCGCCTGTATCTGAGGAGCCACATGGCGTACACCCTGTATAAATGTACGTATCAACAAATGTGACGCCAAAGGCCGTTGAAAGAGAATCGCCAGAGCCGAAATCTGACCCTTGAGAGTACTCCATGCCAATTTGTTATCCAGGCCCTGCTGCAAAAAGGCCAGGACCCGGGACAACAACGTAAGAGCGAGGGTTCCAACCCCCCGCCTCACACCAGGCAATATAGGCCTTCCAGGTGCGATCATGAATCTTGCGCGAAGTACACTTGCGCGCTTTAAGCATGGTAGGGATCACGGAGTCAGCGACACCCCTATCCCTCAACACCTGGGACTCAATAGCCAAGCCGTCAAAGCCAGTGAGGGTAAAGCAGGGTGCAGGATGGGTCCCTGTGACAGGAGATCTTCTCGCAGCGGAAGACGCCAGGGAACATCTGTCACCATTCACACCACGTCGGCGTACGAAGGGCGCCGAGGCCAATCCGGAGCTACCAGGATTGTCTAAATCCCTTCCGCTTCTATCCTGTGCAGTAGCCGCGGTAGAAGCTTGATGGGAGGGAAGGCGTACAGGAGCCGATACCAACCCCAAGGCGATACCAACGCATCCGTGGCGGCCAACGGGTCCCTTGTTCTGCACACGAAGGTCTGCACCTTGTGATTGAACCTGGAAGCCATGAGGTCCACGTCTGGCGTGCCCTACTTGTGGCAAATCTGGCGGAACACCTCTGGATGTAGGGACCATTCCCCCTGATCCAGTGTCTGGTGACTGAGAAAGTCCGCCTGCCAATTCTCTACGCCCCGAATGTAAATGGCGGAAATTGCCGGCACGTGAAGTTCTGTCCATCGCAGAATGAGAGCCGCTTCCACAGCCACTGCCAAGGTCCTCGTTCCACCCTGATGGTTCACGTACGCCACTGCCGTGGCGTTGTCCGACTGAACCCGAACCGGGAGGCCGCACAGCCTTGCCGTCCAGTAGGAGAGGCAGAGCCTGATCGTCCTCAACTCCAGCACATTGTTCAGAGGGCAGAATTCCTGCGCCGACCAACGGCCCTGAGCAGATAGCTGCCCCATGACCCCCCCTTCTGCCCAGCCCGATAGGCTGGCGTCCGTCATGACTATCGACCAATTCAGGGGGAGGAAAGGCTTCCCCAACGTTAGAGCCGGGGGCCGAAGCCACCAGGCTAACGATCCTCTGGTCTGAAGGTATCGCCTCGAAGGCTAAAACCATGAGCCCCAACACCCGCATACAGAACCGTAAAGAGGACCACTGGTGTGACAGCAGGGTTCGCACCGCTGCTTGCAGTGTCAGCAACTTGGCCGGAGGTAAGAACACCTTCGCCTGCCCCGTGTCCAGAATCAGACCAAGATATTCCAGGCGACAGGACGGGGTCAACGTCGACTTCTGCAGGTTGATCAACCAACCGAAGTCTTTCAACAAGGCCATGGCGATAGCCACGCTCTCCTCCAGAGCCGAAGCAGACTCCGCTCTCAGGATAAAGTCGTCGAGGTATGCTACCACAGCAATGCCTCTCTGCATCAATAGCGCCATCACCGGAGCCACCAGCTTGGTGAATACCCGAGGAGCCGAGGCCAGACCGAAGGGAAGTGCCACAAATTGGTAATGTAGATCTCCCAACGCAAAGCGCAGGAAGTGCTGGTGCCGGAGACAAATGGGAACATGGAGGTACGCGTCCCTAATATCCAGGAGATGCCATGAAGTCCCCTTGGTGCAGGGCGGCCACGACCGAACGGACAGATTCCATCCTGAATTTTCATGCCTTCACAAAGTGGTTCAGCGCTTTTAGGTCCAGAACTGGCCTGACTCCAGCCTTTTTGGGTACCACAAAAAGATTTGAATAGAAGCCGCGGAACCTTTCCAGCGGAGGTACCGACACAATTACTCCTTGTTCAAAGAGCGTCTGAACAGCGTCTAGGAGAGCCTCCCGATGCCTCTGAGACAAGTTCGATGGGAGGAACCTGTCTGGGGGTAGAGTGCTCAACTCTATCATGTACCTGGAGGACACCACTTCCTGTACCCACCGGTCGGAAATGCGGGCAGTCCGCCTGTCTGCGAACCCCAGAAGTTGGCCCCCCACCCGAGAATCATGCAGAGGAGGACTTATCCTCCGCCTTTTCGCTCCTGCGCTGCTAGGGTCATTTACCGGACCCCGTGGCAGACTCGCCGGGCCTTGAGCCCTTGGCCGATGCACCGGGCGCCACAAAAAAACCTCTTCTGGCACAAAGAAGCAGGACCCTGCTTACGGCGGAACTCCCGCCACCTGGGCTCCGGGAGAAAAGTACTCTTCCCTCCAGTGAAATCCTTAATGATTTTGTCCAACTGCTCCCCAAAGAGCCGACCGCCCTGAAAGGGAAGATCCGTGAGGCCCTTCTTAGACGCGTGGTGACCCGACCAACAGCGCAACCACAGCACTCGTCCGATAATAACTGTGAAAACAGACATCTTAGACAGCATGGGAAGCAGGTCCAAAGCTGCATCACACAGGTACAGAAGACCCTGTATCAGATGGTCTGCTCGCTGAGACGCCTCAAGTGAGCTCCCGCAGCTCAACTCATTGTGCAACTCAGTCGCACACTCAGTAAGGGATTGCGCCGCCATGGCTGAGAGCCAGAGCTGGTCTCATGGCCGACCATGCCAACAAGAACAGTGCCTTAGACACCGCCTCCGTCCGCCTATCGGCCGGATCCTTAAAAGAGGGAGACCCCTCCAAGGGGATGGTCGTTGCCTTATTCAGGTGAGCCCCGGAGGGTCCACTGCGGGGGGATGCCCACTTCTTCACAAAACTATCCTCAAAGGGATAGCGTACAGCGAAATGTTTGGGCAGGGAAAAGGAATTCTGCGGACGCTGCCATTCCTTATAGACCAGCTGATCAAAGAATTGATCATAGGGGACCTAGGCGGCTTAAAAGACCCACAAACGTATGCAGTCTCCTGTGACTCCCCGGCTTGGTCCAGTCGCAAAGACGCATAAATATTGGCGATCAGGGCGACCACCAGCGCCCTCTCGCACGCTACCAAGGCCCCCTGGTCTTCCCTCACCATCCGAGAGCACCACGGGGGTCCCCGTGACCACTGAGGCCACATCTGGTTCAGACTCCTCCCCCGATGAAGGTGGAGGCGGTGGACGCTTCTTGGGGACCCCCTTAGCACGGCACGGCACCTCCCGGGGAAAAAACTCCCCCAATACGGATATTAGCTGGTCCAGGGGAACCAGAGTCCCCAGCTCAGGTTGCGCTTCCACCGACTCCTCCTTGGAAGGACCCGCAGGTTCAGCCGCCATTGCGCCACCGGACACTGACAGGCAAAAAAGCCCTGACACCCCCACAATGCAGCCCCACAGATCAACCAGGAAAAAACCCAGGAGGGCCGCACCCACCGCTACCAGCACCTCAGGGAGAGCTCAGCTATACTTGCTGTGCGATTGCCCCTCAAGCGCTGCGTCCCAGTAGGAGAGCAATGACCGCCAGTCAGGAGCCTGTGCCGCCCTGTGCCATCCATACTGTCCCAGAGTGAAAGAGGAAGCATCGGAATCAGCCGCACGTTTTCATCCCCAGGCACATTCAAAATGGCCAAAGCCTGTTACAGAGGCCGCGACTACGGCAAAATGGCCGCCGATCCGTCACTAGAGGCTAAAATACCCGCGGCTACAGCAAAATGGTGGCAATCTGCCGCAAAATGGCAGGGTGCGGTGCGGGTGAAGGGGGGTGTAGGAGGGAGTGAACCCGAGCAAGGACACCCAGAAAAACCCTCCACCGGACAGCCTGGACCGCTAAAAATCGCCCAGCTCCCCCCCTCCGCGCCCCTAGGGGGGGAGAGAGGGGGTCACTCACCAATCCGACGGGCGTAGTTGGTAGCCACCCGGTTGCAGACCTTCCTCCCAGCTGTGGGAGAGGGATGCTGCAGGCCAAGGGCCCCTGGACAGGACCAGAGTCCAGTCACTGGGCGCAAGTGGGGATCACCCACTGGCCACCCGCACGGAACAGGTACGATGCGGCGGACCCCGCCAGGGCTAAGGGTAGCTCGCATCGGTCGGCCACGCTGGGGAAAGTTCAGGATTCGGGATATCCTCTATGCCCCAGCCGGCTACTTTCTATTAGATAGCTTGAAAGCCCAAAGAAGAAACGATCTGTGGAACCGCAGGTCCCAAGTCTAACTCCTTGCACTAGGCATAATAAAACTGATATGCTATACAGAGCAGGGGGGTTATATGCTGAGTCAGGATGGCCCCCTGGGAGGGGTCAGCTTGCTTTTTTTTCTATTTGCCTAATATACTCATGGTAGGATGAGCATAAACCCCACTTGTCAATGAAGGGCTGCGTCTGTCAGCGAACGTAAGAGAAAAAAGGGATTTTATTAAAACTTACCGTAAAATCCTTTTCTCCGAGTTCACTGACAGACGCAGCTCTTCATGACTTTGTGGGGTTTTATGTTCGTCCTACCAGGAGTTAACTAGGCAGGGAAAAGAAATCAGCTGGCCCCTCCCCTGGGGGCCGTCCTCTTTTCCTACATTAAAACCCCCCTCCCAGAGGAGCTCTCCAGTTGTACACAAGCCGTACGAAAACAGAGCCCAGAGGGGTGGGTGCTGCGTCTGTCAGTGAACTCGGAGAAAAGGATTTTACGGTAAGTTTTAATAAAATCCCTTTTTCTCCTACGTTCACTGACAGACGCAGCTCTTCATGACTTTGTGGGGACGTCCCCAAGCTGTGTCAAAAAAGAGGGGTGGGTAAACGCAAACAACTGTACCCAACTGAACCTCTGAGGAGGCGCCAGATGCGCCTACACTGCCGCCTGCAGAACTTTGCGGCCAAAAACAGCATCCGAAGATGCAAACACATCAACTTTGTAAAACTTAGAGAAAGTGTGAACCGAGGCCCAAGTGGCCGCCTTGCACACCTGTGACACCGAAGCCTGGTGTCTGAAGGCCCAGGAAGTACTAACCGCCCGGGTGGAATGAGCCGTGACCGGAAAAGGGGGGAACCTTGCCCCGAACAGAATACGCATGGGTCACGGTTTTTCTAATCCACTGAGAAATCGTAGCTGAAGAGGCCGCCAAAACTTTTGCGCGGGCCCTCTGGCAGAACAAACAAGGCGTCAGCTTACGAAAAGAAGCTGTAGCAGCCAAGTACACCCGTAAGGTCCTAACTACGTCCAAGGCATGCAACTCGAATTCCTTCGGGTGCGATGGACGAGGGCACAATGAAGGTAGAACAATATCTTCATTGATATGAAAAGAAGAGACTACCTTTGGAAGAAGCTGGGGAAGGAAGAAAAGAAGGTTTCCATCAGAGAAGAAAAGTATAGTTACTTCTATAACAAGATGGAAGTAACACGGGAGCAGGTAGCGTGGGCTTCCT
>BLSH010083197.1:781780-797326 GCA_018402905.1 Glandirana rugosa | reverse complement strand
CCACCGGAAAAACCAACGGTAGTGAAGACGGTCTGCTCACAGCCTTACCGACACTCGTCTGGCAGAAGTGATGGCAACCAAAAAGGCCACCTACTGCGACAGAAGTTGTAAGGGGATCTCCCTGATCTTTTCATAAGGTGGTTTTTGAAGAACAGAAAACACCAGATTCAGATCCCATGGGGCCATCGGGAATCTCACCCGAGGCGCCACATGTCGCACACCTTGTACAAAGGTACGAATCAGAGAGTGCGAAGCCAAAGGTCTCTGAAAAAGTATGGCTAAGGCCGAGATCTGGCCCTTAAGAGTACTCAAAGCCAACTGCTTATTCAGACCCTGCTGAAGAAAAGTCAGCACCCTGGAGACTACAAACGAGCGAGGGTTGTAGCCCTCCGCCTCGTACCAGGCAATATAAGCCTTCCAGGTACGGAGATAAATCTTGCGAGAGGTGCACTTGCGAGCTTTCAACAAGGTGGGGATCACGGAGTCGGCCACTCCCCTATCCCTCAGCACCTGGGACTCAATAGCCAAGCCGTCAAAGCAGGGTGCAAGATGGGTCCTTGAGACAGGAGGTCGTCTCGCATCGGAAGCCGCCAGGGGGCGTCTGCCACCATTTGCACCACATCGGCGTACCAAGTGCGCCGAGGCCAATCCGGGGCCACCAGAATGGTCGGAATTCCTTCCATAGCTATTCTGCGCACCAATCTCGGAAGCAGACGTATGGGAGGAAAAGCGTACAGGAGGCGATAACGGCTCCAGGGAGCCACCAGGGCATCCGTGGCCACTGCCAACGGATCCTTCGTCCTGGACACAAAAGTTCTCACCTTGTGATTGAACCTGGACGCCATGAGATCCACATCCGGTGTCCCCCATCTGTGGCAAATCTGACTGAACACCTCCGGGTGAAGGGACCACTCCCCCTGGTCCAGCTTCTGGCGACTGTGAAAGTCCGCCTGCCAGTTCTCCACACCTGGGATGTAAACCGCAGAGATTGCCGGAACGTGGAATTCCGCCCAACGCAGAATCAGGGCTGCCTCCGCAGCCGCCGCTGGGCTCCGAGTGCCGCCCTGATGATTCACATACGCCACCGCCGTGGCATTGTCCGACTGAATACGAATCGGGCGGCCTTGCAATCTCCTCATTCAATGAGAAAGACACAGTCTGATTGCTCTCAGCTCCAGCACATTGATTAATAGGCAGGCCTCCTGGGCTGACCAACGACCCTGAGCTGATAACTGCTCCAGGACTCCGCCCCAACCCGTCAGACTGGCGTCCGTGGTGATCACTGTCCACTGAAGGGGCAGGAACGACTTCCCTCGAGTGAGGGCCGAGTCCCGCAACCACCAAGCGAGGGACGCCCTGGTCTGAGGGCCCAGTCGGATCAGAAGATCCAATGACCGGTGGAACTTGTCCCATTGAACCAGAATTGCTCGTTGGAGCAAACGAGTGTGACTCTGGGCAAAAGGTATCGCCTCGAACGAGGAGACCATGAGCCCCAGCACCCTCATACAGAACCGCAAAGAAGACCGGCGGCGTGATAGTAGGGTGCGCACAGCCGACTGTAAGCTTTGTAGCTTTGTCGGAGGGAGAAACACCTTCGCTTGGTTCGTGTCCAGAATGAGACCCAAGTACTCCAGACGGCAGGAAGGAGACACCGACGACTTCTGCAGGTTGAGTAACCATCCGAAGTCCCGCAATGAGGCCATTGCGATGTTCACATTCTCCTCCAGGGCAGAGACAGAGTCCGCTCGCAGGAGCAGATCGTCCAGATAAGCCACAATGGCAATGCCCCTCTGCCGCAGCAACGCCAACACCGGGGCCAGTAACTTCGTGAACACCTGGGGCGCGGAGGTCAGGCCGAAAGGAAGAGCTACAAATTGAAAATGGCGATCCCCAACAGCGAACCGCAGGAATCGCTGATGTCGCGGATGGATGGGTACATGAAGGTACGCATCCTTTATGTCCAATGATGCCAGGAATTTCCCTTGGTGCAGGGTGGCCACAACCGACCGAAAGGACTCCATCCGGAACTTCCGTGCCCTGACAAACTTGTTTAGGGCCTTCAAATCCAGGATGGGCCGAAATCCGTCCCCTTTTTTGGGCACCACAAAGAGATTCGAGTAAAAGCCTCGAAACCTATCTCCTTGGGGGACCGGTACGATCACTCCCTGATCTGAGAGAGCCTAGCCAGCCACCGGTTTGCGAACCCCCGAAGACGTCCCCCCACCCGACAATCGGGTGGGGGCGACCCATCAGGCTGAGGAAGACTTGTCTTCCGTCTTTCCTGGTTTGCGCTGCCACTGCCGGCGTCCGGCCCCTGCAGCAACCTTACTGGGACGGGTTCCCTTGCTTGCCGCGCCTGATGCACGAAAAAGCTTCCGCTGACCAGACGTAGAAGGCTCCTGTCTACGGCGAACTCACGCCTGCGAGGCCCACCCTGGAAGGGAATATCAGCCAAACCTAGTTTGGAGGCGTGGTCACCCGACCAGGATCGCAGCCAGAGAGTTCTGCGAAGCCTAATGGCCGATATAGAAATTCTGGACAACAAGGGCAGAGCGTCCACCGCCGCATCACAGAGGTAATTAATCCCCTGGAGTAAAAACTCAGCCTTCTGCGGTGCCTCCATGAGGCGACCTTCAGTCAGGTCCGACTCAAGTTCCGCCATGCACTCCGAAAGGTACTGCGCTGCCATGGCCGCAGCCAAAGCAGGACGCACCGCGGAGCCCGCATTCAAAAACAAGGACTTCAGAAGTGCCTCTGTTCTTCTATCAGCAGGATCCTTAAAGGAAGGAGTCCCTTCCATAGGAAAGGTAGTCGCCTTAGTAAGGCGTGCAATAGGCGGATCCACCGCAGGAGATTCCCATTTCTTCAGGAAGCTCTCCTCAAAGGGATAGCGTTCAGAAAAGCGTGCAGTCAGTGAGGGGGAACTGCGTGGTTGTTGCCATTCACGGTATAGGAAATGGTCAAAAAATTCATTATAAGGACAGGACTTGGGGGCCTTGGGGGGCCTAGAAGACCCGCCCACATAGGCAGACCGCGATTCGCCTGTTTGATCCAACTGCAACTTGGTGTGAATGCCAGCGATAATGGTGGCTACCAGCACATTGTCCTGGTCAGACACAGGCTCTCGGTCCTCAGTCCCCATGTCACCACCCGTTTCCTCATCAAACACGTCCCCCGGGGTCCCTGAGACCCCTGAAGCCACCTCCGGCTCAGAATCTTCCCCCGAGGATAACGGGGGGGGGGAGGGGGCCGCTTCCTGGGGGCCCGCGGAGCGACGTCCCCACGTGGAAGAAACTCAGCAAGGACATCCCGCAGCTGGGAGAGAAAAGCCCCTTGGTCAGACTGCGTGACTGCTGAAGCCACCTCAGTAGGTTCAGCAGGGAGATCAGCCATTACAGGGATGGATCGATGGATGGATGGATGGAAGGAAGGGACGCCCCGCACACAGCCACACACCACCAGGATCCAAAGGACAGCACCCCACCGCCACCAGCCCAGAGGGAGCCCAGCTATACTTGCTGTTTTGCTGCCTGATAGCGCCGATCGCTCAGAAGAACTGCCTCTGTCAGCCGCCGTTTTCAGTGAGAAGAAGAAGCTGCAGCCACGTGTAGAATGCAGAGCATGCAGTGAAGATGGCCGCCAGGAAGCACTAGAGGGTGAAACACACCTCTCAGGCAACTTGCAGTACCGAATATGGCCGCTCCGAGCGCTAGAGGGAAAGCCCCATAGACTGAAAATATCCGCGGCTACGGCAAAATGGCGGCGGTCCGCCGCAAAATGGCGGCCGAAAGACCGCATGGCGATGCTGGACGAGAAGGCTGAACGAAGGTACAGCGCTGGGGAGGGGGGTGGGGGTGGGGGGTGGCAGGGGGCAAGATGAGAGGCTGATTTC
This sequence comes from Glandirana rugosa, assembly GCA_018402905.1. Classification (NCBI taxonomy): domain Eukaryota; kingdom Metazoa; phylum Chordata; class Amphibia; order Anura; family Ranidae; genus Glandirana; species Glandirana rugosa. Next base: position 793,434 of record BLSH010083197.1, on the reverse strand, counting down.
CACCGGTGGCTACCCTGGACAGCTACAGGAGCATTGAAAAAAATTGCATTTTTGGACGTCGGGCCCTCTTCACTCACCATGTGGGGAGGAAGGCAGGGCGCTCACTTACCAGTCCGACACCACGGTAGCCACCCGGATGCAGACTTTCCACCCTCGGCGGGGGGTACGCTGCAGGCCCAGGGTCACCCTGCCGAACGAATCGGGAAGGGGACCAATATGGGGGAACACGCCCCGGGCCACCCGCACGGAACGGGTAAGATGCGGCGGGTCCCTGTGTTGGGGCCGGCTTCGCATCATGTTGGCCAGGTCGGGGAAAGTACAGAGCACCAAGACTCTCGATGCCCCGACCGGCTTCTTGATAGCAGATCATCTTGATTGCAGAAAAAAGAAAAATAAAATAAAAAAGAAAATGGTCACAATAGGACCGCAGTTCCCTATAGGGAAGCCAGGTCAACTCCTTGCGAACTAGGCATTGAAACTGGAGAGCTCCTCTGGGAGGGGGGTTTTAATGTAGGAAAAGAGGACGGCCCCCAGGGGAGGGGCCAGCTGATTTCTTTTCCCTGCATAGTTAACTCCTGGTAGGACGAACATAAAACCCCACAAAGTCATGAAGAGCTGCGTCTGTCAGTGAACGTAGGAGAAATTCTTTTTTTTTTTTTCAAAATTGTCGCTTCTTTTTTGATTATAGCGCAAAAAATAAAAACCGCAGAGGTGATCAAATACCACCAAAAGAAAGCTCCATTTGTGGGAGAAAAAGATGCCAATTTTGTTTGGGTACAGCTTCGCACGACCACGCGATTGTAAGTTAAAGCGACGCAGTGCCATATCGCAAAAAACGGTCTGGTCAGGAAGTGGGTAAATCCTTCTGGGGCTGAAGAGGTTAAAGAAACATCCATACAATATATTGTATCTTCTATGCTGGAGCCTTGGGTGTCCTGGAGCAATTAAATCTATTCAGGTAGTATTCTAAGCTTCAATTATGTGGGAATTAGGGTGCCAGAGCAGCTGCTAAGCACAAGCTTTTTTCCCCAAGTCAGTGATCCACAAAGTTGTAATGGCTGACAATCCTGGAGCTTGAACCTTCAAAAAACAAGCCAGGACTGATCGCGCCGAGTTTGCATATTTTCTAGAGCTAGCATCACAAGGTGCTTGCATACACCTCTACAATGCAGAGATCGAAAACTAAAAAAACACAGGTGTTTAGACATTAGATAATAAATGTAGATTTTCCTTACCAGAGACATTTAAATGAGGAATGAGTTTTTGGCTATTTATATCTTAATATATCCTTATTTCCAGTATTTGGATAAGTTCATCTATGAAGGAGCAAATACTAGTATAGCAGTTCGTACTAGGAGGGCATGTAATAGGAGTTTGAGTCAAACATTGGAACCTTATTATAAAACAATCACATTATTCTTTTTGCCTTATTTGGTTCATTAATGAAAAATATAAAAATGTATCCCTGCATAGTATAAATTCAGGATTTTAGTCACAAATCCAATGTTTAGGACTTCTTAACAACTTCCCGACTGTTTAACGAGTGTGGCTCTGTCCCGCAAATCACCGCTTATAGTTACTCACAGGTATGACGCTAGGGGGCTCGCACGCGCGGGTGGCGAGCGCTCGTGCCCGGCGCACTCTCCCTGAGCGGGGCCGCAGGTCAGGCAGACTCGACCCGTGATCGCCTGTGACAGAGCCAGAACCGGGAACTGCCAATGTAAACACGGCGGTTCCCCGCCTGTCAGGCGGCATGTAAGAGATCTACTGATCCGTGTATTCGGAATCAGTTAGATCTCTGGTGCCCCTCGCAGCCCAGCCCCCATACAGTTAGAACACACACAGGTTACACAGTTAACCCCTTCATTACCCCCTGTAGGTTAACCCCTTCCCTGCCAATGACATTTATACAGTAATCAGTGGATATTTACATTCAAAAAAATGCCCCGACATGTCCCTCCCAATATCACAGTCCGGATAAAAATCACAGATCACCACCATTACTAGTAACAAAAAAAAAAAAAATTTGAAAAAATGCCAGAAATTAATTCTCATGGTTTGTAAACGCGGCAACTTCTGTGCAAACCAATCAATAATCGCTGATTGCGTTTTTTTTTAACAAAAAAATGAGGAACTACATCGGCCAAAACCAATGAATAAATTAGGTTTTTTATATACTTTTTTTAGTAAAAAGTAAAATATATATATTTTTTGCAAAATTGTTGCTCTTTTTTTGTTTATAGCGTTGATCAAATAGCACCAAAAGAAAGCTCTATTTGTGGGGAAAAAAAGGACACAAATTTTATTTGGGTACAACGTCACTTAAAGCAACGCAGTGCCGAATCGCAAAAAGTGCTCTGGTCCTATGATGGGAAATCCTTCCGGTCCTTAAGTGGTTAAACCTAGGCAGTACACAAATGATTTTGTTAAAGCGGTTATAAACCCCCCCCCCCCGGTTATTTTTACCTACAGGTAAGCTTATAAGGCAGTGATTCTCAACTCCGGTCCTCAGGACCCACCAACAGGCCAGATTTTAAGTATTACCTTGGGGAGATGCAGACTAGAACACTGCAATCACTGAGCAGCAAATTATATCACCTGTGATGTATTTCAGTTATCCTGCAAACCTGGCCTGTTAGTGGGTCCCGAGGACAGGAGTTGAGAACCACAGCTATAAGGCTTACCTGTAGGTAAAATGAAAATCTCCTAAACATGCACCGTTAAGGAGATATTCACCCTGCATGCAGCCTGGTGCATGCGCTCTGAAAGAGGAAGTAAACTCAGTTTTTTTATTTTCTCCTTTTTTCTTACCTGCAAAGTAAAGTCATAATGTGCTAGTATGCATCGCATACTAGTACATTATGTGACACTTGCCTGCAAACTAAGCCCTCATCGTCTCCACTGGAGTCCACATCCACCTTCACCTGTCTTCCTTCCGGGTCCGTGGACTCCGGCTGGTTGGCTGGCCGGACTCGCATGACACCGGTCACAGCAGACAGCTCTGAAGTTTCTTTTTCTTTTTTCTTGTGCACGGTTCCTTCAGAGTGCATGCGCCCATTACGTCATCGGCGCAGTATACAGTAAATATCTCAACGGTGCAAGTTTAGGAGATATTTACTATACCTATAGGTAAGCCTCATTATAGGCTCACCTGTAGGTACAAAGAATAGGGGAAAATTAAAGGGGTTGTAAAGTCTCTCTCTCTTTCTTTTTAATGACAAACATGTTATACTTACCTACTCTGTGCAAGGGTTTTGCACAGAGTAGTCCCGATCCTCCTCTTCTGGGATCCCTCAGCGGCGCTCCTTCGTCTTCTAGAGTGCCTGTTGGAGAGCCACTGTCCCTCGGGGCACGCTCCCGGGTCCTGCTGCTGCGTCCATTTACAAAGACAGCAGGACTCGGCTCCTGCATTATTGGATTTAATTGACAGCAGCGGGAGCCAATGGCTGCGCTGCTATCAATTTATCCAATCAGGACCCGAGACGAACTGGTGTGCTCGTCCCCGTCGCTGGAAAGATCGGGTTCAGGTAAGTAAAAGGGGGGACTCTGGGGGGCAGCTGCATCAGAGAAGGTTTTTCACCTGCATTAAGATGAAAAACCTTGAGGCTGCGTTCACACCAATGCGAATTGGATGCGGCTTACACCACATCCAATTTGCAGGACACTTGAAACCATGTTGTTTTCAATGTGTCTGGTTCACATATGTGTGGTGCATTTGCACTCCGCATAGCACAGAAAACGTGTGCGTTTTCTGTGCAGTGCTGTGCGAATTCCAGGCACATTCTGTTCAATGGGAACGCATCTAATTTGCAGATGTGTTCTGCATTGAACAGGGATTCTAACCCCCTCTTCATTGCACCTCCACCACCCCCCTCCCTGGTCAGCTGATGTGCTGTGAGAACGGAGAGGAGCCACTGAACTCACACAGAATGGAGCTGGAATTCGCACCAGACAGGTGTGAATGAAGCCTGAGGGTTTACAACCCCTTTAACTTCCCCTTGAAGGTCCGGCATACCTTGCTGGAACTTCAGAGCTTTGTGCCGGATGCGAGGGCTCCCGCGGACATGCATGGGAGTGACGTCATTGCGGCTCCAGCCAATCACATAGCAGGAGCTCGCGGACCTGGAAGAAAGCCAGGAGGCGCATGTCAGCCCTCTCATCTGTGACTTTACAGCGCTGCAGGGGCTTCGTTACAAGGTGAGTATTTCATAATGTGCTAGTAAGAGATGCATACTAGCGCATTATGCCATACCCTTGCAGGTTTTCATTTTTGTTTCATTTTCTTTGAACATCCACGGTTTACAACTGCTTTAAGCTAAACTTGGCACAAAATGTCTTAGGATGCAAATTAAAAAGGTCAGCATCCAATTCTCTCACATACTTTTACTCCAAAGTGAATCAACAGCTCCAGACTATCCTGCTCATACAATTAATATAATTACTGGGTGTAAGCGTTTTACATTTCATTTTCTTTTTTCTTGTGCACTGTAGAGATTTGCTGTAGCCCTAATGGGGCATGGAGGTTGAGCAGTTTCTACCTTGCTACTGGTGTCCGTGATCAACAAATATAGAAAATAATCAGCAAAAGCTGATGACAAAATGATTCTGTGTGCACTCCATTTTTAAAAAAACGTTAAAAGGGTGTTTTGTCTTTTTAAAAATGTTATCAGCCCTGCTTGAGCCCCACAGGTAGGTGTTCTGTAGTCAAGCAGGCGAGAACTGGGGCAGGACTGACAACACGTCAGTATTTTTGCAAGACCAAAGATAGAGAATTGTGTATGTATTGGAGAAATGTACTCTATATGTTTTTTATTTAGCCCTGACATAAACTAACATAATTCCACAGTATTTAACAAAGTGTAAGTTTATAACATAGTACTGCATAAAATAATCATACTCTAGACATGCTGCTGTTGGAACAATTACGAACGCAAACTAGCATAACTGAAAACAAATTTTAATTTTCACTGCTACAATTTTAAGTAAAAAAGGCAAAATTCAAGTCTGACCTGCCACCTGCTGGCTAACTGGGGAGTAATTTAGGGCTATGTAACCAAGTACCTTTTATTTTCCTTTTATTTTGTTTTAAACTGGCAAATCTGAACTGCAAGTTCCTTTGTTGACGAGTACAAATGGCCATTGCCCAGACCCATAACCTGGCCTTCACAGCAAGGAGCGCATGGAAGGGGGAAGCATGTCAAACAAAACCAAAGAAAATTCCCAGCTCAACTCCCCGACCAGCCTGCAAACAAATTGTCCTAACAGTCTGCATTAAAACAGGGTTTTGTGAAGGCCAGTTATAGGTGGTGGCAGTGGCCATTTGTTTGTACTGTTGGAATACTGGTGAGGGGGTGCACTGGACACCTTTACTGCCATTGTGCTGTATACTGGGTGTCCAGCCCAGTATGTGGACACCCAGTATACAGCACAATGGCAGTAAAGGTGTCCAGTGCGCCCTTGTGCCTTTAAGGAAGGGTGGACTCATTCCAAGCTCACCTACCCTCTATCTATCCATTATTATGCATGTGATTCTACTATGGAGGCTCTCAAAATTTATAGTTAGGGCTGCAGATAATACTGGTGTGCCGTGGAGTGACTCTGCATCTTATGCATGTATTTGCAAATGTGTGCAAACTAAACCCCTGTTTTTAACACAAACTGTTGGACAGGAAAAAAGGGATTTTATTAAAACTTACCGTAAAATCCTTTTCTGCGAGTTCACTGACAGACGCAGCTCTTCATTACGTGTGGGGTTTATGCTTGTCCAACTAGGAGTTAACTAGGCAGGGAAAAGAAACAGCTGGCCCCTCCCATGGGGCCGTCCTCTCTTCCCACATAAACCCTCTCCATAGCCTAGCTCAGCAGTTCGTACACAAGCCGTACAGAAAACAGAGCACAGAGGGGTGGGTGCTGCTAATGTCAGTGAACTCAGAGAAAAGGATTTTACGGTAAGTTTTAATAAAATCCCTTTTTCTCCTACGTTCACTGACAGACGCAGCTCTTCATTACGTGTGGGGATGTCCCCAAGCTGTGTCAAAAAGAGGGGTGGGTAAACAATAACAACTGTACCCAACAGAACCTCTAAGGTGGCGCCAGACGCGCCTACACTGGCACCTGCAAAACTTTGCGGCCAGAAGCAGCATCCGAAGATGCTAGCACATAATTCTATAAAACTTAGAGAAAGTGTGTGCCGAGGCCCAAGAGGCCGCCTTGCACACCTGTGACACCGAGGCCTGGTGTCTAAAATAGGGTTGCCACCTGTCCGGTTTTGACCCGGACAGTACGGGTTTTGACAGATGTGTCCAGTTTTCAGTCTGCCTGAAAACCGGACACACGTATCTCCAGGGTATATCTGGAGCATACCTCCGTTCCTGGGACAAATTCAATAACGCTTATTCTGTCCTGTGGATAGAAGCCAGTGCTGAGCAGGTTCCGAGTCCTCAATGCACCAGTGAAGATTCCTGTCGGGTTGGCAATGACAAAGCCGCACATCGTTCTTCTTTCTCCCTAACTCCCCGCCTCTCCCCCACACTAAAAACCAGAGGTAGACTTACCGGTAACTCTGTTTCTGGGAGTCGTCCAGGACAGCACTAGAGAGATACAGCTCCACCTCCGAAGGCAGGAAACACTAGGGTTAAGTCTTTAAAAGGGCGTCCCCCCTTCTCTTCCTCAGTCTTTAACCGAGAACTTCAGAACTGTTTCTGAAAGAAACAAACACGCTCGTCCAAAGTTACAACAGCATATAGGGAGGGAATCCCTGCTGTCCTGGACGACTCCCAGAAACAGAGTTACCGGTAAGTCTAACTCTGGTTTTCTCTAGTCATCTGTCCAGGACAGCACTAGAGAGGATCAACGAGAACTTACCAGATTAGGGGGGGGACTACCGCCTGGAGGACCTTTCTCTCATACGCTTGCTCTTGAGCTGAGATGATGTCCAACCTGTAGTGCTTCATAAAGGTCGTATAACTTGACCAGGTTGCAGCACGGCAAATTTGCTCTGGCGTCGCTCCAGCTCGTTCTGCCCAGGAGGCCGATAACGCCCAGGTAGCATGGGCCAGGGGGGAAAAAGGGCACTCCTTCCCAAGAATCCTGTAAGCTTCCACTATTGCTTGTTTAATCCAGCGGGCAATCGTGCCTTTTGAAGCTTGACACCCCAACCTTTTACCAGAATGTAGTACAAAAAGAGCATTGGATTTCCGAATGTCTTTTGATGCCTCTAAATAATGCAAGACACAAGCCCTCACATCCAGATGGTGGAATTCTGCCTCCTTAGGACTCTTTGGAGATGCGCAAAAGGAGGGCAGAACAATCTGTGTCCTATTTCTACTAGACGCCACTTTTGGCAGGAACCCTGGGTCTGTCCGAAGCACCAGTCTGTCCTCGAAAATCTGCAAGAAAGGCTCCTTAATAGAGAGCCTGTATCTCACTAATCCGCCTGGCCGTGGAGATTGCCACTAAAAACACTGTTCTGAGCGTGGCCCACTTTAGGGATGGATGTCCTCCTTGAGACTGTTTAATCCAGCCCTGCAACACCGTAGTTAGGTCCCATTTAGGTAATACTTTAAATGGAGCCGGCCTTAGCCTAGCTAACCCCTTGAAGAACCTGCTGATCAGCGGGTCTAACGCCAGGGGTTGCTCCAAAAAGACGGATAGGGCTGCGATTTGTACTTTTAGAGTACTTATCGCCAGCCCCTGATCCGCTTAGTCTTGTAAAAACTCTAGGATAGCTGCCACCTCTGCTGACCGCTTCCTGGTATGAAGCAATGAACAAAAAGTTTTCCAAACCTTAAAATAAATAACTTGGGTCACTTTCTTTCTACTCGAAAGAATGGTCCCAATTACTCTATCGGAAAGTCCCTTAGATTTCAGGAGGCTTTCCTCAGAAACCAGGCCGACAATTTTAGGACCTGCATCCGTACTGGACCCTGCAACAGCAAATCCTCCCTTTCGGGCAGAATGAAAGGAGGATTTTTCGCTAGTTGAAGCAGTGTCGAAAACCTCGGCCTCTCCGGCCAAAAAGGAACTACTAGTATTAGTGAGGTTTGTTCCTGCACAAACTTCCTTAGCACTAGCGGAATGAGCCTGACTGACGGGAAGGCGTAACATAGATGAAAAGTCCACCTTTGGGCCAGAGTATCTATCCCTCTGGCCCCTGCCTCTCTTTCCAGAGAGAAATAAGTGGGCACCTTGGTGTTCGCCTTGGTGGCAAACAGGTCCACCTCTGGTAGACCCCACCGCACAGACAATAGCTGGAAAACCTCGTCGTTCAGCTCCCATTCAGACTCTCCCACCTGATGCAGACTCAAATAGTCGGCTAGGTGATTGTCTATTCCTCTCAGGTGAACTGCTGACAATGAACCTAGGTTTCTCTCTGCCCACACAAAGATAGTCTTTTCCAGTCTGATCGGGGATGGGCACCGCGTGCCCCCCTGTTTGTTCACGTAGGCGACTGCCACCATATTATCCGAAAGAATCTGAATATGCTGAACTTTCAGATTTTTGGCAAAGACCCTTAGAGCCTCCCAGATCGCCTGCAACTCTCTCCAGTTGGCCGATCTTTTCTCCCAGTGGCCCTGGGCTACCCTGGATTCCCAGTGAGCCCCCCAGCCCCAGGAACTGGCATCTGGCGTGATGCGGATAGCCACTGGGAAGGACCACTGAAGACTTCTCTTCAGGTTTGCTTCGTCCCTCCACCACCACTTGGCCCTTGGGGACAGGTGGAAGAATGAGTCCAGCGACCCCTGCGTTCCGTCCCAATTTTTTAGAACATTGGCCTGGAGACACCTGAAGCGGGCCCTTGCCCAAGGAACCGTCGGGATGGTCGCTGCCAGTAGTCCTAGGCCAGACAAAGCTGTGCGTACTTCCCTCTGTCTGCCTGCCCTGCAAAAAGGCTGCCGTCGCTACCACCTTCCGAACCTTGTCTTCCATAAGGAAGATCTTTTGTTCCTTTGCATTTACCAGGAACCCCAGATATTGCAGAAACTGCGTCGGAGTAAGGTGTGATTTCTCCTGATTTATCAGCCACCCTAATCTGCTCAGGAAGTCCATGGCCACCCGTAGGTCTTTTTGCAACTGGGCTGAGGACTGGGCAAAGAATAGCAGGTCATCCAAATATGGAATGACCTTGATTCCCTTCAGTCTGAGGGGAGCCAGCGCCTCTGCCAGAACTTTTGTGAAGATTCTGGGAGAGGAGGAAAGGCCGAAGGGCAGGGCCCTCAACTGTAGGTGCCGAACCTTCTTTCCCCACAAGATCGCCACGTTTAGAAATTTTTGAGAGTTCTTGTGGATAGGGACGTGCAAATAAGCGTCCCTCAAGTCGAGGGAGGCCATAAAGCAGTCCGGTGGCAGTAACACTCTTACTGTAAAAATAGTTTCCATGCGGAACTTTTTGTAAACCACCTCTTTGTTGAGAGATTTCAAGTTCAGAATTAACCGAAACTTGCCAGAGGGTTTCCGAACTACAAACACATGAGTAAAAAACCCTGGTTGATCTCTTCCTGAGGTACCGGGACCAGTACTTCCTGGTCCATAAGGTTGCCGATTTGGTCCAAAAGAGCTTCTGCCAAATCGGGGTCTCTGGGAGGGGAGGTTACCAACGTCCTGACAGGAGGAATGCTCCTGAACTGTATCTGGTAACCTTCCTTGACAATCCTTAGAATAAAGGCATTCTGGGTAGCTTCTTCCCATTGTGGGAGGAACTGCCCCAACCGGCCTCCCACCGGAGCCAAGTCATTGTGGCTTGGTGTATTTTTTAGGAGAGGAAAACAGAATATTTTTCGGTTTCCCTTTCCTCCACTGTTTTTTGGCCGCCGCCGATTTAGAAACCTGTCCCAGGAAACCTCCTTGCCTTTGGGGACGAAAAAAGTGTTTTCCAGCGGCTTTTTTATTTTTTACCGGGAAAGCCTTTTTCTTATCGGCCGTCCTATCTAGAACCTTTTCTACATCTGGCCCAAACAACAGGTCTCCCTCAAACGGAATCCCACAAAGCCTGGTTTTAGAAGCTGGGTCACCGGCCCAAGACTTCAACCACAGAGCTCCCCGAGAGGAGTTGACCAAGGCTGCGGCTTTCGCTGCTAGTTTGACTGATTCCGAGGAAGCATCCGCCATGTAGCCTGCTGCTTTATACAGCATCGGTAAAGATTCTAAGATTTCTTTCCTAGAGGTCCCTCCTTCCAAATGAGCCCGTAACTTGTCCAACCAAACTTCCAGGTTACGGGCTACGACCGTAGTGGAGATTGCTGGTTTTAAACTGGTCATAACTGTTTCCCATGACCGTTTCAGCAATACCTCCATTCTTTTATCCATGGGGTCCCTTAGGACTCCCATGTCTTTAAAGGCGAGGTCGGTAGACTTGGCACATTGAAAGAAGGCCGCATCTACTTTAGAAATTTTGTTCCAGACGCACTCCGCGTCATCACTAAAAGGAAATCTCCTTTTAAGACTTTTGGGAAAAAATAATTTTTTCTCTGGCTCCGCCCACTCTTTTTTAATGGAGTCCGCCAGGGAACTATGCACTGGAAAAACCCTCCCCTGATCCTCTCTCAGGATTTGGTACATCCTATCGTGCAGCGACGCTTGATCTCAAGCGTCTCATAAAAAGCCCCAACAGCTCATCCACCTCCTCGAGCCTGTATCTGGGTGATTTTTTTATCTTGAACTGGTACATCCCTAGATAACGCTGCATCGCTGAGGTCATCCAGGGAATCCGATTCTTCTCCCTCTGTTTCATTACCCTCCTCTGGGGTTGGAACAGGGGGGGTTTCTGCTGGTGGTTTAGGGGTCTCAAGGTTCGACAACATGGCCTTAATTGCATTCATCTCTTTTTTGACTCCTGCAATCATTTCTATACAAGCTCCCGTAGACTCCTTGTAAACAAGTTTGTCAATGCAAGGTCTACAGAGCGGTTTGTTCCATCCTTCTTTAAATTTAAATCCACAGGATGGACACCTCTTCTTTCCCCCTGACCTCTCTCCTTCCTTGAGCTGCCCCTGAGCAAGAAAGGGAGATAAAAAAGGAGAAGGGAACAAAAACAAGGGCCAGTAGTTAACAACCACCATGCACATAGTGAGCCATCACCGACACCTATGTGCACCCACCACCAGCAAAGCTGGATTCACAAGGCTCTTTAGCCCGGATCCGGCTAACCATTAAGGGAAGTCAGAGAGGGGCCCCCAGCTGCAATGCCTTCCAGCCCCCCTCCTTCCTCCCACAGCCCCGTAGGGCCCAGCTACCCTTGTGCCTCCTACCTGGGCTGCGCCGGCATCACTGCCACATTCTGCTGGGTCCATCAATTCGGACCCGTCTGACACCCCCCCCGCCCGCAACTCGGAACTCAAGGCCGGACACCTTGCGTCCCCCCTCCCGCCCCTGAAGGCCCAGCAGTGAAGGCCAAGGGCGCTCCTCGTACCTGCGGCCTTGGTCGGACAAAGAAAAATTTGTCTCGGCCAGTGTCACGACCCCAGGACCCTAGGAAGATGTCGCGTTGCCGCGTTACGTCGTCCTTAACTACCTGGGTCGTCTTACACCGTCACTACGGCCGCGTCGGGTCCATCCTCCGTGTTCCCATCGACCCGGGATGCCCCGACACCCTCCTTCCTCCCCCCGACCTTCCGTAACGTCGACCCCCGGGGAGAGACTGAAGGGAATTACCAATC
>BLSH010083197.1:754798-774318 GCA_018402905.1 Glandirana rugosa | reverse complement strand
CCCCCCCCCCCCCCCAGCCGCAGTAAAAAAAGGATTTTATTAAAACTTACCGTAAAATCCTTTTCTCCGAGTTCGCTGACAGACGCAGCTCTTCATTGACATGTGGGTTATATGCAGATCCTATAAGGAGTTAACTAGGCAAAGAAAGAAAGCAAGCCGGCCCCTCCCAGGGGGCCATACTCTCTTTCCCATATAATCCCCCTACTCTGCTCAGCACATCAGTTCGTAACAAGCCATACTGAAAAACGCAGAGGGGTGGGTGCTGCGTCTGTCAGTGAACTCGGAGAAAAGGATTTTACGGTAAGTTTTAATAAAATCCCTTTTTCTCCTAAGTTCACTGACAGACGCAGCTCTTCATTGACATGTGGGGATGTCCCAAACTTGTGTCAGTAAAGAGGGGTGGGTAAACGACAACAACAGTACCCAACAGAACCTCTGAGGAGGTGCCAGATGCGCCTACACTGCCGCCTGTAAAACTTTACGGCCAAAAGCAGCATCCGGAAGATGCGGACACATCAACTTTATAAAACTTAGTGAATGTGTGCACAGAGGCCCAAGTAGCCACCTTGCACACCTGTGACACAGAGGCCTGGTGTCTGAAAGCCCAGGAAGTGCTAACAGCCCTGGTGGAATGAGCCGTGACTGGAAAAGGGGGTACCTTGCCCCGAACAGAATACGCATGAGTCACGGTCTGCCTGATCCAACGAGAAACAGTAGCCGACGAGGCCGCCAATCCTTTGCGCGGACCGTCCGTCAGTACAAACAACGCGTCAGACTTCCGAAAAAAAGCTGTAGCTGCCAAATACACCCGCAAAGTCCTTACGACATCCAAGGAATACAACTCAAATTCCTTAGAATGTGAAGGATGCGGACACAATGAAGGAAAAACAATATCTTCATTAATATGAAAAGAGGAAACCACCTTCGGTAAAAATGAAGGCGGTGGGCGCAAGACCGCCTTGTCCTTGTGCAGGACCAAGTAAGGAGACTTGCAGGACAACGCTGCCAACCTAGCGGATGTAATGGCCACCTAGAAAGCCACTTTCTGCAACAGCAACTGTAAGGGAATATCCCTGATCTTCTCATATGGTAGCTTCTGAAGCACAGAAAGCACCAGATTCAAATCCCATGGCGCCATAGGCGACCGAACCTGAGGGGCCACATGGCGCACACCTTGTACAAATGTACGAATCAACGAATGTGACACCAGAGGGCGTTGAAAGGAGAATCACCAGAGCCGATATCTGACCCTTGAGTACTCAAGGCCAACTTTTTATTCAGGCCCTGTTGTAAAAAAGTAATGACCCTAGACACCACATAAGAGCGAGGGTTCCAACCCCTCGCCTCATACCAGGCAATGTAGGCCTTCCAGGTGCGATGAAAATCTTGCGCGAAGTACACGTGCGCTTTTAGCATGGTAGGGATCACAGAGTCATCGGCACCCCTGTCCCTCAGCACCTGGGACTCAATAGCCAAGCCATCAAAGCCAGTGAGGGTAAAGCAGGGTGCAATATGGGTCCCTGAGACATCAGATCGTCTCGCAACGGAAGACGCCAGGGAACATCTGCCAACATTCATACCACGGACGCCGAGGCCAATCCGGAGCCACCAGGATCATCGGAATCCCCTCCGCTTCTACCCTGCGCAGTAGTCGTGAACGAAGCTTGATGGGAGGGTAGGCGTACAGAAGACGATACCAACCCCAAGGTGCCACGAGTGCGTCCGCGGCCACCGCCAACGGGTCCCTTGTTCTGCACACAAAGGTGTTTACTTTGTGGTTGAACCGAGACGCCATGAGGTCCACGTCTGGCATGCCCCACCTGTGTCAAATCTGGCTGAACACCTCTGGATGTAGGGACCATTCCCCCTGATCCAGCGTCTGGCGACTGAGGAAGTCCGCCTGCCAATTTTCTTAAAGCGCAGGAAGCGCTGGTGTCGGAGACAGATGGGAACATAGAGGTACGCGTCCCTGATATCCAGGGACGCCAGGAAATCCCCTTGATGTAGGGCGGCCACGACCGAGTGGACCAATTCCATCTGGAATTTGCGCACTTTCACATAAAGGTTTAGCGCCTTTAGGTCCAAAACTGGCCTGACCCCCCCCCCTCCTTTTTTGGGGACCACAAATAGGTTCGACAAAGGCACCTCCCTACTTTGAGATTTTCCCATCTCAGAAAGTTGGGAGGTGTCTTTTTGTCCCATCCAAGGCACCTTAAAGATATGACACAAATACAAAAAAGATAATCATTGGTCCCACAAGTCCAGAGTAAACATCCTTTGGGCCATCAATGTGTGAGTGATTTAGTCTGATAATACAATCGTCATCCATTGCAGACAGACCTTGGTCTTCCACTACATCCCACTTTACTTCACTATTGGGGCTTCTCTTTTCTCTGTGGGTGCCTATAGTTATACTCATCCATCGGAGTAAGGAGCTTATTAGATGACATCCTGCATTGAGTGGTGTGGCGACATATTATTCTACTCCACGGGAGACGTGATATGGGCTTGTGAACCTGGAGGAGTCCTATCTCACTACTATTTAAAGAGCGGTGGCCCCTGCATTTTTAAATCAATGCTCAGCTTCCAGCTGGGTCTGGTAAGCCTCTCTATTATCTGGTGGTGGATACACATGAGTTTGAAGCACACTGGGTGTCCTGTCAGAAGCTCTACTCAACGCTATTGTGGCATCGTATTTTATGTGGACTTATTTGCATAAAATGTTATGTTTTCTGCTTCACTTGTATTGCTTCAATTTTAGCACAGCTTTTTTATATTGTGGGGTAGCTGCAGTACCAGAGGTTTTTCACCTTAATGCATGAATGCATTAAGGTGAAAAACTTCGAGACTTTACAACCCCTTAATCTGATATTACTTATCTGGGATGGATCTCCCCACAACTGCCTCTGTAAATCTGACCACAGTCTGGATAGAAGTAAAAACAATATACCACAAGAACATTTTCACCAATATTTTTGTTACAGATAAGAAAGTAAATGTACCAGGCTAGCGACTCACATGTACAGTGCTGTGAAAAAGTATTTGCCCCCTTCCTGATTTTTTATTTTTTTGCATATTTGTCACACTTAAAGATTCAGATCAATCAATCAAATTTTAACATCACACAAAGATATATCACATAAAGATGTGAAAAAGTAATTGCCCTCTAAGCCTAATAACTGGATGTGCCATCCTTGGCAGCAACAACTGCAATCAAACGTTTGCTATAACTGGCAATGAGCCTTTTACATCGCTGTGAAGGAATTTTGGCCCCCTCTTTGTAGAATTGTTTTAATTCAACCACATTGGAGAGTTTTCCAGCATGAACGGCCTGTTCACAGCATCTCTTTCAGATTTAACATTGGACTTTGACTAGGCCACTCCAAAACCTTAATTTTGTTTTTCTGAGCCATTCAGAGGTGGACTTGCTGGTGTGTTTCGGATCACTGTCCTGCTGCATAACCCAAGTGTGCTTGAGATCATGAACTGATGGCCGGATATTCTCCTTCAGAATTTTCTCGTAGAGTGCAGAATGCATGGTTCCATCAATTATCGCAAGTCGTCCTGGTCCTTAAAGTGGAGGTCTGCCGCTCCTTTAAAAATTAAAAGTCAGCAGCTTCATATACAGTAGCTGCTGACTTTTAACTTTAGGACACTTACCTGTCCTGGAGTCCAGCGATGTCAGCACTGCCCACCGATCTTCGGATCGGTGGACAAGTGCGGCCGCCGCCATTGAAACTAAGGGAACCCGGTTCGGCTTCACGACTGGGCCCCTACTGTGCATGCACGAGCCGCCGCTGCGCTTTCTCATTGGCAGCTGCAGAGGAGGAAGCCCGGATGCTGACGGCCGCGGCCTGGGCTACCAGATGTGTGGAAAAGGACACCTGTCTAAAGACCTGTTCTTGAATTCCTTTAGATTGCAGCACGTGATGTTGCTTTTTCGAGATCTTTTAGCGTGCTTCAGACAGCTTCCACTTAAGTGATTTCTAGATTTAACAGTTCTGGCAGTAATCAGGCCTAGGTGTGGCAAGTCAACATTAAGGGCCCTTTTACACGGGCTTTCCGTGTGAAGGGTCAGTTTTTGCTCAGCGGGGATCGATACGCCGATTCCCGCTGAGCCGACGGATGGCAGCTCCATCTCCGCTCACTGAGCGAAGATGGAACTGTCAGAGCCCCGCTCTCCTCTAAGGGGATCGGATGACATTGGACCGCCTGTCCGTTGTTATCCGATTCACTCCGATCCGATTCTCTAGACAGATGGAAAATAGGGTTTCCATCTGTCTGTTTTTCACGGACAGTATCGGATCGGAGAGCAACGGGTGTCAGCGGACAGGTCTCCGCTGACATCCGCCGCACCATAGGGCTGCATTGGGTGTCCGTTCAGGTCCACCTGAACAACAGACAGGCGGACCTGAACGGAATGCCCATGTGAAGGGGTCCATACTCCGCTTTTCAAAAAAAATGTGGTAAATCACAGTTCATTCACGATTTAGCAAGGGGGGGGGGGGGGGATTACTTTACTTTTTCACACAGGACCAGGCAGGTTTGGACAGCTTTTTTCCCCTTTAATAAATTAATTCATGATTTAAAAATTGCATTTTGTATTTACTTATCTTTCTGTAATATTAAAATTTGATTGATGATCTGAATCATTTAAGTGTGACAAATATGCAAATAAATAAAAATAAAAAAATCAGGAAGGGGGCAAATACTTCTTCACAGTGCTGTACACGTATTGACAACTGCCTGATCTGAGATGTTTGAAGCACATCTCGAATTCCGATTGGTCTGTCAAACATTACAAACATTAGATTTGCAGACACCACCTGTAAATTAACTGACTGATCTTAAAATTAAAGCGAACTAAACTTAAAAAAACAAAACAATGCACACAATCACCAGTGCCCCTGAATGGCCAAAGTGGGAAGGTGGAAAACCCAAAAGACTTGCCGGAGAAAATGTTCATAAAAACCAACAAAACGGCAAGGGACAGCACAGAACTGTTCGGGGTAGAGGATGGTAAAAGGGGAGTCCTCTATAGTGTGAAAGTATGTTATGGCAAAAATTCCCTCTGTAGTGGTTTCATTTGGCTGTGTGGAAGTCTGTGTAATGTTTTATTAAACCCAAGTAATTGGTGTTTATGTAGAACTTTCAAGGTCTTGTGTTCCCTTCCAATCTTACCCCCCGAGTCCACCGAGAGCCCCGTATCCTCCATCTCCTCCATCAATCTCCGTCTTAACTCATTGCGAGCGTGTTTCTTGCCGTTGTAGTGCTGCTGGGCCACCGATGGGTTGTTGAAAGAGGCACAGCAGAGCTTGCAGTACTTGTTCGGGTCAGTGAGATCAATCTCAGTATCGGCAGAGGATGGCTCGGTGTTGGCTTCCTGCTGGTTGGATTTCTCTGGCGGAGGGGATGTGACATCCTCCTGCTCACTAACAGGTGGAACAGCTGGAATAGTGTAGACAAAGGCAAAGTAAACAGCTGAAAAGCAACTGGCACTACAGACGTTTTGATATACACATAAGTTGTGTTACTTAAACAAGTCAACTGAGCAGGGAATCAAATGATTTAATTGCCAACAAGTGGCCACCCCAAGTACCATCTGACCAATCCCACACATCATATTTTTCATGGCATACTTTTTGTCTCACAATAATAAATTAAAAATCTAACAGTAAAATTGTAATGACAAGCAAAGGTGTGCAGACCTCGGAATAGAAACTGGCACTAATACAATCCCTGTAAAATACAGTATAGTGGCAAAGGTATCAAAATTTGATATATGGCTAATTGACCCATTGTGACTTTGCTCATTCAGGTTTTCTGGTGGTACAGACCCCCCCCCCCCCCCCCCGTTTAGATTTGTCTTGCTTCCTCATCACTCCAACCGAGCTCTCATTAAATGCTCTGTAGATAAGAAAGATAAAAGTGTAAGCTTCCATCTAGCCATCAACAGCTTAGATCAGTGGTCTACAAACTGCGGCCCTTTGCATGCCTTTATCCGGCCCTTGGGGCACTTTTGCTCCCACTGATAAGAAGCACTCTTTCTCTCACTGACATCCATCATGGGGCGACCTTACTTCCACTGACACCCTTCATGGAGCGCCCTTCCTCCCACTGACACCCATCATGGGGCGCCCTTCCTCCCACTGACACCCATCATGGGGCGCCCTTCCTCCCACTGACACCCATCATGGGGCGCCCTTCCTCCCACTGACACCCATCATGGGGCGCCCTTCCTCCCACTGACACCCATCATGGAGCGCCCTTTCTCCCACTGACACCCATCATTGGAGCGCCTTTACTCCCACTGACACCCATCATGGGGCGCCCTTCCTCCCACTGACACTAATGATGGGACACCCTTGGTCCCACTGACACCAATGATGGAGCACTCTTCCTCCCACTGACACCAATGATGGAGAAATAATCCCTCCCACTAATACGAACGATCGATGGGGGCACTAATAACTCTCCTAATACCAAAGACAGGACATTGTTATCTCCCACTGATGCCAACACATTTTCTACTCCCACTGGCCTTATCCCCCCCCCCCCCCCCCTAAAGTCTGCAGGACAGTAAACTGGCCCTTTGTTAAGTACGCTTGGAGATCCCTGGTTTTAGATTGTCCAATTACAGACAGTGTTCAGGACCGGTTTCTCTGCTTTATTCAATTGTTTTTGCAAATTGAAATCTAGACTTAATTTTATGTGGGGAGTATTAACATCCAGGGTTTATATCCTTTTGCTCATCCATTTTTTACTTGGAAGTTTTCATTACAAGAGTGTTTTTACCCCATTGGCTAGCACCTCTAATATGTTTCAATCCAGAGGCCCAGTCAAAAGCTTATAGCTGCATGGTATGTAAAATCGAATTCCCCACCGCACATTACCAACTGTACTGGACAATCTATTGCCATTCATGAATCTTTATTTTTTTAAAGACAGGATAACAAAACAATACAGCCACTCTTGACAGGCTGAACAGTAGTATTTTGGATACATATGCAGTGAGTATACCCCTTTTGTATGAAGATGCTATGAATACTATTTATGTAATATAAACACAGCACAGTACTATATATCAGTTGCATTGCTTCTATTATGTTTGGGAGCCCTATTGGGTGCAAATTCCCAAGACTATAGAGGCTATGGGGGAAACATTCTCTGCTGTCTGAGTATACCTAAAGATGGCTCCAGAATACACTCCTCACCAGAGAATACATGTCTGGGCCAAAAGCCTGATTACTAACTTTTATATACAGTTAAATTAACCAAAAATATCTCTTTAGCACACATTCTCACCTGCTTCATCAGGACCGGTCACTGAGGACTCACTGACTTCGGCTGTCCACTCACTCGTTTCCCCAGACAACTGCCTCAGCTTTTTGCTGTGAATTTTGCCCACGTAATGTGACTGGGCGACAACTGGAGAACTGAACACCATGTTGCACAAGCTACAGAACTTGTTTTTATCCTGAGCTAATTGTTGATCCCCCTGAAATCAGAAACTAGCGTTAGACACTTGTAATAAAGGCTTCCTTAAGGTGATTGTAAATTCTCTTATTTTTATTAAAATAACAAACACGTTATACTAACCTGCTCTGTTGCAGTTGATTTGGATTCTCCTCTTCTCAGGTCGCTCGCTGGCTCTCCTGGCCCCTCTCTCCTGTTGAGTGCCCCCTCAGCAAGCTGCCTGCTATGGGGGCACTCGAGCCAAGCTGCAGCTCCGTGTCCATTCTGACACGGAGCTGCCTTTCAGCCAAGCCCCCTCTCTCTCCTGATTGGCTGAGTTTGATTGACAGCAACGGTAACCAGGGGCGCCCATGCTGTGTCTCAGCCAATCAAGAGAGAGAGTCCTGGACAGTCGAGGCATTCTTAGACATCGCTGGATAGAGAGGAGGCTCAGGTAAGTATTAGGGGGGCTGCTACACACAAAAGGCTTTTTATCTTAATGCATAGAATGATATAAAAAAAAAAAAAACATTCTGACTTTACAACCCCTTTAAAGGATAACGGACAAACATGAGTATAGATTTTCAAGCAGTTATGAAGACTACCAGTCTGCAGTTTTTGTTCTGTATAAAACGGTTCTTGAATCTCTATCGATGCCCCACGGCTGCTTTTGCTTAAAAAGCTGGTCTCCAGCTTTACTGAAGTTTAAATAGTTAATTTGGACAAAGCTGGTATGAACCATTACCTTTGCTAACAAATGCAGCAGCTGGGAGCACTGTATAAACAACAGCTCTGTGTTCCACCAGTAGGACAGGAACTTTCTGTTCCACTTCTGAGCGGTGCACAGCAATAACGGGATGCCATCATTTGATGGCCTCCTAGACCTAGCAGGCCATGCTATAGCCGTCATTTAGCATGTGGCATGTTTGGCAAGTGGTTAAAGCTAGCCATACACATTTACATTTCTCTCATTCAGCCTGTGGGGTCTGAATGAGAGAAATCATAATGTTCCTCAATCCAAGCTAAACAGCATTGATGGGGGAAATTTCCCCTGCAAGCTATTGTATTCAGCCACCTGCAGCATATGCAGCTGTCTGAAACATTGACTGTATAGGATAGTATACAGTTACTGATCAACCGATAATTTCCAACCCAGCTTCTTCAAACATTCAATGAACTTCTGTCAAGCTGGGCTGTGCCATAAGGGGCCACCCACAGCTCATTTTTAGGAGGCAAAAGGAGGCAACTAGAAGGCTAAGGGCTGCTCCGCAAAAAAATGTCCATTTGTTCACATATGCACACCATGTGCATAATGGAGTGCAGTTTGTAACCAGCTATTAGAATGCATTGCAAAGCATCAGCACATGCTGCATGAAAATGCAACATCAGCATGGTGTTGGTGTAAAACGAAACCATAGGACATAATGCAAATTGCATTTTTCTTGCATTGAGACAGTGTTAGGCAACGCAACCCAAAGCTACTGGTGCAACCGAGTCCCTAAAGGTGTGATTCATGACAGGGCGTTTGATTTTCATCTGCATTGTCACAATGGCGGAGATTTACTAAAACTGGTGCAGCTGTGCATAGTAATCAATCAGCTTCTAACTTCAGCTTGTTCAATTAAGCTTTGACAATAAGTGCCCATTCACACAGGGGCGACTTGCGTCGCCTCAAGTTACCCCAAGTCGCTTAACAAGTGAAATCCCATTGAAGTGAATGGGAGCCATCTTAATGTACACTATTGAAGTCTCTCCGACATCAGAAAAGGTTCCTGTGCTACTTGGAGGTGACTTCTATACGACTTGTGCCCACAGAATTCAATAGAAGTCGCCTGCAAGACGAATCCCCCATCTAAATTCAAGCAACTTTGTAGTGAAAAAGAATAGAATTTATTTGGGGCAGCCCCCTCCCTCCCTTCTCTCACTGGCTACAGGCAAAGTCGCCTGGCATAAGTCGCGCTAAAATCGCTTAGCAAAGTCGCGCTGAAGTTAGGTCGCCCCTGTGTGAATGCAGCCTAAAACCTGGCATCTGTTTGGTTACTATGTGCTCTAAAAACAAACATATAGATTGCAGATTCATTACACACAGACAACACTAAAGGCTGCATTCAAACTTCAGTGGTTTCAATCGCAGGTAGATTTGCCGCGACCCTGCCCATGATTTGAAAGCACTGATGTGTGAATGACAAATTGAATGACACCTAAAATTGCGATGCGGCACGATAAATTGCACAACCCGCATTGCGGGAAGCACGTCGCTGAACTTTGATGCGGGTTGCCGTGATTGCAGCGCAATTTATCATGAGATAATCGCGGCAATTTAAGGTGTCATTCAAATGAATGGCAACTCATATGCGAGTCCCGTGATATGTCATTCAAACATTGGCGCTCTTAAATCATGGGCAGAATTGTGGCAAATCTGCCCACGATTCAAAACGCTGAAATGTGAATGGAGCCTGACAGATAGCACCTTATTACGGGTAATTTAATATTACTGACGCACATTACAATTTGGTAAACAAGCTACACATGATTTAATACATTGTAAAAAAAAAAAAAAAAAAAAAAATGTCACCAGTTTTATGCATTTATACTTACTGAGCTGCTGTTCTGTGATAGAGACCTTGCAATCTAAAGAAATATATATGGACAGACATGAGGGTCAATAACTAATCTGTAGAAAATACTGGACATGTCTAATTAAATAACAATAATAATAATGAATAACGTTTCTTAAACTGGATACTGTAAGACTGATGTAAAAGTGGAAAGCCCTGGCAGAAAGAATTAAATCGGTACTGAACTCTGTCATCGTTCCCGTCCCTTCCATCTTCCTTCTTGGTTTGCTCTCCCCGGCCACTTGAATGGCCAGGCCATGAGGACATCACATGTGCAGGGGAATCACTGTTGTGGCACGGTGCTCTCTGCAATCTCAGCACACTGAGAATGCTGTGAATGCAAAGTGAACTGCGCATGCCTCAGAAACATCATCGGCCTGAGCCAATATGAACATCTACTAAACAGCGCAGGTTTAGATTGTTTTCAAGGCACCTACAGGTAATATTTATTACAAGTTTGCCTGCAGGGCAAAGTGAAAAAGCAGGGTTTAATACGGCTTTAATGAAAGCAGGAGGAGATTATCAGGTGTTGGTAAGGTGGTTATGATGACTTTTTATAGGCCAACTGAACATTTATGAAATAAGGTATGTATATCTATCTGTAAAAGGATAACTGTAGTTTTCAAATAAAAAAATAATAATAATAAAAATCAAAAAAAAAAAAAAAAAAAAAAAGGCCATTCTCAACTCCCACCTATTTAACACACATCTCTCAACTTATCATACTTCTTCTTCCCTGGGCGGTGTTAATATGCACCAGTGCTCCCAACATGCTAAATGTGGCAGGTATTTGTGTAGAGAATGAACCCCCCTCTGTTTAAAGTTTTTCATGTGAAATGGTTGTTGTTCTCTAGGTCATGCCTAATGCATTATAGTAAAAAATAAAGTCCCACTACCCGTTGTTCCCTCCCGCCAATCCCTAAACATATATTTGAGTAAGTGATCCAGCGCTGTGCCTGTCTGCAGGCCGTCTCCCTTCGTTATCGGGTCTTACAGGAGACAGGCAGCAGTGGGAGAACCAGCGGGGGACTCCAGAAGAGGTGGGAAGGGATCACTAGCATTGCAAAGAGCAGGCAAGTATAACCACTTTTTTATTTTAATTAAAAAAATGCCTTTATAATCACTTTAACATTATACAGTATACTCACTTCCAAGGAGAACTCCATGCTGTGAACATTTTATAAAACTATTACTGCCTACTGCATCGGTTTTTCAAGTTAGACAGACATTTTGCTAACTCTGCGTGACATATAGTGCCTTGCAAAAGTATTCATACCCCTTGAAATTTTCCACATTTTGTCATGTTACAACCAAAAACATAAATGCATTTTATTGGGATTTTATGTGATAGACAAACACAAAGTGGCACAGAATTGTGATGCGGAAGGAAAATGATAAATGGTTTTCAACATTTTTTTGCAAATAAATGTGAAAAGTGTGGCTGCATTTGTATTCAGCCCCCTTTATTCTGATACCCTAACTAAAATCTAGCAGAACCAAATGCCTTCAGAAGTCGCCTAATTAGTAAATAGAGTCCATCTGTGTGTAATTTAATCTCAGTAGAAGTACAGCTGTTCTGTGAAGCCCTCAGAGGTTTGTTAGAGAACCTTAGTGAACAAACAGCATCATGAAGGCCAAGGAAAAACACCAGACGGGTCAGGGATTAAGTTTTATGCAGGGTTCGGTTATTCAAAAAATATCCCAAGCTTTGAACACCTCGCAGAGCTCTGTTCAATCCATCAACCAAAAATAGAAAGAGTATGGCACACTGCAAACCTACCAAGGCATGGCCGTCCACCTAAACTGACCGCCGGGCAAGGAGAGCATTAATCAGAGAAGCAGCCAAGAGGTCCATGGTAACTCTGGAGGAGCTGCAGAGATCCACAGCTCAGGTGGGAGAATCTGTCCACGGGACAACTATTCCTTATTTGCTCCACAAAACTGGCCTTTATGGAAGAGTGGCAAGAAGAAAGCTATTGTTGAAAGAAAGCAATAAGAAGCCCCATTTGAAGTTTGCAAGAAGCCATGTGGAGGACACAGCAAACACGTGGAAGAAGGTGCTCTGGTCAGATGAGACCAAAATTAAACTTTTTGGCCTAAAAGCAAAACGCTATTTGTGGCACAAAGCTAACACTGCACATCACCCTTAACACACCATCCCTACCGTGAAACATGGTGGTGGCAGCATCATGTTGTGGGAATGCTTTTCTTCAGCAGGGACAGGGAAGCTGGACAGAATTGATGAGAAGTTGGATGGAGCCAAATATAAGACAATCTTAGAAGAAAACCTGTTAAGAGTCTGCAAAAGACTTGAGACTGGGGCAGAGGTTCACCTTCCAGCAGAACAACAACCCTAAACATACAGCCAGAGCTACAATGGAATGGTTTAGATCAAAGCATATTCATGTGTTAGAACGGCCCAGTCAAAGTCCAGAATTGAATCCAATTGAGAATCTGTGGCAAGACTTGAAAATTGAGGTTCACAGACGCTCTACGTTCAATCTGACAAAACTTGAGATATTTTGCAAAGAAGAATGGGCAAAAATGTCCTCTCTAGATGTGCAAAGCTGGTAGAGACATCCTCAAAAAGACTTGCAGCTGTAATTGTAGTGAAAGGCGGTTCTACAAAGTATTGACTCAGGGGGGCTGAATACAAATGCACACCACACTTTTCACAGATTTATTTGTAAAACATTTTGAAAACCATTTATCATTTTCTTTCCACTTCACAATTATGTGCCACTTTGTGTTGGTCCAATACATAAAATCCCAATATAATCCATTTACGTTTTTGGTTGTAACATAACAAAATGTGAAAAATTTCAAGGGGTATGAATACTTTTTCAAGGCAATGTAATCAGGTGTTTGTATTTCATGTACCTGGTGACAACAAGTTTGCTTTAAAGCATATCTAAACCAAAAAACATAAGGTTGGCAGCTTACCAGCCCAAAGATATGGTGGCTACATTTTTTTTCTCTTTATTTTCTCCCTGGGTAATTCTGCAATTAAACTTCCTGTCCCTCTGTGGCTACATCAAGGCTTGACAAATTTGTTTTGAATTTAGGAGGCAGCTAAAAAAAGTTAGGAGCCAGTTTGTGCGCGGCGATATGTAACGAGTATCGCAATCAACGTTTTTTTTATGTGTAGGCGCCCCAACACGTGCGTATATGTGAATGTCTCTCCTGTGGTCCACTTAATGTAGATCGCACTGCATTACATTCTTTTCTGGCCTAGCTGGCCGGGGAAACTGAACGGGGATCCAGAATGGATGTCATAGACATCGCTTCTGAGTCAGGAACAAGATCTACCCTGTGGTACCCGCTATGCTGGTCCCAGGCCCGTGGAACTCGGGATACATTGTGGGGGCGGGAAAACTTTATGCAAAGCAGCGGAAGGCATGTGGACCATCCCCAGTAAAACACAGGCCCAAAGCAGAAAGGCAGCATCATAGCCTGTCTGTCACCTGGTCACCATATGCATGTAAAGCCAAACACAAACTAACAGCTCAGGTCGGAGCCACTGCACTAACAATCCAATGTTAATACAGTGATCTCCCCCACTGAGCTATTGTGTTTTGACAGGGGGGGGCGGCCCCCACACCATCAGAGTTCTTGACTGATGGTTTTCCAGTTTTGCCGGCTTCTGTTGAACCAGCTGCCATATGTCGGTGGTTTATCATTGAACCGCTCGATGTTGCCTGGCATTTGGCCTATGTGTACCGAGCTTGGTGTGATGAGCAGCGGCTCACTAGAGGACAGTGCAGCAAGGAGGGAGCGATAGGAGCTCCATTGACTAAGGCCCCTTTCACATGTGCGCCTCCGCTAAGCGGAATCAGCTTTCTCATCGGGGGATCTCTCCACTGAGCCCCGCTGGACTGCCTGTCCGTTTCCATCCAATGCCGTCTGATCAGGAAAATAGGACCACCATCCATCTGTTTTTGGAGGACAGCATCGGATGGCAACAGGTGTCAGCGAACATCTCACCACTGACATCCGCCTCTCCATAGAAGAGACTGGAGGGTCAGATCATGTCCACCTGAAAAACTGACAGGTGGACCTGATCGGACAGCCCGTGTGAAAGTGGCCTTCGGCTGTGTGGCGGCTGTGGCATGGCAGGGGGGACAGTGCAAACTGAAAATGAAAAAGAAAATACATTTTAATGAAAAAAAAAAATAAAATAATGGAAAACGTTTCCATCTTTGTGGGGGAGGGGGTGTGTAGATGGAACTGAAGCCATTTCAATAAGCTGCCCCACCCTCCCTGTCTACTCACCGTCATGGAAAGGGTGCCCGCAACGCCTTCAACCTCTTCCCAGCTGTCGGGCGGTAAGAGCAGGCAGGGGAAGCCCTCAGGGCTGTCTGTGATTGCTTGTCAAAGTCCCAGCCACCAGAAGAGGGCACCAGCTACACTGCCAGTGTAAGGGAATGCCTTCAGACAACAGAGCGAGCAGCGTATCTTGCTCCAGCAGGCCATGGCCTCAATTAGGGGCGGCCGCCGTAACATCTTAGTCCGCACACCCGTGGCCGCATAGAGACAAGACACCTGCCTCAGTCTAGGTCAGGCGCCAGGCCACTAATTCTAGGTGCCAATGCGACCTGGCGCCTGGGGTTTGTCGAGCCCTGGGCTACATACATGACTGCACTGTATATAGGGAGGGAGTGATGGTTGTACTCCAAGCTGCCTTTGTTCATTGCAGTTAGTAGAGTTAGTGGTTACACAAGATAGAGAAGATTGTTTTTGCTCTCTTTTCAGCACACAAGAAGTTACAAAGGACATAAGATTTCCTGCAAGATCAATAAGCATTTTCTATATTTTTTTTAAAATGTATTCAACTATAATATATTCAAGTATAAACACTGTTTTTATGGTTTAGATATAGACATTTTTAACATGGTGTCTGAACATGGAGCACAGACTATACACAAAAGCATAAAAAAAAAAAATTATCTGTTTACACTACTGGGAAAGAGAGGGCCGTGCACTGTCATGGAACTAAGAATTGGTAGTGACCTCCATTCACACTTGTACAACTCCAAACCTTCGCTGACTTTGGAGTGCAACTTTGGATGGATGCAACTTGGATATGACTTTGGCTTTGACCAGTGACAATGGACAACTGGTGCAATGTATAACATTCAGGTACAACTTTCATGCAACTTTTGAGGGTTAACACTGAAGTCTATGGCCCTCAAGTTGCATGAAAGTTGGACCAAAGTAGTGCATGAACTACTATGAAGTCCCTGCAACTTTAAGACGCACATATATGAATAGTTATCATTGGAAAACATGGATAACGACTTGTAATGCGACTTTAATGTCCAAAGTTGCATGACAAGTCGCACAAGTGTGAATAGAACCTTAATTCGAATGACTATTTTTCCACTTCTTGGTTGATGGGGGAAACTGGTGATGTAGCCCTAGCCTCATAGATGCATCCTGGGAAGGCTACATCACCAGTGCCTCCCCCCTCTGACGATGTGCACTGACACATGTTCCAGGAAGCAGATCCAGTTCCAGATAATAAAGGGAGATGGATTCATTACTACCACTGTGAGAAAAATGGGGAGGAAAGGAAAAATTTGCCTTGCTAAACATTTCCAAAGTGTCTTTGTTGTAATTCTTTACATATGTTTGAAGCTAAACTTTTAGGACATTCTTGCCCTCCCCAAATTACAGTGTTTGGACCAAACACTGCATCCTGGGAAGAGAGCCACATATACCATTTCCTACAGAACCAGCACAGGGACAGAGTATAGCAGGAGAACATGAGGGTCACAAAGCAAGGTAACTCCACAGCTACAGAGCATGCTACGCAGTGCTTGCCGCCCATGCTACAGCCCCAAAGATGCCACACAATGCTCGCCGTCCACGCTACAGCCCCAAAGATACCACACAGAGCTCGCCGTCTGTGCCACAGACCCAAAGATGCCACACAGTGCTTGCCATCCACACTACAGCCCCAAAAATGCCACACAGTGCTCGCCGTCCACGCTACAGCCCTAAAATTGCCACACAGTGCTCGCCGTCCGCGCTACAGCCCCAAAGATGCCACACAGTGCTTGCTGTCTGCGCTACAGCTCAAAAGATGCCAGACAGTGCTCCCCGTCCGTGCTACAGCCCCAAAAATGCCACACAGTGCTTGCTGCCCACGCTACAGCCCCAAAGATGCCACACAAATACCAACTATTCTGAACTTCATATTCCCATGAAGCTAGATGCCACGGCTCTCATTGGAATACTAAATAAATTTCAAAATATGGGAAAACCAGAGAAAGAGGAAATCTTACACGAGATTGAATGCGCTCTGCTTTAAGATCTGCTTTCTTCTTATATGCCATTTCTTCCAGTTCTTTATTTAAGAAGTAAAGGCGAACTTTCTGAGCATGTCTCTTACCCTGCAAAAAGAGTTATAATCAAAACATTAAAAGTAGTATTTCATTTAGAACAATTCGCAACTAAAATAGAATACATAACCCCACTCCCTGCTGTAATCCAAGAGCCGGGCAAGTGCTCATCATCCTGCTTCTGGATGAGGGGAGCTCTGAGGCAGACGCATGTCTCTGGGGGGGGGGGAAGCCAACAGTCATTTCTACTAATCAGGTTTGGCCATGGGATCAGGTTTGTGGATATAGAATCTCTCCCTGATCTGACAGAAAATATTATTATTATTATACAGGATTTATATAGCGCCGACAGTTTGCGCAGCGCTTTAAAATATTAAATATCTATATTGGACAAGGTTCTCTTAGTAGCAAGGATATGTGTAGGCAGATGGAGGCTGCCTGAGCCACATCTACCTCATGAAGTCCTCAGATCATCATGTTATTTTACAGTACAAAGTACTTCTGCAGAAACATGGCAAATTCAGATACTTTCCACTGCCATCAGCAAAACAGCCAAGCACGCTTTTCTTTTTTTTTTTTTTTAGGCTTTAGTCTTTTATGCGTTTTTTTCTGGTGATCCAGCCTGTGCATCTGTTTTTTTTAAAGCACAAGCTCTCTTGCAGATGCATCAGTTACAGGGATGAGACAAACCATTTACTGGTTACAAGGAACAGCTTTTATGTAAAACCTTTTATCTCTAAAACCTGTAACTGCAAGTGTTGGCTGCAGTTTGCTTCAATTTGTTAGTGTATTTAACCACTTCAGCCTTGGAAGGATTTACCCTCTTCCTGACCAGAGCATTTTTTGTGATAAGGCACTGCGTCACTTTAACAATTGCATGGTCGTGCTAAACTAAACTAAATTTATGTCATGTTCCCACAAATAGAGCTTTCTTTTGGTGATATTTGATCACCTCTGCAGTTTTTATTTTTTGCGCTATAAACAAAAAAGAGCGACAATTTTGAAAAAAAAAAAAATATTTTTTACTTTTTGCTATAAATATTAAAAAACAAAAAAACAAACAAAAAAAAAAAAACAAACACTAGTTTCTTCACCAGTTTAGGTCGATATTTATTCTTCTACATATTTTTGGTCAAAAAAATGTATCATAAGGATAAGCCTTAGGCGACCTGGTCGGCCTAGCAGACCCGCAAACACATGCGGATGCTTGCGACTCCCCCGCCTTTTCACGCACAACTGAGGCCTCCTGGGTCCTCTTTGTTGTCTGAGGGTACCAACTCACCCTCTGAGAGTTCTACGGGGGTCCCTGTCACCCCCGAAGCCATTTCCGGTTCAGAGTCGTCCCCTGAGGAACAAGGGGGAGGCGAGCATTTTTTAGGGGCCCCCAGAGCGCTGCTCAGCCCCACCCGGGGAAGAAATTCCCCAAACACTGCCCTCAACTGATCCAGGGACACCATTGCGGCCCAACGCAGGCTGCGCTGCCGCTGACTCCTCCTCAGAAGGGCCTGCAGGATCATCTTCCATCGCACCACCGAAAATGACAGTCAAATTTTGCAAATACAATTGAACTGACACCCCCACAAGGCAGCCCCACCACCGCCCCACAGAACGCCAGGGAGACCCCAGGAGGACTGAACCCACCGCTGCTGCACCCCAGGGAAGGCCCAGCTATACGTGCTGTTTCTGTGCCCACAGAGCTGCTCCCAGCAGGAGTGCATAGACAAGGACCGCCAGAAAGAAGCACCGTTTGTCTTCAGCCATGCTGTCCCACTGAAAAGGAAAGTAAAACAGCAGCAGCACGTTTTACACTGCTCCAGGGACATCCAATATGGCCGCCGAGATCATCCACCAGAGGCCAAAAGCCTGTGTACAGGCCGCGACCACAGAAAAATGGCCGCCACTGGCACTAGAGGGAAACCCTCAGCAAAATGGCGGCGGATTGCCACATGGCGGTACAACACATACAGATGCGCTTTTTTAGAATGGGGGGGGGGGGGGACGAGGACACCCAGAA
Organism: Glandirana rugosa; assembly: GCA_018402905.1. NCBI lineage: Eukaryota > Metazoa > Chordata > Amphibia > Anura > Ranidae > Glandirana > Glandirana rugosa. Next base: position 755,887 of record BLSH010083197.1, on the reverse strand, counting down.
AGGACACTAGCCCAGAGACCACCCTCCACCGGTCGGCCAAAAATTGCTACAGTACGCCCAGCGCCCCGCCCTCCACACCCGAGGGGGGGAGAGAGGGGTCACTCACCACTCCGACAGGCGTAGCAGGTAGCCACCTGGTCACAGACCTTACTCCCCATCCGGAAAGGGATGCTGCAGGCCAAGCCCCTGGACAGGCACCAAGACCGGTCACCGGGCGTAAGTGGGGGTCACCCACTCACCGCCCGCACGGAACGGGCATGACGCGGCGGGTCCCGCCATAGCATAGGACTAGCTCGCATCGGTCGGCCGTGCTGGGGAAAAATGCAGGATGCTAGATCCTCTATGCCCCAGCCGGCTTCTTGATACCAGTCTTCATCAGATAGCTTGAAAAAAGAAAAAAGCGGTAGCAAAAAATATAAACCGCAGGTCCCATAAAGGGAGCCAGGTCAACTCCTTGCACTAGGCATATTAAAACTGATATGCTGAGCAGAGCAGGGTGGTTATATGGGAGAGAGAGGACAGCCCCCTGGGAGGGGCCAGCTTGCTTTCTTTTGCCTAGTTAAATCCTAGAAGGATCTGCTTATAACCCACATGTCAAGGAAGGCTGCGTCTGTCAGTGAACGCAAGAGAAAAAAAAATGCTGGCCCTTTAAAAACGCGAAAATCCGTGCAAAAACGGTGGTAATATAATGCTGGTAAAAGCTGAAAAAAAATCACTGATAAGCTACTGACGTTTTTTGGACTTTGTCCTGTGTGCATGAAGCCTTAGATCTGCACAATTCTGTCCAAAATGAGAATCACAAATTTTTTTGGTTAGAATAAAGATCACGATTCTCTCACGATTCTCACGGTGTATCATCTTTGATAATGTACAAAAAAATTGGGCAAACTTGACAGTTTATTTTTTTTAATTCGTGAAAGTGTCATTTTTCAAAAAAAATTGTGTTTGAAAGACCGCTGTGCAAATACGGTGTGACATAAAATACTGCAACAACCGCCATTTTATTCACTAGGGACTCTGCTAAAAAAATATATATATATATATATATATATATATATATATATATATATATATATATATATATATATA
>BLSH010083197.1:727836-739285 GCA_018402905.1 Glandirana rugosa | reverse complement strand
ACAAGACTCACCTTAGACAGGACAATTTGACGACATACCAGAACCGGTGGCACGACGTCGAGTCAAAGTCCCAGAACCATCAGAATATCGGATCCGGTAGAAATACATCTCGTTGTTAAGAAAAAAAGTCTAGGAGTCCCTCAAGAAACGGTACTCCACGGTACAACTTGTTTTCATGTGACAACACTGAAGAAATGACACTTTGCTACAATGTAAAGTAGTGAGTGTACAGCTTGTATAACAGTGTAAATTTGCTGTCCCCTCAAAATATCTCAACACAGTCATTAATGTCTAAACCGCTGGCAACAAAAGTGAGTACACCCCTAAGTTAAAATGTCCAAAATGGGCCCAATTAACAATTTTCCCTTCCTGATATCATGTGACTCGTTAGGTGTGAATGGGGAGCAGGTGTGTTAAATTTATAACTCACTCTCTCATACTGGTCACTGGAAGTTCAACATGGCACCTCATGGCAAAGAACTCCCTGAGGATCTGAAAAAAAGAATTGTTGCTCTACATAAAGATGGCCTAGGCTATAAGACTACCAAGACCCTGAAACTGAGCTGCAGCACGGTGGCCAAGACCATACAGCAGTTTAACAGGACAGATTCCACTCAGAACAGGCCTCGCCATAGTAGACCAAAGAAGTTGAGTGCACATGCTCAGCATCATATCCAGAGGTTGTCTGATAAATAGACGTATGAGTGCTGCCAGCATTGCTGCAGAGGTTGAAGGGGTGGGGAGTTAGCCTGTCAGTGCTCAGACCATACGCCACACACTGCATCAAATTGGTCTGCAAGGCTGTCGTCCCAGAAGGAAACCTCTTCTAAAGATGATGAACAAGAAAGCCTGCAGTTTGCTGAAGACAAGCAGACTAAGGACATGGATTACTGGAACCATGTCCTGTGGTCTGATGAGACAAAGATAAACACATTTGGTTCAGATGGTGTCAAGCATTTGTGGTGGCAACCAGGTGAGGAGTACAAAGACAAGTTTGTCTTACCTACAGTCAAGCATGGTGTTGGGAGTGTCATGGTCTGGGGCTGCATGAGTGCTGCGGGCACTGGGGAGCTACAGTTCATTGAGGGAACCATGAATGCAACATGTACTGTGACATACTGAAGCAGAGCATGATCCCCTCCCTTCGACGACTGGGCCGCAGGGTGGTATTCCAATATGATAATGACTCCAAACACACCTCCAAGACGACATTGAATTGCTAAAGAAGCTGACGGTAAAGGTGATGGATGGGCCAGGCCGGTCTTTAGACTTAAACCCTATTGAGTATCTGTGGGGCATCCTCAAACAGAAGGTGGAGTAGCACAAGGTCTCTAACATCCACCAGCTCCGTGATGTTGTCATGGGGGAGTGGAAGAGGACTCCAGTGGCAACCTGTGAAGCTCTGGTGAACTCCATGCCCAAGAGGGTTAAGGCAGTGCTGGAAAATAATGGTGCCCATTTTCACTTAGGGGTGTACTCACTTTTGTTGCCAGTGGTTTAGACATTAATGGCTGTGTTGAGTTATTTTGAGGGAACAGCAAATTCACACTGTAATACAAGCTGTACACTCACTACTTTACATTGTAGCAAAGTGGCATTTCTTCAGTGTTGTCGCATTAAGGCCTCATACACACGGACATTTATTGACGCCGGCGTTTTCTAGCATTCTTTGCAGCTCTCCATGTTAGTCAATAGCCCCATAAAAACGTCGGCGTTTTTGAGCTGTAGATGGCGTCGGCGTTAGTGAGCTGAAACTAGAACCCACGGCCATCGCATTCTGAGGCTGTAACGTTTTGGCATTTTTTGACGCCGACGCCGCAAAACGCCAACTAATATTGTACCGGCATTTGACGCCAACGTTTTTAGGTTGAAAAGTAGCAGAGGGATGATTTTTTTTTTTAAAAACGCCTATTGACGCCGACGCTCACTAACGCCGTAGCATAACGCCGAAAAACGCCGATTTTTTTTTTCCTTGACGTCGGGCCCGGCGTTTTGTTTATTTTTAAAGATACGCCCGTGTGTATGAGGCCTTAAAGATATATTAAAATATTTACAAAAATGTGAGGGGTGTACTCACTTTTGTGATATACTGTATATATACACATTTATTTTTACATACTGTCACCTTAGTACAGTGTCACCCTAGAGACACTGTACTACTCCGAGGAGGTGATTGGGATTACTTTTTTCCTGATTGCTTATTACAGTGATGATCACAAAAAAAGCAATGGTTTAACTGTTATGAATAGCGTCAGGTCCAGTTGAAGTGTAACCACACCCTAACGTGTTTTGTTACTTCCGACTTCATCACAGGGGGTAGACAAAGTCGGAAGTGCCAAAATGCGTTAGAGGTTTGGTTCCACGGCAACTGGACCTGACGCCGATAGTGTGACCTGGCAATGCTGGCAAGGAGAGGTTGGACACGCAGCACGGAGGCACACGGCATGTAATGTTACTATGTTCAGGGCGCTTTTTCTATGATCTTGATGTAAGAGTAATTCTGTTTAAATTAAACTGGTATCTTAAAGGTTTTACGCTATTGGAGGCTCTGTGTTGATTTTATTTCCACATATGGAGAGGGTTATCATCTACTGCATTTTGGAGAGATCCACAGGGAACCTGAATTTGCTATCCATGAGAAGCAAGATCAATCACATATGAGATTGACATTTTTTTCATCTGGTGAGCCTCATTTCAAAAGGGTGTGGAATCGGCACGGTTTTCACTTTTGGTGGAGGATTACAGGTGTTTAGTGCTTTTGTTTCACCAGTTTGACACAAGTTATTGCAGATAAAGAGCACATATGGTTTCTGCACATTTTTTTGTATATGGACTATTTTTATGAATATTTAAACATTTTACTGCACTACTGTGAACTGTGCAGACTGACACTGCATTTATTATTCACTTACTGTTTTTCAATTTTGGTATTTAACAGCACAAATATAATTTATGCATTTAGCGCAATGCTTTTAGGTTAGGTTATTAAAAGTGTGTAGTTGTCGCACACTCCACGTTAATTTTCCTGGAAACCAGTAATACGATGCAGACAAGCTAAGGGTAAACATTTGAAGAACAGACGGCTAAAAGTGTCACACTGATCATAACCAAACTGCAAGAACTTTTGGGCAGAGCCATATTTACATTTTCTTCCACATTCTGCCAGCTGTCTTGAGCCATCCTTCCCCTACAGTCTGCAGTTAAAATGGACTCTAAGGCTTAATGTACACGGGACGCTTTTTCAACCTCTCCTGAGCGATTTTTTGACCAATAGAAACCGACACTCTAAAATAGCCGTTTCGCCGCGGTCACGTCTAGAAGCGTTTTTTTTTTAATGACAAACGCTTCTAAATGAAACGCTGCTAAACGCGAGTTACCGCGGTTAGGCGCGTTTACCAGCTGTTACAGGCATTTGGCGTGTCAAATGCCTCTGAACTTCCGTCCCGAACGCATTTTTTTGCTTTCCAAAAAAAGCCTCTGAACGACTATAAACAAACCTGTGTACATATACTGATAAGATAACAGGAGCGTTTAGGGGCAGTTGGGCGTTTTTTCCAGCTGCCCCTGAACTCTCCTCTGTTATCTTATGAGTATATGTACACAGGGTTGTAAATGTCCATTTAGCAGCAGCAGTGTACATGAGGCCTAAGTCCACACATTCTAATGTCCGTTCCAGCAATGTGATGTCCGCAAGCTCCCTTGCCAATACAGGAAAATCTGCCCTGCCTCTTCTGAGTGTCTTTGGCTTTGTGTTCATTCTCAAGAGGATCACAAACAGGCAAGTAAGTTTGCTTTAATACAGAAAAGATGCAGCATGTCTCTGCTGCAATAAAGAACCCAAAATGATTACAACTTGTGACAACCACTTTAACCTACAGGTAAGCCTATAAGGCGGCTTACCTGTAGGTGCCCTGCATATCACCCAAACCTGCACGGTTCAGGAGATATGCAGTGTACTAGCTGTGCCGACGTCATTTCGGCACATGCGCAGTGAAGAAACGGCCTCTGTGCCGTTTCTTCACTGTGACCGTGCAGTGACTGGCGGCTCCCAAGCGCATGCGTGGGAGTGAATCCCGGAGTCGGAGTCGCGGCCCACCGGAAGGAAGAGGGGCAGAAGATGGTGGCTGCCAGCACAGCGGACAACGCTGGACGTCGTAGGCTTCGTTTGCAGGTAAGTGGCACATAATGGGCTACTATGCGATGCATAATAGCCTTTTATGCATCTACTTTGCGGGGGAATACAGAGGAAGTAAACCCAATCTGGGTTTACTTCCTCTTTAACTGTAGTCTTGTTTAGTAACCCAAGTAGCACATCAACAACATCATCAGTCATAGCCACAACAGGGCAAGGAGCAGACAGAGATTGGTAATTTTTCATCAGTACACCTAGAACCAAAGACTAGAAAACATGATTTGTGGATGGCTGTGTGCTGCCCCCCGGCAGCCTTGTAGTCCTAGACCAGGGTCTCCAGGGTGCCAGTTTACTGGTCTTCAGACTTTAGGGGGTCTGGATTGTGAGCAGTAGGAGTGGAAAATGCTGCAGAAATAGTGCCCCATCATTGGTGTCAGTGGAAGGATTGGTGTCACATTGATGGTATCAGTGGGAGGAAAAGCGCCCCATCTTTAGTGTTAGTGGGAGTAATTGAGCTATAAAGTTTGTGTCACAGGAGTTCTACCCAAGTGTTGGTGTTAATGAAAGGATTGGTGCCTCATCTTTGGCGTCGGTGAGAGGAGTAGTGCCTCAATATCACTGGGATGGTAAGTTAAAGGAGCGCCCAATATCCAGAAATGAAGGTAAATATGTAGTTTTATTTAAAGCAGCAAAACATGAAAAAGCCAACTCGTTTTGGGGAAAGAGAGACTCCCCCTTCTTCAGGGATGTTTGATTTTGGGGCTACATCAATCACTTGTATTAGGGGTATTGGTACTCCCCATGGGCCAACAAGCCTTAATCCTGGGTTTGTACGCACCAATATATAGGCAATACAGCTGTTAGGATAGGTATAAAAGTCCCATGGATGGGTTCTCATGAACCACTCGGCCTCAGATTAGTACACACATGAAAGGTGCTGGCCTACATTGTGCCTCCTCATAGTAGCTACCAACCCCCTCTGCAGAGGATCGGGGGGGGGGGGGGGAGATATAAATGGGGGGGCAGCCGTCTCCCTCTGAGCACCTGGATTCATCATATCACTGGGAGGAATGGTGCCCCATGGGCAGGATAAAGGCAAAAAGGGTCACAGTTTAGGCACCACTGCCGTAGACCATAGCCTATATAGGCCAAAGAAAAATCCTGCCCTGTCTGTGGACAGCCCTATCATTCCTCACAGGTTACCAATCCTTAGATAAGATGGTTGTATTAATTTACTTTGGTCAAGCTTTATTCCTTTATTTTCACCTGGTGATCCTGCCAGTAACACGTCATGGCTAGGGTGACAAGGCTCACATACCCCATTCTATTAAGACAACAGGAACAGGACTATGCCCCTCTCTCTTCTTCATAACAGAGGGGTGTGGTTCTGTAGTCCTCAGCTAGCTGGAAACAAAGTATTTGATAACAGTCTGTATAGGCAGGGAGTACACAGTAGTCTGGTGCAGCAAAATCCTCTTCTACAACTCCACACCCCACTTGGAGGTGAATCTTTCCCAAACTAGTTTCATCCTCATACAGATCAGGAGCAGGCTGCAGCAGTCTGCACAGTGCACTAAGGTCTGCATACCGCTTGGATTTGTACCCTGCAGAGTGGTTTTCATTAATGGACAAGTCCAATGAGGCAAGATCTCTAGACGAGATGTAAATAAATAAAGGACATTTACCACTGTGCTGAAGACCCAGAGACCTGCATCTTCATGGTGTCAAGTCCAGTCATCTATGTGTCCCCGCCTCGCAATTCTGCATTGCCCCTGTTGTTGCTAAGATTGCTTTACACATCTTTAGGGCTGAAACAACTAATCAACATAATCAATTCTAATAATAGTTGTCAACTTTCTTCATAATCAATTACTTGGTCAGCATACAGAATGCACCATTTGTTTACAGATCAGAAAAATACAGTGCAGCACACATACAGCTCAGTACACCATCCATACATATCAGTATACACAGTGCAGCACACATATAGCTCAGTACACCGTCCATACATGTCAGTATACACAGTGCAGCACACATACAGCTCAGTACACCATCCATACATATCAGTATACACAGTGCAGCACACATATAGCTCAGTACACCATCCATGCATGTCAGTATACACAGTGCAGCACACATATAGCTCAGTACACCGTCCATACATGTCAGTACACACAGTGCAGCACACATACAGCTCAGTACACCGTCCATACATAGCAGTATACACAGTGCAGCACACATATAGCTCAGTACACCGTCCATACATGTCAGTACACACAATGCAGCACACATACAGCTCAGTACACAGTCCATACAGGTCAGTATACACAGTGCAGCACACATACATCTCAGTACACCTTTCATACATGTCAGTATACACAGTGCATCACACATACAGCTCAGTACACCATTCATACATGTCAGTATACACTAAGCTGACCAGATTTCTAAAATGAAATCCGGGTACATATTATTTCTTACTAGTAATTGTGACAATCATCGACTTATGGCGGGACTGCGCTATTGTGGAGGATGAATTAGACACCAAGTGACACTTTGTGGGAACCAATGACACTAATACAGTGATCAGTTTGAAAAATATGCACTGTTACATATCAGAAAAATACAGTGCAGCACACATACAGCTCAGTACACCTGCCATACATGTCAGTATACACAGTGCAGCACACATACAGCGCAGTACACCATCCATACATGTCAGTATACACAGTGCAGCACACATACAGTTCAGTACACCATCCATGCATGTCAGTATACACAGTGCAGCACACATACAGCTCAGTGCACCATCCATGCATGTCAGTATACACAGTGCAGCACACATACAGCTCAGTACACCATTCATACATGTCGGTATACACAGTGCAGCACACATACAGCTCAGTACACCTGCCATACATGTCAGTATACACAGTGCAGCACACATACAGCGCAGTACACCATCCATACATGTCAGTATACACAGTGCAGCACACATACAGTTCAGTACACCATCCATGCATGTCAGTATACACAGTGCAGCACACATACAGCTCAGTGCACCATCCATGCATGTCAGTATACACAGTGCAGCACACATACAGCTCAGTACACCATTCATACATGTCAGTATACACAGTGCAGCACACATACAGCTCAGTACACCATTCATACACGTCAATAAATGCCTGAGAACTTGTGCATGCCTCGTGAGACTTGTAGTCCTGGGCAAGTGAGTGATTCGAAGTGCAGAAGTGTCTTTTTACCTTGCTCTGGGGGCACTCTATACTATACTTTGCAGCTTTTTAAATGGACACTCTGAAGGCAGGAGGAGCCACTGCTGGTGGGGGACCCCAGAAGAGGAGGATCAGGCTTGCTCTGTGCAAAACCATTGTTTTTTTTTGCAGGCAAGCATGTTGTTTAACCGCTTGCCGACCTCATAACTTATATACATGGTGGCAGAGCGATTCTTATGCGCTGGATCATGTACTGAGTAGGTGATCAGTGCTTCCAGGCAGGGCAGTGCTGTGATTAGTTACAGCACAAACTGATCAGCAGGTCCTGGCTAATGATTGATCGCCAATTGGCTCAGTGATTCGCGGACAGAGCTCTGTGATGGTAAACATTACAGAGCTCTGTATAGTGACAGGAGATCTTGTTTTTTTTCATTCCCTGCTAGTAATGGCGGCGATCTGCGACGGACAGATCGGACATTTTTGACACTTTTTTGAGACCAATGACATTTATACAGCGATCAGAGCTAAAAATAACCACTGATTACTGTATAAATGTAATTGGCAGGGAAGGGGTTAAAGCTAGGGGGTGATCAAGGGGTTGTGTTGCCTCAGCAGGTTCTAACTGTGTGGGGGCTGGGCTGGCAGGGACATGACAGATCTCACGGTTCCCGATCCCTGGGAACAGTAGATCTTTGTCATGTTCCCTGACAGAACGGGTATCTGCCTTGTTTACATTGGCAGATCCCCGTTCTGCCTCTGTAGGTGGTCTGTCGCCGCGCACCCGCTATTTCTTGTGCAGGGACCGCCGTAGAGCTACGGCGATTTGCACAGGAGAGCCGACCTGCGGCCGTAGAATGATGGCAGATGGTCGGCAACTGGCTAAACAAAACCTCTTGAAAAACAGAGTTGATAGTAGTCCCTCCTGCCCGAGGCTTCCTCCATGACTTTTCAATAATGCAACCATCAATCCCTCCCCTCACGCCAAGGTACTAGGTGTAAGCCTAGACTCTGACATGTCCTTCGATCCCCAAATCCAATTGCAGTCAAAAGCTTGTAGACTTCACCTATGTAACTCTAATACACGCCATGTTTTACCTAATGAAACCACCAAGCTAGTCAGTCACTCCCTTGTTATCTCTCGCCTTGACTATTTCTACTCCCTCCTCATAGGCCTACTTCTCCATAGACTATCCCACCTTCAGTCTACATGAATGCTGCTGCCAGACTCATCCAACTTACCAAATACTCAGTGTCTGCCACCCCTGTCCGCCAATCACTTCTGATCGCCCAAAGAATCAAATTCAAAATACTAACAAAGCCATCCACAACTCTGCCCCAAGCTACATCACCAATCTTGTCTCCAAATATCACCCAAACCATCTTCTCTGCTTCTCTCAAGACCTCCTGCTCTCTAGCTCCCTTGTTACTTCCTCCCATGCTCATCTCCAGGATTTCTCCAGAGTCTCTCCCATTGTCTGCAACTCTCTATCTCAATCTGTCCAGCTATATCTCCTACTCTGGCTGCCTGCAGCTGATCCCTGAAAACTTATCTCTTCATGGAAGCCTAGAATGCCTCCAACTTACTGAACTTTTATCACTTCCATGCAGCTCATCCCCTACAGTTACAACCTTTTGTACCACTTGCCCCGCCCTATTCGGTTGTAAACTCTTCTGAGCAGGACCCTCTTGTATTTTATTGCATTGTAACTATACTGTCTCCCTTTTATATTGTAAAGCACTGCGCAAACTGTTGGCGCTATATAAATCCTGTATAATAATAAAACAATTAAAAATTCAAGTATATATTATACCGTCATTTGTAGACGCCATAACTTTCATGCAAATCAAGATACACTTTTTTTGGGATTTTTTTTCTTTTTACTAAAGACATTGAGCAGAATACATTCCAATATTTTTCTTATTTTTTATTGGATAGGTTTTATAGAAAAAGGTAAGAAATTGGATTTTTTATACCTGTAAAATCCATTTCTTTCGAAGGACATCACGGGACACAGAAAAGGCTATATATTATATACATGCTGGGTTATACGCCACCTATAGGTGCATGGACACTGGTAATCAAATAAAAGACAAACAGGAAGTTCCCCCTCCAATATAATCCCTCCCACACTTCAGTTTTATAGCAAGCAATGAACAAAGACAGAGGTGAGGGACCTCTGTGTCCTGTGATGTCCTTTGAAAGAAATGGATTTTACAGGCAAGTATGTATAAAAAATCCAATTTTCCTTTCTCGGACATCACGGGACACAGAGCAGGCTATATATTCTATACATACTGGGAAGTCCCAGAGCAATTCCTGAGGGCAGGGAGACACAATCCCAATTAAACCACAGCTCTTAATGTGCGGTGGCCAAAAAGCAGAATACTTCGCTGTTCTAACATCCACCTGATAGAATCTTGTGAATGTATGTACTGAGGACCATGTAGCGGCCTCACAATCTGTGCCACCGATGTCTGGTGGCAGAAGCCCAGGAGGTCCCCATCTCCTGGTGGAAAGAGCTCTCACCCTGAATGGGGGAGCTTTCCCCCTTTAAACCATAAGCTTGAGTAATCAGCTGGCTAATCCACAGCGACAACAGCTGCCTTGGATGCCGCCTGACCCTTCCTAGGTCCTTCAGGAAAAAAAAAAAAGGCATCAGTCTTACTGACGTCTGCAGATCTCTTCAGATAGATCTTAACAGCACGCACCACATCTAAAAATAGTGCAATTGTCTCTCCTCCGGTGAGGAGGGAGGAGAATAAAAAGAAGGCAAGATAATTTCTTAATTGAGATGAAAGGCCAACACTACCTTCAGTAGTAAGGATGGAAGAGGGCGCAACACCACCTTATCCTGATGCAATCTCAAGTCCGGCTCTTTACAAGAAAGAGCTGCCAACTCCGAAACCCTTCTGGCTGGGGTGATGGCAAAAAAAGAAAAAAAATTGTTTCCTAGTCAAAAGAACCAAGGGGATCTCCTGATAGGTTCAAAAGGCTGCTTCTGCAGCACTGACAAAACCAAATTCAAATCCCCTGGACAGGAAGGCAATCTAACTGGTGGTAACAGCTGAGTTACACCTTGTAGACAAGTCCTGATCAAGGAGTGAAAAGCCAAGGCCTCTGAAAATATATGGACAAGGCAAAAAATTGTCCTTTGACAAAACCAAATTCAATCCCATGGACAGGGAGGAAATCTAACAGGTGTTAACAGATGAGTTACCCCTTGAAGAAGGTCTTAATCAAGGAGCAAGAAGTCAAAGGTTTCTGTTTGAAGAAAGGCTAGCAGTTTACCAATCACATATTTGTGGGGATGCCATTTCCTGACCTCACACCACATAATGTGAGCCTTCAAGACCCTGTGATAAATCTTTCTGGTGACTAGCTTTCTAGAGTTTACCATTGTAGACAACACAGGGCCCAAAAATCCCAGCTTAGCGCATGTAAATTTGGGTGGAATATAGGACCCTGAGAGAGTAGATCAGATCGGACCGAAAGCTGCCCAGGCCCATCCGCCGTTAACCTCATTATCGCTGTCGCTGGGTAGCAAGGCCTCCTTTCCCAATCTGGCGCCACCAGAATGACTGTCGCCGCCTCCTCAAATTTTGCGCAAGATATGCGGTAGCAGAGAGATTGGGGGAAAGGCATAAATCAAGGAGAACTGGGCTCATGGAATCACCAGAGCATACGGAAAGGGGGTTAGAGAGACGATGGCGTATAGAACGCGTTTTAAACTCCTCCGCCGCTGTCAGTAAGACCACCGCGGTCTAACCCTTTCCTCCGGAACGATGGGTCGCTGTCGCTATTACTCCAATTGCCGCCTACCCGGACCCGTCGAAAGCCAGGCTAGACTAGATGAGAGAGTCCCAGGATATAAGGTGGGTTTAAATGTACGCGATTCGACCCTAAAAACCCGGGACACAACAGATGTTACCATTTGAGATCTTTCGATCAGTGGTCTTTCTAAATAGTGTCCCAGAACTTCCGAGTGTAATACACCACACTCCAGTCCTTTACCGTAGGGGTGTTTATACACTAACCATTTGACGATCGGAAAGAAGTTTGTCTTTGGAAACTGAAGAACGA
>BLSH010083197.1:683668-707074 GCA_018402905.1 Glandirana rugosa | reverse complement strand
AAAAAACTTGCCCAACAAAAATTCCTTACCCCAAGGGGGTTTTTAAGGAAGTGAAACGGATTCGCAAAACGTCACGCGATAGGGAAACTCCTACGAAAGGAATTCGTCACCCGACCGACCAAGACCTCAGCCACAACACCCGTCTGATGATTATGGCAAAAGCTGAAATTTTGGACAGCATGGGCATGATGTCCAGCAGGGAGTCGCACAGATAATGGAGGCCTTGCACCACGTGTTGCACCTTATGCAACGCCAATTTTTGCACACTGAGGAGAGGCACTCAAAAAGACTGTGCTGTCATTGCTGAGGCCAGAGCTGGCCGCATAGCAAAACCTGCTACCTGAAAAATAGCCTTAGATACCATTTCCATGCGACGATCCGCCGCGTCCTTAAAAGAGGGAGAACCCTCCACAGGAAGGGTGGTAGCTTTATTTAAACGGGCCACCGGTGGATCCAACGAATGGGAAGCCCACTGCTTAAGGAAAGCATCCTCAAAGGGATAGCGCACTGCAAAACGCTTAGGCAAAGTGAAGGAATTTTTGGGGGAACCCCATTCCTTAAAAACAACCCGTTCAAAAAAATTGATCATAGGGAAAAGCCCTAGGGGACTTAGGAGGCTTCATAGACCCACAGACATAAGTGGAAGTCTGTGCCTCCTCAGACTGAGCAAGGCACAGAGCCTGGCGAATGTCAGCAATTGGCGCAGCTACAATTGCCTTGTCGCGCGCCACTGAGGCCCCCTGGTCCTCTTCAGTATCTGAGAGGACCAATTCGCCCTCAGAGTTCCACGGGGGTCCCCGTGGCAACCGAGGCGACTTCATGATCTGAATCCTCGCCTGAGGAGACATGTGGGGCCAAGCGCTTAGCGGGGGGCACAGGGCCCGGATCAGTAACCTTAGGAATAAATTCCACAAAAAGAGCCCGCAAGAGGTCCAAAGTGACCGCAGGGGCTTGTGCGGAGCGTTGCTCAGCCGGCTCCAAATCAGAGGGCGCTGCAGGGTCCATAGCTGCCGCATCGCAGTCCCCAGACATAGGCCTGAATGGGACGCCCCCCCCCACGTATCACCACCAATACCCAAGACCACCCAGGGAGCCTGGGAGGACAAGCCCACCTAAATCCACACCCCAAAGAGCCAGCCAAACCTGCTGCTTCTAGCCCAGTAGCCTGTCAGCGCTGTGAGAGAAAAAAGGAGCGCCTGAGGACTGTACCACACATGCAGCTGCCGCTTCTCTGAGGAGAAATCGTGCAGTTACACAGAGTGTAATACCAAAATCCGCCACCGGGGAGAAAATGGCGCTCGCACAGCATGAGCCAACTGTCACAAAATGGCGGTGGCTAAAAATGCACGCGAACAAACGTTCCCCAGTGGGAACACCGGTACAGGCCCCTCAATAACACAAACGCGACGCCGCGCGAACGCGGCAGACCAGAGGGGGGGGGGCCGTGGGGTGGCGGGAGAGAGGGGGGCAACGCAATAAGTAGGTGCCCCCCTGACAGGGAAAAAAGCTACCGCTAAAATAAAAAACTGCCCCGGATGTCGCCCCCCCCACGCCCTAAGGGCGGAGGAGGGGTCCACTCACCAGTCCGAGGGGCGTTGCTGGTAGCCACCCGAAGCAGACTTTCCCCCCCTTGTCCCGGGAAGGATTGCTGCTGGCCAAGACCACTGGAAAGGCAAAAGCCAGACACTGGGCACAAGTGGCAACAGCCACAGGCCACCCGCACGGAACGGGCCCTGAGCGACGCAGCCCTGTCATTTTAGGGTAGGTCGCCAGGAGGTGGCCGGGCAGGGCAAAGCTTTGGATTCGTGATATCCGCTCTATGCCAAGGCCGGCTACTTGATAGAATTCTTCATCTTTTTCATAGAGAAAAATTACATGCATAAAAACGCAGGTCCCATAAGGGAACACAGTCAACTCCTTTGCACTAGGCAAACAAAACTGAATGCTATTGGCCAGCAGGGGGTTTTATAGGCTCAGGTGAGGACGGCCCCCATGGGAGGGGCCAGCCTATCACTGATGCTTTTGCATCTGTTTTGCCTAGTCACTCCTGACAGGACGACATAAAACCCACGTGTCATTTAAGAAGAGCTGCGTCTGTCAGTGAACGTAAGAGAAATGTGCATTTATCATTTTATTGACAGCCTGTAAAGCATTAGCCCCAACACCAGCATACAGAACCGTAAGGAGGACCACCGACGTGACAGCAGGGTTCGCACTGCTGCTTGCAGTGTCAGCAACTTGGCCGGAGGTAGGAACACCATCTCCTGCTCTGTGTCCAATATCAGGCCCAGATATTCTAGGAGACAGGACGGGGTCAGTGTCGACTTCTGTAGGTTCATCAACCAGCCGAAAACTCGCAGGGAGGTCAGTGTGATAGCAACATTGTCTTCCAGAGCCGGAGCAGACTCCGCTCGCAGAAGTAGATCATCCAGATATGCTACCACAGCAATGCCAGCACCGGAGCCAACAACTTGGTGAAGACCCGTGGAGCAGAGGCCAGACCGAAGGGGAGTGCCACAAATTGATAATGCAGGTCCCCTACCACAAAGCGCAGGAAGCGCTGATGCTGGAGGCAAATGGGAACATGCAGATAAGCGTCCCCGATATCCAGGGATGCCATGAAGTGCCCTTGGTGAAGCCCCTAAGAGAGCTTCCCAAAGCCCCGATGGAAGCCTCAGGTTCAATGGGAAGAACCTGTCTGGAGGTAGAGTGCTGAACTCTAACTTGTCCCCGGAGGACACCACTTCCCGTACCCACCGGTCGGAAATGCGAGCAGTCCACCTGTCTGCGAACCCCA
Organism: Glandirana rugosa; assembly: GCA_018402905.1. Lineage (NCBI taxonomy): Eukaryota > Metazoa > Chordata > Amphibia > Anura > Ranidae > Glandirana > Glandirana rugosa. The sequence goes on along the minus strand of BLSH010083197.1, from coordinate 704,277 downwards.
GAAGTGCCCCCCCCCCCCCCCCCCGAGTCGGGCGGGGGCAACCCATCATGCGGAGGAGGATTTGTCCTCAGTCTTTTTGGGCTTGCGCTGCCAGGGACGCTTACCGGACCCCGAGGCAGACTTGCCGGGCCTTGAGCCTTTGCCCGCTGAACCGGGCGCAGGAAAAAAAAAACGATTCTGGGCCGAGGATGAAGGACCCTACATATGGCAGTAATCCAGCCACTTGGGTTCTGGAAGAAAGGTACTCTTCCCCCCCCAGTGAAATCCTTAATGATTTCATCCAATAGCGCTCCGAAAAGCCAACCACCCTGAAAAGGAAGGTCCGTGAGGCCCTTTTCGGACGCGTGGTCACCCGACCAACACCGCAACCACAGCAACCGTCTGATAATGACTGCAAAAACAGACATCTTCGACAGCATGGGGAGCAGGTCCAAGGCTGCTCACAAAGGTACCGGAGACTCTTTATCAGATGTTCAGCCTGCTGCAAGGCCTCAGGGGAGCACCTGCAGCCCAAATCACTGTGCAATTCTGTCTCACATTCCATAAGTGACTGTGCCACCATGGCCGACGCCAGAGCTGGCCTCATGGCCATCCCTGCCACCAACAAAGCCTTGGATACCGCCACCATCCACCGATCAGCCGGATCCTTAAAAGATGGAGACCCTTCCAAAGGAATGGTTGTCGCCTTATTCAGGCGAGCCACCGGAGGGTCCACTGCGGGGGATGCCCACTTCTGCAAAAAACTGTCCTCAAAAGGGATAGCGCACAGAGAAACGTTTGGGCAGTGAAAAGGAATTCTGCAGACGCTGACATTCCTTATACACAAAATGGTCAAAAAATTGGACATAAGGATATGCCTTAGGAGTCCGTGACGGCATAAAGGACCCACAAACGTAGGCAGTCTCCTGCGACTCCCCGGCTTGGTCCAGCCGCAATAACTCACGGATATCGGTGACCCTTACGCGCGCCATCGAGGCCCCCTGGTCTTCCTCACCATCCGAGGGCGCCAGTTCACCATCTGCGCGCTCCACGGGGGTCCCTATGCCCACAGGGGCCCCTTCTGGTTCAGGTCCCTCCTCAGAGGAAGGAGGGGGTGGACACTTTTTAGTCACCCCCTTGGCACAGCTCGGTACCCCCCAGACGAAAAATTCTCCACAAATGGAAGTTAACTGGTCCAGGGGAACCAGAGGTCCCAGCGCAGCTTGCGCTTCTGCGGATCCCTCCGGAGAAGAACCCGCAGGTTCGGCCGTCATTGTACCACCGGAAATCTTTCAGGGCCTATGGGCCATGACACCCCACAATGCTGCCCCACAGAGTGACCAGGGTATGCCCAGGAGGACTCTGCACCGCTGTCACCGACACCCCAGGGAAAGTCAACCATACCTGCTGTTCTGTATGCCCCTCATAGCCACCATAGGTGTGCTGTCCGCCACTGCCAATTTTTTCTGCCACTGCCGCTGTGTGTGAACCGCTGATTGAGGAAGAAAAAAAACAGCGCCGACACGCACGTTTTCTAATAGCAAGGCACACCAAAGATGGCCGCCGAGCGGTCACAAGAGGCCAAAAGCACATGCTAAAAAGGCCGGGACTATGGCAAAATGGCCGATGGGCTGCATGGCGGTATAGTAGTGCAGGGGGTGCGGCTCTGGGGGGAGGGGGGAAATAGTACAGGAACCTTGACCCCATGACCCTCCACAGGACTTAAGGTACCGCTAGTCGCCCCCCTCTCCGCACCCCGGAGGGGGGGAGGGGGGGTGTCACTCACCATTCCCGACAGGCGCAGCAGGTAGCCACCCGGTAGCAGGCCTCCCCCCCCCCCCGGGGAGGAGGGATGCTGCCGGCCAGAACGCCCCTGGACGCAAGCGCAGCCTGGTCACTCGGACGTGAGTGGGATTCACCCACTGGCCCCCCGCAGGGAACGGGTACGATGCGGCGGACCCCGCTGAAGCTAAGGGTAGCTTGCATCCGTCGACCGTGCTGGGCAAAATTTCAGGATTCGAGGTATCCTCTATGCCCCAGCCGGCTACTTGATAGCAGTCTTCATCAGATAGCTTGAGAAAAGCAAAAAGAAAAAATGGGGAACCGCAGACCCCATAAGGGAGCCAGGTCTAACTCCTTGCACTAGGCATAACAAACTGATATGCTATGCAGAGCTGGGGGTTATATGCTGAAGTGAGGACAGCCCCCTGGGAGGGGTCAGCTTGCTTTTTTTCTTTTTGCCTAGCCTACTCCTAGTAGGATGTGCATAAACCCCACATGTCATGAATAGAGGCTGCGTCTGTCAGTGAACGTAAGAGAAACAGCATTTTTCCTTGCACATGATTGGATGATAGAATCAGCAGAGCTTCCCCTGATTTCAGATCTTCCCCTCAGATTTACAGTGACTGCACTTCCAAGAGCACCTGCAGTGAAGAGTGGATTTGCCTTTAGTAAATCAACCTCTATCTGTATGCAGTTTGTATGCTCCAATGTTTTTTGTGGTTTGTTTAATCCCCTCCCACAATCCAAAAATCATTTAGCAGGTTAACTGGCTTCCTCTTAAAGCTGTCCTGATTGTGATAGGTATGTTTGTTAGCGAGCTCCGTTGAGAAACAGGGACTAACCTGAGTAGTTCTCTTGCAATGCTTAAAGTGGTTGTCTACCCGAAAAAAAAAAAAAACCTGCAAGACAATAGCATAATGAGCTAGCATGCACCGCATACTAGCTCATTATGAAATACTCATCTTGAAACGAAGATCTGACCGGGCTGCTCGGTCCCCTCTGAGGGAGCGGATATCTTCCCTCGGATCTTGCTTCCGGGTACGCGGCTCCGGCCAGTCACAGCACCGGAGATGTCACTCCCACGCATGCGTGCGGGACCCATCTTTCCGGCAAGGTCTGGAAATATTGCCGGGACATACACGGCGCATGCGCCGTACCGCCGCAGCGGATTAGAGAGGGAATATATTCTAAACCGTGCAGGTTTAGAAGATATTCATTTTACCTACAGGTAAGCCTTATTATAGGCCTACCTGTAGGTAAAAGTAAACAAAATGGGTAGACAACCGCTTTAACCACTTCACTATCACCATAGGTTTCAAGACATCAGATTGGAAGACGTGATGCTCTGGAGCGCGGTGTATATCTTGGGTGCGCTTAATGCACAATGACTATGATCGCACGGTCATTAGCCAGCAGAGTTTACAGGTTAAACCAGTGTTTCTCAACTCAAGTGCTCAAGGCGCTCCAACAGGTCACACTTTCAGGCCTTCCATTATTTTGAGGGAAGTCTTGAAAACATGACCTGTTGAGGCACCTTTGAGGACTGGAGTTGCGAAACACTGGGCTAAACAAACAGCCGATCAGAGTGGCTCTGTGTCTTTTGATCACTGATGGCCAATGTGTCTGATCTGTTTTATGTTTGAGAGCTCTCTCCTTCCTTTCACAATACAGTATTTATGAATATACCAATTTTTTTATAATATATAATATACCTTCATGACCAGTTTTTTGCTATTCAGCACTGCACTACTTTAACTGGCAATTGTATGGTCATGCAACATTGTACTCAAATGAAACTATTTTTTTCACACAAATAGAGCTTTCTTTTGGTGGCATTTGATCACCTCTGGGTTTTTTATTCTTTGCGATATAACAAAAATAGACCAAAAATTTTGAAAGAAAAAACAAAAACCCAAAATGATATTCTCTACTTTCTATTATAAAACATATCCAACAAAATCAAATTTCTTCATAAATTTAAAACCAAAATGTATTCTGCTACGTCTTTGGTAAAAAAAAATCCAAATAAGTGTATATTACTTGGTTTGTGTGAAAGTTATAGCGCCTAGAAACTATGGGATGTATATTTAAAAATCAATCATTTCTGATGTACTGACTCTCCATCTCATTTTTCGAGGCCCTTAAAATGCGAGGACAGTATAAATACCCCCCAAATGTCCCATTTTATAATGTAGCTAGTATGAGACACTTAAGCCTCGTACACAAGGTTCGACGATCGCACGTACGACCGTGACGAATCGTATGTTGGCTGTTGTATGCAGCATACTGACTGCACTACACGATCGTACGTCCGGGGAAAGAACGTTCAGGTGCATGTAATTAGCATTCCTGACTTTGGAGCATGCATGTTTTGCACAATACAACTTTGTTGTACCAACTGCTCTGTACACACGATACAACGGTCGTATGAGAACTTGTTGGTAGGACCAAGTTTTCTAGTCTGCTCATAAAACTCCCTTATACGACCGTCGTATGTTCGACTGTTCAAATCGCGCATACGAACGATCGATATCGCATACAACGATCGTGAGTATGACCTGTTGTATGCGATCGTCGAACCGTGTGTATGGGGCTTAAGTAAGAGGCATGGCAAGCTTTTTGAAGTTGTAACTTTGTCACAATGTTTTTGAAAATGAAGAAATGAAATACAATTTTATTTTTTCACATACTCTCACCAAAGCAGTACTTCATCATATGACTGGTGTAGTGGCAGCAATCAGGGACATTGAACTGATGAAAGTATGTTAAAAAAAAAAACTTTTTATAGTAACACTATACTACTCTGAGGAAGGGGGATCAGGTTTTTATTTTTTTTCAACATTTTGATTGCTGTTACGATAATCATTGTAACAGCAATATTTTGTACTGTCATCAATGTGTTACATTCATAACAGCTGTGATTTCCAGTGATCTGTGATTGGCTACAACTAATCACATGGTACAGGGTGCTGTGACTGGACCAGGTACCATGTGATAGCTGTAGGCCAAACACAGCATAGGAAAAACAACTGTTATGAAAGAGTTCATAACAGCTTTGTTGACACTGTGATCATGTAGCGATCACATGCTCACTGGTCAGTGGATAGCGGATTCGCAATCCGCTGTGTCCTCGCTGGAGCGGTGAGCGCCCCTAACCCGGAACAGGCTGGATGACATACATGTACATTATCTAGCCTGCCTGTGCCACCTATAGTAAAAAGTACTGTGGTACTGAAGTTCTTCACCCGGTTTGAAAACAATAAAAGTCAGCAGCTACAAATACTGTAGCTGCTGACCAAAAGAAAAAAAAAAAAAAAAAAAGTAAGGACACTCACCTATCCAGAAGTCCAGCGCGGTTCTCACCCAAACCTGTTCTTCACTGGTCTTTGGGTCTCCCAGCATCAGCTTGTTTACTGTGGGCAGTCCACTGTGCTTGCACAAGCCGTGCTTTGTGAATGGTCTTGCAGCCTTCTGGGAGCTGTGATGTGTCCCAGATAGCTGTGGGGCGGGTACCTGGAAGTGGGAGCTCTTTTGGTCCTACTTCTCCTATGGATCACATGAGTGCACTTAGTTCTGTACTCCTGTGACTCGTTTTAAGCAACAGCAGGCTAAAGCCTGTTGTTGGCTGACGTCACTCAGTCGGTCCACTAACTGGCTGCTGGCTCAGCATCTTAGTATGCCGCTGAGAGCCTGATGCTCCTGCCTCCTCCACAATTCAGCACTTCAGTGAGCGCTGGAGGTGCGGGGCAGGGCAGAGAGCCGGTAACCTACTGTCACCTCTTTCTGCTCACTGAAGAGCGAGAACTGAGCTATCAGTCGTCTAATGGCTCAGTTCTCGATTCTGGAGGCAGCGGGGGACCAATGCTGCATCCGCCCAGGTGGGGCACTAAAAAGCTCCCCCAAAAACAAGGGTAAGGTGTTGGTGCTGTCCTTCCTCCTTTCCCCTGTTTGGGGGGGGGGGGCACTTATCAGTGGTCCTCCGGTGGAGTATCCTGGTCCATCCCGCCTCTGGTGTCTTAATCCATTTGGTGTTTGGCCACATAAAATGGGACTCTTTTTGGATCCTCCTGAACTACAATCTATTTTTAACCCATTGATACCGCACCCCTCTGAGCCCTTGAAGAAAACGAAAGGTGAAATGCGTTGGGGTGAGCTATTCCCTCATGTGATATGTTTAGATAATATATATGTTATGAGGTTATCTCTAATCACAATTGATGTTACACTGTTAACACATATGAGGGATCTCGGTCTTCGGGTAGGCTTTGATGTTGTGTTATTACTATGTTTTTTGGTGGTTTTAAAGGGGGATATGCAAAGCATCAGCTTTTAAGAATTGTTACATAAAATAATTATTTTAAATAATGACTGTGTACTGATAATTATACTGAGAGGTGGTTCAGCACCTTTAAAGTCCCATTTGTTTTTCATTCTACAATTGTGTTCCATAAATGGTGGCAATATCCCCAAAAACTAGAAGACTGGCCTGTTACATTATCCTTGCTGCTAGAATTGCAATTGCGAGACTTTGGAACTAGTCGATGGTGGAGTTTGATTATGTTAAACAAAAACTGAATTGGATGATTAGCGATAAACTCACATGTACTCTTCAAAATAACCAAACCAAGTGCAATAAAATGTGGGACCCTTGGATTCACTATTTGTTGGGGGACTAGCAAGGTCTCAGAAGCACCTTCCCTATTGATCTTTTATTCGCTTTCTAGTCTTTTTTTTTCTCCCTTCTTACATGTGCAGCAATAATATGTGTTACACTGATTATATATTGGAACTTCTACCGATCTTGGCTATAAATTAGGTTTACTGAATGTAAAGCAAATTAGATTTCTGCATATCAACCTTTTGATAAGCTCTTTTAATGATTTGGTACTTCCATTATAACAATACATGATATTTTGTATGTTGAGCTTGCATTTCTACTTATTCTAGTTACACCCATTGTTCTGTTACTTTATAAATGGTGCCTAATGGTTAGTATTTTTTTCACTATGGGAGACTTGTCTTACTTGAAAACTGCAATATAAAATTATGTACATTAAATATAAAATTAGCCGCTCCAAATACTGTTTCTGTAGGATATTAAATCCCATATCCAGGATAACGTTTACCCCACATTAACAGATGACTGGAATGCAAAAATATATATATAAAATGCCCCTGAATGGCATGGGCACTTCCTACTGGCTGTCCAGCAGCAAAGTCCTACAAAATCCAGATGAAGAGAAGCATTGGTGGAAAGAACAAGCAGTCTTGGGTGCGTCTGTAGTGCTGGTTAGTGGCCGCGCACCTGGAAATGGCATCAGTGAGGGACCTGGATGAGGGACTTGAGTATAGTTTTCTTCAGCAGATAAGAGGAAAACCTTGCAGCATGGAATAGAGGAAAGTAAGAAGAAGTGGATGGAAGAGGGTCGTAGATGGCAAACTGCATACTTACTAGTCCAATGAATTCAGTACTTTCCTCCTCACATCCCAAGTTCTTGCAGCATTTCTTTTTAGTCTAAATCAAGTGAGCAGTCTAGGGTGAGACCGCTTCCTACATTAGATACAGTAAGGACTTGTTTACATGGACGTCCAGGGGCCAGTAAAAGCAGGCAGTTCAGCTACCCATTACCGCCCCTTAACTGCGCTATAAGAGAAGACCATGACGTATACGACGTGGCAAAAATTATGTGGCATGTCACATTCAGCAGGTGGTATCGCCAAATGGGTCAGCACTTTCAGGGTTAAAATAGGGAGCAAGAAGACATATTGCCCATGCCTGTCCGACACCTCTGAAAAGTAGTGGATAAGATTTTCACCAAACATTCACTGGTGATGAATCACTGTCAAAAACGTTGGTGAAAATCAGATTCACGACTTTATAAAAATGTCCCTAGGTCAACTTAGGACAGGAAACGTGTTAGTGGTAGGATCATCAGGTAAAAATAAGAAAAAAAGCTTGAAAAACAAACTCATGTAGTGCCACATCTAAGAACTGCTAAGCTACTATATATTAACCGGTTCCACACCGCCTGCCGTGTATTCGCGGCAGCAGTGTGGACGCTGAGCGCGAATCGCTGTAAAAAAGCGGTGATCTGCGGGTGGCCGCTAGGGGGCGCACGCGCCGGCCGTGCTCCTGAGGAGTGTGCCCGCGGCTCGGGCGGACCCGATGTCCGCCGGCGAGCCGCGATGAGCAGCCACAGCTAAAGAACGGGGAACCGCCGATGTAAACACGGAGGTTACCCGCTCTTAGTGAGGGCATAGGAGATCTACTGATCCCTGTCACTGGGATCAGTTAGATCTCTTATGCCCATAACAGCCCAGCCCCCTCACAGTAAGAACACACCCAGGGAACACAGTTAACTCCTAGATCTCCCCCTGCAGGTTAACCCCTTCACTGCCAATGACATTTATACAGTAATCAGTGGACATTTCAGTATCTGATCGCTGAATAAATGTCAATGGTCCCAAAAAAAGTGTCAAAAATGTCCATGTCTGCCCATATCGCAGTACCGCTAAAAATCGCAGATCGCCGCCATTACTAGTAAAAAATAAAAAAAATAAATAAAAACCCAGAAATTAATTCTCATCATCCGTAAACGCAGCCACTTTTGCGCAAACCAATCAAACACCGATTGCAATTTTTTTTTACCAAAAATATGAGGAAGAATATAAATCAGCCAAAACCGATGAAAAAAAATGTTTTTCTATTTTTTTTTTTTTTGGTTTTGTATGTTTAGCAAAAAGTAAGAAATTTGGGTTTTTTAAAAAAATTGTCGCTCTTCTTTTGTTTATAGCGGTGATCAGAAATGACGCAGAGGCAATCAAATATCACCAAAAGAAAGCTCTATTTGTGGGAAAAAAAGGACACAAATTTTGTTTGGGTACAACGTCGCATGACCGCGCAATTGTCAGTTAAAGCGACGCAGTGCCGAATCGCAAAAAGTGCTCTGGTCAGGAAGGGGGTAAAACTTTCTGGGGCTGAAGTGGTTAAGTATTTTTCTAGATACACTTTAAAGTGGAACTTTAGGCACATTTAAAGCCAGGGAACCAATAAGCTTCTTCTACCAAAAAGGTGCATTACCTCCACATTTTTTGAGTACGCTTGCCTGCAATGCATCAGCTGTGCAGTATGCACTCCTAACATCTGTAAGACACTGAAAATTGAGTCAGGTGCCAGGACGATGCAACTCTGGCAGGTAAGCACAGGAGTTACATCATCGCTGAGCCCCCAATGGCTGCAGAGAGATGTCAGAAAACAGCAATGATAAGCAGAGAGTAGATTGTGTATTACATGGGAAGGCCAAACTATCGGGGAAAGTCCCTGGACCCTAATGACGTCAATTCTGACAAAAGATGTAGAGGTGGCGCATGCTATCTGACATCACTGTGCACACATGCCGAGTAGTGCGGCTTTTCAAAGAAGAATGTTTTTATGCTTTGTTAATACTGCCATTTAATAAATCCGAGAGTTGTTTTACAGTATTATGCTATATTGAGTGCTTTCTTTTCCAAATATGGCCATTGTCATGCTGTGGAGGTCTTGATGGCGTAGAGGAACCCTCCCATAGATGCTATACAGGTGCATCTAGAAAGATTAGAAGAACATCAAAACATTTATTTCAGTAATTCAATTCAAATGTGAGACTCTCATATTATATATGGACTCGTTACACACACAATGATGTATTTCAAGCATTTTTCTTTTAAGTTTGGATGATTATGGCTTACAGCTAGTGAAAACACAATATTCAGTATCTCAGAAAATTAGAATATTGTGAAAATGTTCAATATTGTGGACTCATGGTGTCACACTCTAATCAGCTAATTAATTCAAAACACATGTAAAGGTTTTCTGAGCCTTTAAATGGTCAGTCTGGTTCAGTAGGTTACACAATCATGGGGAACACCGCCGACGTGACAGTTGTCCAGCAGTCATTGACACTATCCACAAGGAGAGCAAGTCACAAAAGGTCATTGCTACAGAAGCTGGCCGTTCACAGAGTGCTGTGTCTAAGCATGTTAATGGAGAATTGAGTGTAATGAAAAAGTGTGGTAGAAAAAGGTGCACAAGCAACAGGGATAACTGGAGCCTTGAGGTGACTGTGAAGCAAAGGTCATTTAAGAATTTGGGGGGAGATTCACAAGGAATGGACTACAGCTGGTGTCAGTGCTCCAAGAGCCACCACACAGACGTATTCAGGACATGGACCACAACTGTTGTATTCCTTGTGTCATGCCACTCCTGAACCAGAGAAGTCAGAAGCATCTTACCTGGGCTAAGGAGAAAAAGGATTGGACAGTTGCTCAGTGGTCCAAAGTCCTCTTTTCGGATGAAAGTAAATTTTGCATTTCATTTGAAAATCAAGGTCCCAGAGCCTGCAGGAAGAGTGGAGAGACACAGAATACAAGTTGCATGAGGTCTAGTCTGAAGTTTCCGCAGTCAATGATGATTTGGGGAGCCATGTCATCTGCTGGTGTTTGTCCACTGTGTTTTATCAAGTCCAGTCAGTGCAGCCCTCTATCAGGAAATTCTAGAGCATGTCATACTTCCCCTCTGCTGACCAGCGTTCTGGAGATGCCGATTTCATTTTCCAGCAGAACTTGGCACTTGCCTACACTGCCAAAAGTACCAACACCAGGTTTATTGATCATGGTTTCACTGTGGTTGATTGGCCAGCAAATTCACCTGACCTGAAACCCATAGAGAATATGTGGGGTACTGTCAAGAGAAAGAGAAGACACCAGACTCAACAATGCAGATGAGCTGAAGGCCGCTATCAAAGCAACCTGGGCTTCCATAACACTTCAGCCATGCCACGCTGCATTGATGCAGCAATTCATGCAAAAGGAGTCCCGACCAAGTATACTATACTGTACATGGACATACTTTTCAGTAAGCCGACATTTCTGTATTAAAAATCTTTTTTTTATTGGTCTTATGTAATATTCACATTTTCTGAGATACTGAATTTTGTGTTTGCACTAGCTGTAAGCCATAATCAACAAAATGAAAATAAAGAACTGTTTGAAATATATCACTGTGTGTAATGAATCTATTCAATATGTGTGTTTCACTTTTTGAATTCAATTACTGAAATTAACTTTCTGATAATATTCTAATTTTTTCTAGATGCACCTGTACATATTAACTTATTGTTTGGGAAGACGCAAATAGACTACCTATTATTAAGGGGTCTCACCCTCTGGTAAGAGGTGTTTTTCATGTTGATGGAGGAGTGTGTCACTGACTGAACTTCCACTTAGCTGTTGGATTCTTTAGAAAGCAGACATTTTTTATTTGTAATATTCCAGGGAGTTTGATACGCACATGCATTGGTCAGTTTGCGGCATTAATTAGCACATTTGTGAATTACAACATGATTTCCTTTGAATCATTGATCCTTTAAAAAGGACAGTCATATACCTTATGTAAAAAATTTGAGATATAGTAAGTCTTCCATTAAGCCAGACCACGGCAAATCTAGACCTAGAAGTGGACCACAGACCCAACACCATTTCAGTCAGGAGGAAAACAATAAGTATCAGTGCTCTCTTAGATGGTAGAAAAAACCTGGAGGTATGAGGGAACAGTAGGTTTTTTTTTTATTTTGTCTGCTTGTGTTTGCTGTAGAGGGTAGGACCTATCATCTCTAATATCATTGCCCTGGAAGATGCCCCTCATATCCAGTGTAGCATTTGCAGGGTATCCAGGGGCACACTGTGCCGTTTGTGATATGCTGTAGATCAGGGGTAGGCAACCAGTAGCCCTCCAGCTGTTGTGGAACTACATTTCCCATGAGGCATTGCAAGGCCGGTAGTTACAATTACTCCCAGAGGCATGATGGGACTTGATGTTCTGCAACAGCTGGAGGGCCACAGGTTGCCTACCCCTGCTGTAGATACTAACCTCTTAGGTCAATCCCCAATCCTAAAGCCTAGTACATACAGGCCAAATGTTGGGCAGCATCGGCCGGTTCAATAGAAACCGGCCGACATTCAGCCGTGTGTACGGTGGCCAGCTTCTGTCAAAGGGGTATGATCGAAGAAGGTCTGCCAATCGGCACTCTCAAAAATGGCTGAGAGCTCTGATTGGGGTGCTCTGAAGGGGGCCACAAGGAGGCCACCCCCCCCCCCTCTTAGAACACAATAGCTCAGCAGCGTAGATTGCTATACCAACATCACAGTTAGTACAGCGACTCGTCCTGAGCTCTTCACTTTTGTTTCATTCAGCCCGCTGGGTAGAACGAATAACCAAAATAGTGTGTTCTAGGCTTTACAATCACAGGAGGACATTAAAGTAAACACTACCAATCAGACTGCTGGCAGAACTGAGCTTCCATTTGTGCAGGGAACGCCACAGTACATAGAGAGGCCACTACTGACCACCTGAAATATAGAAAATGTTGACTCTCCAATAAAATCTGATTCTTGGAGTACAGTATAGGACACAGGATCCTTGGTCTTTAATCATGAGATATATACAGCTACCTTCAGCTGATTGGACACTGGCAAAAGAAATCTGCATGGACATCCTCTATAATAACCCCTCCCATACAACCAGCAAGCCTCAGTTTTGTAGCAAAGTATAGGGATATCATAAAGAACAGAGGGGCCACTGTCCTGTACTGCAGTGGTTCTCAACCTCAGTCCTCAAATACCCCCAAAAGGCCATGTTTTCAGGTTTTCCTTTATCTTGCACAGGTGCTTTAACCACTTCCGTACCGCCGGACATCATATGACGTCCTTAGGTTTGAGTGGTGATATCTGAATGTTGCCTGCAGCCGTTTGTTTCTTCAGGCGATTCTGAACATTATAAAAGTGGTCTTAATGGCGGATTCGCCACAAGATCACTTATCAGCGGCAGGAGAGGTGCCCCCCCTCCCGCAGCTTTCCCGTAATCTCCGCCGCTTACCGGACCCGCCGGCAGCGGCAGAGATGATTGGATCCGCCCCCCCAGTGTCCTTGAGCCGAGTGAGCAGAATGACGTCAGAAGTCACGTCCGCCCAACGGTCTTAAAGGGCCCATTTTTTTTTTGGGCTGTCATTTTTTTCAGACTTTTTTTTTTATTTTTTTGCATTTTAGTGTAAATATGAGATTTGAGGTCTTTTTGACCCCAGATCTCATATTTAAGAGGTCCTGGCATGCTTTTTTGCTATTACAAGGAATGTTTACATTTCTTGTAATAGGAATAAAAAAGTGATCAATTTTTTTTTTTTTTTTAAAGAACAGTGAAAAAATAAAAAACGTAAAAAGCAGAATTAAACAAAATAAAAAAACAAAAAACTTAAAGCACTCTGTCCCCGCAAGGTCGCGTGCAGAAGCGAACGCATACGCAAGTCCCGCCCACATATGAAAACGGTGTTCAAACCACACGTGAGGTATCGCCGCAATCGTTAGAGGGAGAATAATAATTTTAGCACTAGACCTCCTCTAACTCAAAACTGCTAACCTGTAGAATTTTTTTTAAATGTCGCCAATGGAGATTTTTAAATTGCAAAGTTTGTCGCCATTCCGCAAGCGGACGCAATTTTGAAGCATGACCTGTTGGGTATTGTTTTACTTGGCGTAACATTATCTTTCACAACTAACTTTACTGTTGTCTTATTTTTTTTAACCAAAAAAAAAGGCACGCTTGGAAGACCGCTGCGCAAATACGATGTGACAAAGTTTTTCAATGATCACCATTTTATTCTCTAGGGTGTTAGAAAACAAATATATAATGTTTGGGGGTTCTAAGTAATTTTATAGCAAAAAAAATGGTTTTAACTCGTGAACACCGAACCCAAAAAAACAGGCTTGGTCCTGAAGTGGTTACATCAGAGTCAATGGCTTGGTATTTTGGACAGCTTTTTTTATCTAAGTGAAATTCCCAAAACATGGCCTGTTGGGGGTACTTGAGGACCGAGGTTGAGAACCACTGCTGTACTGTACCTAAAGAAATGGATTTTAAGTGAAAAATCCTATTTTCTTAGTCGTATAGTACAGGTCAAAGATCTTTGGTCTTTAACCACAGTACGTCCAGAAGCAGTCCAATTGAGGGCTGGGCAACACAGCAAAGGAACACCAACAGGCTCACATAACAGGTAAAGAAGGGCTCACCAGAATTTAGGGAGCAGTTTGTAGCATCTCACGCCCAAAACTGGCATCAGAGGTGGTTTAAACATCCACTTGGTAATACAAATGTGCAGAAGTGATAACTAGAAAGGTCTTCTTGCAAGTGAGGTCAGATAAGGTAGTATCCCTAATACATTCCAAGGGCAGCCCCTGAAAGGCTGAAAGAACCAGGTTAACGTCCCTTGGAGTCACAGGGTTACAAAATGTAAGGCCAACTGTCACAAACAAAATGGCCAAGGCAGAGATTTGCCTTTGATGGTACTGAACTCCAAATGCAGAACAAAACCAAGACTTAAGGAAAGACCGGATGCATCCCACAGAGTATATCCTGGGATGAAATTTCCTGGCTTGGCAGCACACAAAATAGACCTTCCAGGTGTGATGACAGACTGAGTAACCTTCCTTAGGACCTGGGCTTCAACAGCTGTATCATTAGAGCCAGCAACCAAAAAGCAGGATGGAGGACAGGCTCTTGGGTCAGAAGTCTGGACAATCGAAAAGGGCCAATCGAAAGTCTTCCAGGACTCCAGGGCCAGTTTGGTGCAATGAGAATCACTGAAATGCCCTTTATCTTGATTTTGCTTAGAATACGAGGGAGAAGCAAAAAGGTGGAAATCAAGTGGCACTGACACCACAGAGTTATAACAGCACCCATGGCAAATGCCCGAGGTTCTCAGGAACTGATAACCTTGTTCAGTTTGTTGTGGAATCTGGATGCCAGAAGATCATTGTCTGACATCCTCCTCCTGAAGCCAAAGGCTTGTTAACTCCAGGTGGAGAGTCCATTCCCCAAACAGACACTGATGACTGAGAAGGAAGAAGTCTGCTTTCCTTTGTGCGGCACAACTTCAGGTGCCTATCTGCTGACTGATCTAAGCCAGGGCTGTGGCAATGTATGACTGGATTGTTTGCCTAGTAACTTTGCTACTGAGAGGTATAGTGCTAAAGGAACAACTGAAATCACCCCGAGTTCCAGGATGGTGATGGAAAGACAGACTTCCCCTGAAGACAAAGTCCACTATACTAAGAGGGCATCCAAGGCTTTTCCCCAGCCCAAACTGCTGGCATCCATTGTGGGAACTTTCCACACCCTTGAAGGAAAGGGTTTCCCTGACTCGAGTAGTGGGTTGAAAATACATCATACAAGGGACAGTCTCGCCTTGCAGGTCAGTCGTATAGTGCGGTCCAAGGACAGAGACTGTTTGTGCCATGCTGTTAGAATGTTGATTTGCATTTATCTGGAGTGAAACTGAGTGTATGACATTGCCTCGAAGGAGGTTACCATTAGGCCCAAAACCTTAATGCAGGCACACATCAAGGGCCGACCCTGGAAGCAAAGGGCCCAGGATGGAGAGCAGAGGGACAAAAGTTTGTCCCAGGGCAGAAATATTGTGGACCTTGCCACATCCAACATCAGGGCTCAGGTACTCCAATTAGTGAGTCAATTCCAGCAATGTTTGAAGGTGGAGGATCCAACCAAATCTGTGCAAAGCTTGGACTGTACATTGAACATTGGCTGGCAGGGGTAAGGAGGACTGATATTTTAGCAAGAGATTGTTCAAGTAATCCACAACATACCCTAAAAAGAGAGCAAAGCTAAGACTGGGACAAGTGTCTAGGAGCTGTGGAAGACCCAAAGGAAAGAGCAAAAAAAAAAAAAAAAATTGGTAATAGTGAGTGCACACAGAAAACGTACACAGCATTGGCGATGGTGAGGAGGAAAATGCGAATGTGCAAAGAAGCATCCCAGATGTCCACTGAGGCCAGAAAAGCCCTGGTAGGAGAAAAACAAGTACTTGTCCAAGGAGGTACCAAACAGGCACTCTACTACCAGCTACTTGAGGTGTTGCACAGGACCATCACTTGAGCCAAAAGATCCCTCGCATGGAGAGGAGGCTCATTATGGAGAGCTGGAGAGTAGCAGTAGCTTCATACAACTCATGGTTAAAGACTAAAGATCCTGTGCCCTGTACTGTATGACTAAGAAATTCTGGTTGTCTGGCTGTCATGTGGAACCAATGATTTAAGGAGCAGCTCCAGTTACTTGTGCAAACACTATAGCTGCTGACTTTTTCTAAACAGACACTCACCTTTCCAAAGATCTAGCGCCATCCTCACCCGTGCCAGTGCACCGATCTCCCTGTGCCGGCATATTAACAGTTGGCAGCCAGCTTCCAGCTGCGATTTGCAAATAGTTCCAGGAGGTTGTGGGAAGGGAGAGGAAAACTTATGGTGGATCTGCCACTGTTATCTGAACAGAAGTGAGAGAGGGTACCTGTCAAAACTAGGTACCCGACCCCTCCCAAAAAAAAAAAAAAAAAAACACGGGAAGAGCAGAACTTGCCCTTTTTGGTGAAGTTCCATTTTAATTACTCCGAGTCACAGAACTGGAACAAGTAAATAGATGTTCACTTGCAATGTTCTTGATTCGGTTAAATGAAACAATGTACTGAAGGCCAAAATAGACAGGCAACTGGCATTATAAAAAGAAACTTCAACCTACATATTTCTCTCACAAGCTTCTTTGAGCCCTGATTCACACTTGTGCAATGCAGGATCCGGTGCGATTCCAGAGCCGGTTCCCTCATCGCACCTCTCCCGCAGGCAGTTCACACTGCCTTCTGCGAACCTCTGCGGGTGTCATTAAAAAGTTAATGACACTCCCAGATTTGTTCACAGATCGTAGTGCAAACTGTTAACTCGCACAGGAATCGGATTCACATAGGTGAGAACACCTATACGATCCAATTCCAGTGCGGGAGAAAAAAAAAAAAATGAAAGACTCCTGCACCCTTTTTGGTGAGAATTTAATGCGGAGTTCAGCCATACAACTGTATGGCTGAACTCGCACGGCTCAGAGATCACGTGATTGGAACCTGCGGTGTGGGTGCAGATCACATGCAAGCAATAGATCGCAGTAGTGTGAACACTGGCTCAAAGTTGGCTTTTAATGACATGTCCCCATTGGTGCAGTTCCCCCTTACTGTTATAGCAGGATGTCATAGAAACAGCAAATGATGGGTAATCTCTCCAGTGGGTACCGACATCAATAAAAAACTCTTTCTAGTAGATTGGGAAAGGCAGCCTTTCTTAAATGTATTACCCCAGAGGAACCATTGAAAACATTTTTAAGTCTCAGAAAACCCCTGCTAAGGTTAATTCTGGGAAAAAGGCCATTTATAATGGTCATCAGTAGGAAGAATGCTACCCTTATAGATAGCTAAAAATACAACTGTATTTGCTGCTTGCTCTGCCAAGTGGCGTTAGACCCAGAACTATGCCGTCAGATAGGTCAATCAACCACAACTTGGGGAGAAACCCTGGCCAAGAAAGGCTGTGGTAAGAGTTAGAAACTGTTGGGTTTTTATTGCTGTCTCTCCTTCTGGTGACACTAATAGCTTGTCCCAATGTCACAAGAACAGAAAAAAGGGAAATCTCCCTAGTGGGGTGAAAGCAATAAAAACACAAAAAAAATTAAAACATTTCATCCACTGGTCAAAGCTTTAAAAAAAAAAAAAAAAAAAAAAAAAAAAATTAGCTGGGTGGTTGTTTGCTGGAAATAGCACATACTAGGCAAGTGTGCCATTTAAAAAGTGGCAAACTCCACGTTTCAAGGCCTTGCCTTACGCGTCATCATATGTGTCTTAGCAAGAGTGGCTATCATAGGCCTCATGTAGACTGGGCATTTAGTGTGAGATCCCATGGCTTTTGTACAGGCAGAAGAAACAGGTGCACCTGTTCAACCCCACTGCCAGCAGCCTATTAACGCTATGAGATGCTAAAAGCTCCTGTGGCTGGATGGTGCACCAAGTGGTAATGACATTTACAGCAGTATGCACCCAGGGATGAATGCCCAGAACACAAGCAGTCTGCATTCCAGGCATTTCTCCCTACACACATACTTTCCTAAATGTTAGTACCACTGGGTGCACCAGCCAGCTCTAGAATCTTTCAGCTTCTCAGTGTCTTACAGGCTTGCCAGTAGCAGGGCTGGCTGGTGCTCCTGTGTCTTCTGCCACCCTAAAACACATATCTCAAGCAAGGGTTAAATGTCCAGTCTGCATGAGACCATTGTATTAGAAAAACAAGGAAAACTACAGCTGACAAATCTAGCAGAACTATTGATTTCAAAACCAAAAGAAAATATATTGGCTCAGCTGACAGAAGCAAAACTATAATGCCAAAAGTTTCCTGAGTCGTCCGGAATCACTGGCTGACATGTATTATGAATGTACTAAAGACGACGCTGTGGGTAGACAAGCTACTATAGAAATCAGCAGACAGTAGGTCCAGTCTCAATTTTAAGGAGCTAGGGAACATCTTCCTCTCTCATCAAATGATGCTCCAAAAGTTTTGGTTGCAATGAGGTTTATTAGCTACGAAGATGTATCCAGCCCTACTTCTAATATCACAGAAAGCACAGAAGGTATGGTCATCTCTCAACATAAAAATTCAAAGGATGCAAACACAAAGCTAAACAAAAACTGTATATTTAAGTCATATTACATGGAGAGGCTGTCATGGAGGGTGTGGTTAACTTTATTATTCCATATATAGAAATGATAAAGGGGCTCCCCAGTTCCATCATGTATCAGACAAGATCCAGGGGGCTCCCAATCACATCATATATGAAAGCAAAAATAGTAATGTGCAAACTTCAGCCATGTAAGAAAAATAAAAAAAAAATAAAAACATGAAATTGTGTTTAATGAAGTCCCACTCAAACTTAGGAACTTCCAAACAAAAATTAAGGGGAATTTATTTCCAGGGGAGTTCCATGGCCTTTTGAATCGATTACAATACTTTGGCAAGAATAGACATATATGAGGAACAGGACGTCTCACAATATATTATACACTTACTAGTCCAGGGACACCGGTGTTGACTGCTGTGATTATGCTTGCACTGAGGATATTGGTTACATCCCTAGATGCATATTACGCATTTTGGAACCTTTAAGAGATTCCCATCGGCATACTACAAACAGAAGATATTGTTTTATAGAATCTCTTACTCACATACTGTGCATCCAGGAGAACTGGAAAGAGCACTAATCCCAAATCACACTGCGCGGTAAATCCCACTCCCATAACATACATTAATGAGACTAATTACTCCCAGGACATACAGAAAAGGGAGATCAGAAGTTTCTACTGGGGAAAGAGGATTCTTGTTTTTTTTTCAATAAAGAAAGCCACAAAGTCCCAAAATGCACAATGGATCAAGGAGAGTGTATGGTGTCACTTAAAACGCAGGCTGGAAACCCCTCGTTACAGCTAATTGCAAAGAGCTTCCCACTCAGAACTTCCAATAATCAGCTGTTTTATTTCAGAAACTGAGCAAAATTCAGGTCTCCGCTTTTTTTTTTTTGAGTGGCCTCAAAGCAAGATCTTTTGCCCTGGTTCACACCAGAGTGGCTTTAAAATCGCGCTACTTCAAAAGCAAGAGATCAGTGCAACTTTGATGTGTTATTTTAATGCAAGTTGCAATGAAAAAGCAACAAAGTAGCACAGGAACCTTTTTTCTAGAGTCGCAACGTTTTGAGCAGTTCCATTGCAAATTGTCATTCGATTTTAAACTGTCAAATCGCATTGGTGTGAACCAAGGCTTCAATGTCGCAATTTTTATTTTTACTGTATTGTGAAAGGGTTATAGCCCATGTCCCAGTTTCCCCCACGTGTGTCCCTATTAGGAAAATTCACTGTCTCTATGGGGCAGCTGTGCATAGTAACCAATCAGCTTCTAACTTCAGCTTGCTCATTTAGAGCCGGTTCACACAGGGGAGACTTGTCAGGTGACTTGATCGCCTGACAAGTCACGTTCCATGCAATGCAATCGTTCTAATAGGAGCGACTCAAGTCGCCCCAACTTAGAAAAAGGTTCCTGTACTACTTTGGCAGCAACTTCAGGCGACTTGCATTGACTTCTATTACAGAAGTCTTTTGCAAGCCACGCTGAGTGGCGCGACTCAGAGTCGCCCCTGTATGAAGCGGCTCTTAAAGAAGTACAGTTAGACCTAATTTGGCTGTATGTCTCCTGTGGATCACAGGAGTGCAGTTCGTTCTGCACTCCTGTGACCCCTTTACAGCAGAGAACGGGCTGAAGCCTGCTGTCGGCTGACATCACAGAGACTGTCTTGACTTTGGCAAGATCACGGCAATGAAGTCTGGATCCACCCACATGCCTGGACGGGCACCTGGCACCACGAGGCGCTGAGAGCCTAAGGCGCCCCCTCCTGGGCCTGCACAGTAGAAGATCAAGCTGGGGCCAATTCACCTACCGGCATGTCTATGGATTGTGGGAAGAACCGGTGTCCAATGGAAACCCACGGAAGCACAGGAGGAAGATTAAAACTCCATGCAGGTAGTGTCCTGACTTGGACACAAGCTGAAGAAACGTCCCACTATCTCCTTCATTTTGGGTGGTCCCAAATGAAGGAGAAATTTCGTGTCCAAACACCCCCTCTATTCAAGCCTCCTACAGGTTCAAACATCACTGTAGTTACACCGAATTACCAATCGTAAATACGGAAGATTCACACCCCCCCAGAAGTCGAACACAGGTTCAGTCCTGTCATGGACGTACCTCAAAATTAGAAGGAGGACACGAAGGCACCCAAAGGTAACCTGTGGCCAAGAAGGGTGTTAGGTATCTGTACGGCCATCCACTTAACCGGGGTCGAACTAGAAGATGACACGTCCGGGTCCTCCCCCGCGGAATCCGAGAGTCGCGGA
>BLSH010083197.1:619539-658219 GCA_018402905.1 Glandirana rugosa | reverse complement strand
TACCAGTAAAACATGGTATCCTAGGGCACGTTCGTTTGTGTGACGTAAACGTTGGACGCAAACCCCACAGTATTTCTAACATGACTGTGGGTGACACCTAGCGTTCCCATTACGCAAAACTTACACCACGCCCTTTGTACGTACCTAGCGCTCAAAGGGCGTGACGTAAGATCAACATTTTGTATTTGAAATTTTTATTTTAACTGAATTTTGTAATATTGTCTGACACATGTGAAGCCTTACACGGACCACCAGTTACGTTCAGGTACGTCGACCGGTGGACAGTAACTAAAGTGTTAAAGAACAACTAAAAGCAAACTTTTTTTTGTTTTGGATATGGGGGGGGGGGGGAGTTTGAATATTCACCCTCTCTGTAGCCTCATTCACACAGGCGTACTGAGCGAAGGGTTGCCTACAGCTGCCGGGGATGCACAGGTGTTCCTTGCAGGGGCGTGCAGGCAGCCTGTTGAAATCAATGACAGGTGGCCAGCTGCATGGACTTGCATTGACCACCAGGCACATTCCGAAGTGTACACAGTCTGTTATAATGTTTTAAGTCAATTTTATTTTTAAAGTTTATGTTTTACAACTAGAATGCAGTGCGGGAAACTCGCGATCCATGCATGTTTCCCGCACCACATTCAAAACGCATTACCCTTGCGATCCACAGTGGGTGTCAGTACAATCTTTATGACACCCCAAACGCAGGTTGCAAATGCAGTGTGTTTGCTTGCACGGGATCCTATGGTACAAAATGACCATGCGATATGGTTGCAGTGCAGTTCCACAATCTGTGCATGCATGACTTTGGTGCAATGAGGTGTGATTTGAGTCTATTCAAAATGAATGGGCCCAAATCGCACGGCACTGAGCTGTATGTGAATTGAACAGGAATGTGGTGCGGTTCTTGTGCGATTCATATGCGGTTCATAGTGTGAACGGAGGCTGAAACTGTTGTTTTATTACTTTTTTATTTTACAGGCTTTGTTTTATAAATAAACATTTAATACATATCAAGGATTTCCAGAGCATTATGGGTTAGCAAAATAGCATAACAGATCAGCTATGCTTTGTCTGAATAAAACCTTCTACCGAGCGGTCAAAAAAATTGTAGAGCCCTTCCTGTGACGACTCATTACAGTTCTGTAAATAACTGACTTCTGTCAGCACAGCTGAAAGAGCTGAATATTTGAAAAGAAATCCAAAGCGCCATCTGCTGGCTGGAGAAACAGCATAATGTTAACCACTTCCCCTCCGGAAGATTTACCCATCTCCCCCTTCATGACCAGGCCTTTTTTTTTGCTTTTTTTTGCCGCTGCGCTACTTTAACTGACAATTGTGCGGTCATGCAACACTGTACCCAAATCAAGTTTAAGGCTGAATTCACACCATAGCGGTGCGAATTCCAGCCTGTTTGAGAGTTGCCATTATCACAACGCAGTAGCTGCCCGGGGACTGAAGGGTGAGCTGCCGCAAGCAGGGGAAAGATCCCCCTTCAGTGCGGAAAACATCTGCGTGTCAGATGTGTTCCCATTGAACATAATGGGCTTGGAATTCGCACTGCATTGCACAGAAAACGCACACATTTTCTGTGCAATGCGGAGTGTGAATGCACTGCACCTATGTGAACCGGACACATTGAAAACAATGTGTTTTCAAATGTCCTACGAATTGGATGCGGTGGATTCGCATAGGTGTGAACCCAGCCTTAATTATTTTTTTCCCCACAAAAAGAGCTTTCATTTGGTGGTATTTGATCACCTGTTTTCTTTCTTTTTTTTTTTCGCTATAAACAAAAAAACACAAACATCTTGAAATAAAAAAAAACATATTTTTTACTTTCTCCTATAAAATATATCCAATAAAAAAATTTAAAAAAATCTAATTTATTCATAAATTTAGGCCATTATGTATTCTGCTACATATTTTTTGTAAGAAAAAATCCCAATAAGCGTATTGATTGGTTTACGTAAATGACATAGCGTCTACAAACTATGGGCTATATACTGTAATTTTTTTTTTTTATACTAGTAATGGCGGCGATCAGCAAATTATAGCAGGACTGTGATAGTATGGCAGGCAGTCTGCAACTAACTGACACTTTTTGGGAACCAGTGACACTAATACAGTGATCAGGCTGGGAAAGGGTTAACATCAGGGACGATCAAATGGTTAAATGTGTGCCTAACCAGTGTTTATGTGTGTACTTTGTGCTGCTTTTACTAAGGGATGTGCATCACCACTGACAGGACAGAGCTCTGCATTGTTTACACTCTGTCCTGTCTTCCTCCTCCTAATCACAGCACAGCCGGCTCGGAACACGCGGGCGAGCGCGCCCCTTACCCGGAAATGCTGGCTCACCTACTAGGTACGTGCGGCTAATGCAGACCTTCCATGAAAAATGGAAAGTCAGCATCCCTGCTAGCCCTTTGCTGCCCAAACAATATTAATGGTATAAAACTTACAAAACAAGGACTTTAACCACTTGACGATCAGCCGCCGCCAGGTTGGCTCTACTGTGCAAATCGCCGTAGCTGTACGGCGGAGCTTTAAGAGACTGTGGCAGATCGCCGGAGCCGATGCGCATGGCCGCTGGGCGTGATGTCCGCCGGCCACCCGCGATCGCTCCTCGCAGAGCCAGAACGGGGATCTGTTGATGTAAACAAACAGATCCCCATTCTGACAGGGAAGTGGAGAGAAATCTGCTGTTCCCAGTGATCGGGAGCAGCTTTCTCTCTCCACCCCCAGTCACTACACTCCCCCCACAGTTATAAACACCCCCCTAGAGAACACTTAAAGAAGAAGTAAACCCAGATGGGGTTTACTTTCCTCTTTATACCCCTGTAATGTAGAAGCATAATGGGCTACTTTGCATCGCATAGTAGCCCATTATGCGCCACTTACCTGCAAACGAAGCCTGCGACATCCAGCACTGTTCCCTGTCCTGGCGGCGTCCATCTTCAGCCCCTCTTACTTCCGAGGCCGCGACTCCGGCCTGGGTCGCGTGACGTCACTCCAGCGCATGCGCGCGGGAGCCTCCAGTCACTGCACAGAGGCTGTTTCTTCACTGCGCATGTGCCAACATGACGTCGGCACAGCAAATACAGTGCATATCTCCTGAACCGTGCAGGTTTAGGAGATATGCAGGGCACCTACAGGTAAACCTTATTATAGCCTTAACTGTAGGTTAAAGTGGTTGTCACAAGTTGACAACCACTTTAACCCCTTGATCGCCCCCTAGTGTTAACCCCTTCCCTGCCAGTGACATTTATACAGTAATCAGTGGCTATTTAAAGCGGAGTTCCACCCAGTTACAAAAAGTGTAGCTGCTGACTTTTAACAATCAGACACTCACCTGTCCCAGGCTCCAGCAATGCGGTTGCTCGAGGGCTCGTTGTATAAATGTCATTGTTCTCAAAAAAGTGTTAACCCCTTCCCAGCCAGTGTCATTAGTACAGTGACAGTGCATATTTTTAGCACTGATCACAGTTTTAGTGTCACTGGTGAGGTCAGTGGCAGTTAGTCAGTTCCCCCCAGCATCAGTTAGTGTCAGATTGCCCGCTGCAGTCCCATTATAAGTCATTGATTGCCGCCATTAGTAGTATAAAAAAAAATTAAATTAAAAATTCAGTACATATATTATTTTTTAGCACTGATCACTGTATAAGGCTGGGTTCACATATCTCTACCTGCGGTTCTCAGCATGGGGTTCGGTGCATCCCTGTTCACCGGCTCAGGTGCGATTCAGGTTCAAAATTTTGCCTGAATTTGCACCTGAACCAGATCCAAAGGCGCACAGGACCCTTCTGCAACCAGGGCTGTTTCTTTCCCCCGGCACTGCGTGACCCGGCTCCATTGAGAGCCAGTCACACCCTCCTGTCATGCAAAGTGGAAGCTGGAAATTCCACATCCAATTCCCATATATGTGAGCCCAACCTTAATGTTATTGGTTCCCAAAAAGTGTCAGTTAGTGTAAGACTGCCCACCATATTATCGCAGTCCTGCTATAAGTCGCTGATTGCCGCTATTACTAGCATATAAAAAAAATTCCAGCATATATACCATAGTTTGTAGATGCTATAACTTTCACGCAAACCAATCAGTATACACTTATTGGGATTTCTTTTTATCAAAAATATGTAGCAGAATACATTTTGCCCAAATTTATGAAGAAATTTGATTTTTTAACATTTTTTATTGGATATGTTTTGTAGCAGAAAGTGGATTGACAGCGGCAACTTGGCTCAATATCGTGAATCGCCGTCTCCTGACAGCGGCTGCGAGATCGAGGACCGTGAGCGTTCACTGTGTTACGGGGGAGCCAGGGAGCGGGTAGGGCAGACTCGATGTCCGTTGGCTACCCGCGATTGCTCCCCCTGCAGTGACAGAACAGAGGTCTGTGTATGTAAACAATGGATCTCCGCTCTGACAGGGGGGAAGGAATGTGATCGCAGGCTCCCTGTATATGGGAGCCGCGATCACTCTCCTCCCCCACACAGCCCAGCCCCCATACAGTTAGTAACACATACCAGGGAACACAGTTAACCCCTAGAGTGCCCCCTAGTGTTAACCCCTTCCCAGCCAACAGTGATCGCTGTATAAATGCCAATGGTCCCAAAAAAGCGTCAAAATTGTCCAACATGTCTGCCGCAATGTTGCAGTCACAGTAAAAATCACAGATCACCGCCATCACTAGTAAAAAATAAAAACCCCATAAATTAATTCTCATCATTCGTAAATGCGGCAACTTTTGGCAAACCAATCTATATACGCAGATTGTGATTTCTTTAACCAAAACTATGAGGAAGAGTATATATCGGCCAAAACCAATGAATAAATTTGTTGGTTTTTTTTAAAATTTTTTTGGATATGCATTATAGCAAAAAGTAAAAATATAGTTTTTTTGCAAAATTGTCGCTATTTTTTTGTTTATAGCGGCGATCAGAAATGACGCAGAGGTGATCAAATACCACCAAAAGAAAGCTCTATTTGTGGGAAAAAAAGGACATCAATCTTGTTTGGGTACAACGTCGCACGACCGCGCAATTGTCAGTTAAAGCGACACAGTGCCGAATCGCAAAAAGTGCTCTGGTCCTAAAGGGGGAAAACCTTCCGGGGGTCAAGTGGTTAATTTAAAAATCACGTGAATATGTTTCACAACAAGCTTAGCAGGAAAACCAAGTCAGTGCTGGCTGTGTCTGATTCTAGCAGCTGTCACCTAGGCTTGTTGTCCCGGGAGCCTGGATTAAGTAAAAATACAAATATCCATTGTCTGCTATTTTTAGGTATTACATCTGTGTTCAAGAGTCTGGAATTGGGTATTGTGAGCTTCAGATAAAGGAGGAATTTGGCATCGCATTTTCCACTTAGGACTGATGCTATTTATATTTTCTTCCTATAATCTCTCCTTATTGGAATACTATCTATTATAAGATGTGGACACTTTGCAGACGTGTATGTTTAGAAAACTCACCCTAGTCCTCCTGTATGCTTGTTGACTATGTTTTCCAACTCTTTGAAGCTATACCCAGTCATCCAATCATGTGCCAAGGAAATACCATTTTTAATCCATTCCACTGCACATGATCAGGGGTTCAATGTGAAAATGGAAAATTGTATCAAATACTTACCGTAATTTTCCTTTCCTGATGCCAATACATGGCAGCCTACATATGACATAGCTCCGCCCCTATATCCACCCACAGGACCTGTTTAGCTCTATAAAAGTCTGACTGAGAGCAACCTCTCCCATTCTCAGTATAAAGCACAAAGATCATAGGGAGGGTGCGTATGCTGCCATGTATTGGCGTTAGGAAAGTAAAATTATGGTAAGTATTTGATAAAATTTTCAGTTTTCCTGACGCCAACATGGCAGCATAAATATAATAAATAATGAGCTTTTGAGAGGGAGGGATTAATTTTGCAAACATAGTCTTCACTTGACAATAGACATAGAAGCTTGGATAGATTTCCTCCCAAATTCTATTGCCCGGGGAATAGTTTTTACTATCCAGGCCGAGAAGGTTCTGGCCAAGGCCTTTTCCCTTTAAATTTTACCTGTAGGTATAATGACAAGTCTGTTAGAACGTCTGAATACAGAAGTAGCCTGGAGATAGGCTTTGAGGACTTTTGGAATGTCCAACTCCTGCATATCAACATCTGATTCTGCTGGGCAGTGGCGGCTGGTGAAGCTTTAGGATGGGGGGGCAGGCCCTGCCCTTCCTTTTTGGCCCCTCCTACTTCTCATAAGCCACACCCCTTACATATATTGTGTCAGGAGTATACAGCTCAGCATCACACATGGAGTATATATCAGCTAGTAACACAGTATGCAGCCAGTACACAGGTATTGCAGCCACAGCCAGTACACAGGTATTACACCCCAGTACACAGGTATTACAGCCCAGTACATGGGTATTACAGCCCAGCACACAGGTATTGCAGCCCAGCACATAGGTATTACAGCCCAGCACACAGGTATTGCAGCCCAGCACACAGCTATTACAGCCCAGTACACAGCTATTGCAGCCCAGTACACAGGTATTACAGTCCAGCACACAGGTATTGCAGCCCAGCATACAGGTATTGCAGCGCAGCACACAGGTATTGCAGCCCAGCACACAGGTATTGCAGCCCAGCACACAGGTATTGCAGCCCGGCACACAAGTATTGCAGCCCAACACACAGGTATTGCAGCCCAGTACAGAGGTATTACATCCCAGTACACAGGTATTGCAGCCCAGTACACAGGTATTTCAGCCCAGTACACAGGTATTACAGCCCAGCACACAGGTATTGCAGCCCAGCACACAGGTATTGCAGCCCAGTACACAGGTATTACAGCCCAGTGCACAGGCATTACAGCCCAGCACACAGGTATTACAGCCCAGTGCACAGGCATTACAGCTCAGAACACAGGTATTACAGCCCAGTACACAGGTATTGCAACCCAGTACACAGGTATTACAGCCCAGTGCACAGGCATTACAGCCCAGCACACAGGTATTACAGCCCAGTGCACAGGCATTACAGCTCAGAACACAGGTATTACAGCCCGGTACACAGGTATTGCAGCCCAGTAGTACTGTACCTGTTTGGCGCCCCTCTGGTTGGTTGCCCCCCTCTGGCGCCTGCACCTCCTGGCAGTCTCTGGCTTTTGGCTGAACAGTGCCTTCCTATCAAAAGGCAGCTTGCAGTTGTTAAGCCTTGAGGATGGGTCAGCCGCCGAAGGTTTAAGCCACAAATCTTGTTTTGGCTGTGACTGAGCTAACCATAGCTCCTGGAAGACCATCCAATGAGATTTATTAGCTGCCTTTCCCACAAAGTCCGCCGAAAGTTTAATCTCTTCAAGTGCCTTGATGATTTGATCCTTAGGCAGCTGGTCTTTAATCGCATATTTCAGGTTTTGCGTCCACACTCGTTTAGCGATTGCTACAGATGTCAAAGCTATGGCGGGTTTACAAGCCTTTCCTGCCACGAGGTAGGACTTTCTCAAGTCTGCGTTGATACGCCTATCTAAGACATCACGAAAGGAGGAAAAGTCTACCACTGAAAGTGTCACATTCTTGGCCAGCCTAGTAACTGCCGCATCCACCATCGGTAGGCTAGATAAAGGCGCCGCAACCTCCTCCGTGAGTGGATATGACTTCTGCAACCTATTGGTTGATGATGATTTATTTTCTCCCACTCCTAGTGAAACAGGTCTCGTATTTCTGTAGGTACCTGTTTCTTCAGGTGGGGATAGTAAGATTTCTCCTTCTTCCTCTCATTCTAGTGCAGCTTTACTGCCTTAATGAATGGTGGCACCATTGCAAATTCAAAGCTTGAACCTTCAGGATCCTCTCCTGAGGAAGAGGCAGAATTTTCTGCCTTAAAAGTTGGCTGTAATATTGTGTCTGGGGGAATCAGCCCGTCTAATCTGCTGGGCTGGCCTCACCCCTGAAGAGCCTGGTACCTCTCTAATTAGAGGGGATTTAACTGATTGATCTAGTCCTGGTGCAGGAACCTTACTCTGTCCGTCCGCTCTTGTCTGCAGTTGTCCAAAACGACCGGAAACATTCTGCCAGAGAGTCACGGACTACTTGTTTAAATAAGGTTGACATCTGACTCTCATACTCCTGATCTAATCTACTGGCCATCTGCCTGAAGCTGCAAATTAGCTTTCCTGGCATAGGGTCATCTCCACATGACCAACCTTTGCTTTCTGGGTGCTGAACCCTTGTAGGTGAAGCTGTACGCTTTCTTTTAAGCGTGCATTTGCACCCTTTGTACTGGGGTCTGCCAGGACTGGAGGAATCACTCTCTGCCCTGGAAAAATCCTGACAATCCAGTGGGCCTCTGGACCTTCCTGAGCGGGAGCATGAGCGGCCAGGCTGCAATAGACAAGAAGGAACGCTCGTCAGTGCACTCTGCACTCTTTTCTCCCGCATCTTCTTACTTACCCAACGTTGGTTCTTACCTGATACTGGCCTTGGTAATGAGGCGGTAGGCTCATGCTGACTGGAGAACCGAAAGGAGCAAGGTGTAAGGGGACTGCATGGTAAGCAAGAAGAGTACGCAATCAATGCAGTCACTGACACAGAAGAACCCACAAAAACTACCCCCATATCCCCAGACCCTGTCCCCCACTACTATATGCTATTTGCTTCCCTACCCCCACCCCCTTTTTTTCACTCTCCTCTTTTTTTCCTTTTTTTTTTTAATATTATACATAATTTCCCCTTTATTATTTATTTGTTTGTTTATTTTTTTTATTTTTATTTATTCACTTATTTATTTATTTATTTTCAAACCCTTCTCCCTGAACCTACCTAGAGCAATCTGCAGGCAGTGAATTGCATACACCGCTAACTCCACTGCCCACTATCTGACCTTAAAATAGCACGCCCCCTGTGCCGCCGTTCCCCCTATCACAGGGGGCCTGATGGACACGGGCAGCGACTCTGCCCTCAATCGAGATGGCCACCGCCACTTTCGCGCCTTATAGCGCATGCGCAGGCGCCTCCCGACCCCAAAAACATGGCGCCCGGAGACCGCCGCACATGCGTGGTCGTACAGCGCCCCCCAGGACCACCGGCACCCACTCAGAATGCCACTGGAAGACCCAGGTACACCCGCCAGGTGCGTAAATATCGGGGGGGGGAGCTCTAGAGTGCACCCCTCTCCCCCCAGCGCCCCAGACCCTAAAAGTAAAAAGAAAAAAGGCATAACTTGAGCCAAAGGGGATAATAAGAGGCATTTTACCAGAAAAAGGGAGATATACCATGCGGCCCCCATACTGCTACAACCGGACTCCTAAGCAGGCATGCCACAAGGAGGAATAGCATCCCTGATTAGGGAACACCTCAGCCCCAAAAGACCACCAGAAGGGCCAACTTATCGGTGCATTTAGCAGCCTAAGATGCGGGACCATGCTTGGGAGAGGCTGAACCCAAACGGGCTCCGACATAGTTGGTAGGTAAGAATTAACTGATCCTAACGGTCTTGTAGGTGTTGATCTTTGAGGACAAAAAGGAGAATGGGGGAGGTAGCTCTCAGTGACACTTTTATAGAGCTAAACAGGTCCTGTGGGTGGATATAGGGGCAGAGCTATATCTTATGTATGCTGCCATACATACGATATAGCTCTGGGGGGAGGGGGAGAACATGAAGGGGAGAAAGGGAGGTGAGGGGTATCCAGTCATCCCACTCCCCAGGGGAAGTGAGGCAGGAGCACACTCATCAGTGAAGGACAGTGCCCACTATCTAGGCGGGGGGCATCTCCGAAGTATAAGCGTCTGTGAACACAAAGTGATTCCAGGGTCTCCAGGTTTCCCTATAGACCTCCTCCGTGTTATACAGTGTGGCGGTTAGTTCCTCCATGTTCCTAAGAGCGTTAACCCTGGCAAACCACAGTGCCTTCGTGGGGGGGGGTCAACATCCTTCCAGCGGAGTGGGATACAGGCTTTTGCAGTGTTTAAGAGCTGCATTGTAAGCGAGGATTTGTACTTCTTGATTGGCCTGTCTGTCAAATGCAGCAGGCACGCAGCGGGGTTGGCTTGCAACTTTACAGCTGTGAGTTGTTTGATAATGTCGATGACATCAAGCCAGTACTGTTGAATTTTGGGGCATTCCCAGAAAATGTGGACCATGGTCGCCCCCCCCCCCCGCACCACACCGCCAGCAGGATTCCGGTACCTGGGGAAAGATACGGTGGAGATGGGAGGGTACCCTATACCATCGGGTGAGGATCTTACAGCTAGTCTCTTGTATCTTCGGGCCAGCGATGACTTCTGAGCAAAGTGGAGGATTGTGCGTCTTTGGGCTGATGTGAGGTGCAAGGCTAGATCGGTCTCCCACCTGGTGAGGAACAAGGGGATGTAATTCTCCCCTGGATGAATCAGAATGGAGTATATCAAGGACAGGGAATGACGTTGCGGTTCACCTTTATGGCAAATTGACTCGAAGCGCGTAAGGGGGCGCAAGATACCCAGGGCACGTGAGCAGCACCGGAGAAAGGAGCTCAGCTGAAGTCCACTCAGAAAGTCCAAAGGGGGTCGGTTAGATGGACCATGTCTGGAAGGATTGTACCTGAGGACGTAAAAAAGTCAGTCAGGTAGGAGTATCCTCCTGCCGCAAGGATTTGAAATTGCTCCCCCTGCAGGCCTGGGGCGAACTCCGGGTTGCCCGAAATGGGGGTCATGGGTGATGGAAGGGGAGAGACGTCAGTGTTTCGGAACGTTTACCGTGCAATTTGTAGAGTGCTGGCCTAGCGCTGGGTGAGCACCCAGCTCTCTGGGGATAGGAGAAGAAACCCAAGGCCAACTCAACGCTGTGCCCTGCGAATCCTCCAGTTCCATGGACACCCATAGCTTGTCCGCCCCATGGCAATGCCAATCCATTACCCTTTAGTACGTCCGGATGTCTGGGAGGGCATGCCCCCCTGAGTGCTTGGGGAGTGATAGCCGGTGCAGTGCCTGGCGCCGTTCCTGATGTGACCAGAAAAACTTCCAAAATAGCTGGCAGAGCGTTCGGAAAAAATGGGGGGGGGGTAGCTGTATGGGAATGGCTTGTAGTATGTAGAGTATTCACGGCAAGACTATCATCTTAAGAGTGCTGCAGCGCCCTTACCTGGTTAGGGTCAGGGGGTGCCAGTGCAGTAGGTCTTCCCTCACTTTGGAGAGAAGTGGCTCATAATTGGATTCATAGAGTTAGGATGGATCTGAAGTGATGTTGGTACCTAAATATTTAATTACCGAGGAGGTCCATTGGAAGGGAAGGATGGTCGAATACTCAGAATCACCTCGGGGTTAACCGAGACATTAAGTGCCAAAGAGTTGCCAAAATTAATTTTGAAATGAGACAGAGTGCCATACGTCCTTAAGGCTTGCAGGAGAATGGTTAGAGAGGTAAGAGGATCCGTGATGAAAAAAATCAAGTCGTCGGCAAACGCCACCACCTTGTAGATTCCTGAAGGTTTACTGAAGCCAGAAATGTTGGGGTCAACTCGTATCGTACAGAGGAAAGGTTCTAGAGTCAGAATGAATGTAAGGGGAGAGAGGGGGCAACCCTGCCTCTTCCCATTGGAGATATCGAATAAGTCTGACCGTGTCTCATTGACTCTCACTGCAGCGGAGGGTCGCGAATACAGGGCAGTGATCCAGCTTAACACAAATGACCCGAGGCCTATATGTTCCATTGTCGTATGAATAAAGCACCAGTGGACCCTATCAAATGCTTTGTCTGCATCTGTGGAGAGCAGAATAAATGTTTTTTTTGAGGTCCTCGCTGCATGGATCAAGTTGATGACACGGAGAGTATTGTCCTGCGATTTGCAGAGGGGGATAAACCCCACTTGGTCCTTATGGACGAGGCTCAGGATATGGGGTAGCAGTCTATTAGCTAAAGTCTGCGCAAAGAGTTTTAGGTTTGTGTTTAATAGCACAATAGGGCGGTAGCTGCCGCACTGCGCCGGGTCCTGCTCAATAGGGTTTAGGTCTGGAGACATGCTTGGCCAGTCCATCACCTTTACACTCAACTTCTTTAGCAAGGCAGTGGTCATCTTAGAGGTGTGTTTGAGGTCGTTATCATGTTGGAATACTGCCCTGTGGCCCAGTCTCTGAAGGGAGGGGATCATGCTCTGCTTCAGTATGTCACAGTACATGTTGGCATTCATGGTTCCCTTAATGAACTGTAGCTCCCCAGTGCCGGCAGCACTCATGCAGTCCCAGACCATGACACTCTCATCACCATTGGTAATGATTAAGCACATGAGAGATGTTTGATACGTATCTATGCACGTGATTGTATGCTGGTGTCTGTAGTTCCACTTGGCGACCCAATAAAGCATTTTGGATTTCCCTAGATGTGCTGTCTTTTCTTCAATTTTCTCTCACCACCATGCTTGACTGTAAGCAAGACACACTTGTCTTTGTACTCCTCACCTGGTTGCCGCCACACACGCTTAACACCATCTGAACCAAATACATTTATATTGGTCTCATCAGACCACAGGACATGGTTCCAGTAATCCATGTCCTTAGTCTGCTTGTTCAGCAAACTGTTTGCGGGCTTTCTTGTGCATCATCTTTAGAAGAGGCTTCCTTCTGGGACGACAGCCATGCAGACCAATTTGATGCAGTGTGCGGCGTATGGTCTGAGCACTGACAGGCTGACCCCCCACCCCTTCAACCTCTGCAGCAATGCTGGCAGCACTCATACGTCTATTTCCCAAAGACAACCTCTGGATATGACGCTGAGCACGTGCACTCAACTTCTTTGATCGACCATGGTGAGGCCTGTCCTGAGTGGAACCTGTCCTGTTAAACAGCTGTATGGTCTTGGTCATCGGGCTGCAGCTCAGTTTCAGAGTCTTGGCAATCTTATTATAGCCTAGGTCATCTTTATGTAGAATAACAATTCTTTTTTTCAGATCCTCAGAGAGTTCTTTGCCATGAGGTACCATGTTGAACTTCCAGTGACCAGTATGAGAGAGTGAGAGTGATAACACCAAATTTAACACACCTGCTCCCCATTCACACCTGAGACCTTGTAACACTAACCAGTCACATGACACGGGGGAGGGAAAATGGCTAATTGGGCCCAATTTGGACATTTTCACTTAGGAGTGTACTCACTTTTGTTGCCAGTGGTTTAGACATTAATGGCTGTGTGTAGAGTTATTTTGAGAGGACAGCAAATTTACACTGTTATACAAGCTGTACACTCACTACATTGTAGCAAAGTGTCATTTCTTCAGTGTTGTCACATGAAAAGATATAATAAAATTCTTACAAAAATGTGAGGGGTGTACTCACTTTTGTGAGATACTGCATATATCCATGCAGCTACCACCTACCATTGATTTGTACAGGCTGAATGCTGGTAGCTGTATGCTGCAGTTGTCACTCCCAGCAGTCCTTAGTTAAGTTCTCATCTGGAATATGCAGTTCAGTTTTGGGCACCAGTTCACAAAAACGATATCGGGGAACTGGAGAGAGTGCAGAGAAGGGCAACCAAACTAATAAGAGGCATGGAGGAGCTCAGCTATGAGGAAAGATTAGAGGAACTTTTATTCTTACTTGAGAACAGGAGATTAAGGCAGAGTTCACATAGGTGCGGCCGTGGTTCCCAGCATGGGACCCAGCGTATCCCTGTTCACTAGACATGTGCAAATCATTTAGTTCTGAGTTTGTTTTTCGACTAATTCGACAAGTTCGTTAATTTGGAAATATTCAAATTCATGGAAACCAGTTCAACAATATTTTCCATAAATTCAAAAATTTGAGCATTTGAAAATCCGAAAATTCGAAAATCTGAAAATAACAAAAATTCAGAAATTTGGAAGTTCAAAAATGTGAAAATTAAAAAATCTGAAATAATAACTAACTAACTAATAATAACTATTACTCACTAGTAAATAATAGGTATTGGAATTTCCTTTCAAATTTGGCTGAATACGAATTTACCCAAAGTTACGAATTATCCGAAATAACGAATGCTGCATCTAAACAAATGGAAGATAACAAACTAATAATAATAAAAACTTTCTATTATTATTATTATTATTATTAATAATTCATAACGTTCCATTTGTTTAGATGCAGCATTCGTTATTTCGGATAATTCGTAACCTTGGACAGATTCATATTCGATAAATTCACTAACAGCCAAATTTGAAAGGAAATTACGATAACTATAATTTAATAGTTAGTTATTATTAGTTATTTAGTTTTTTTTTTTGGATATTTGGATTTTCAGGTTTTCGAATTTTCATAATTATTTTCCGATTTTCGTTTTAGAATTTTCAGATTTTCGTTCTTATTTTCGGATTTTCTAATTTCCAAATTTCCAGATTTCCAAATTTTCGCATTTCCGAATTTTCGAATTTATGAATTTTTGAATTTTTGGCTTTCGAATTCATGTTTTTTTGAAGTTACAAATTTTTTTCGAAATAACAAATTGAAAAATAATGAAACGAAAACGAACACATTTTTTGCAGTGCACGTGTCTACTGTTCTCCGGTTCAGGTGCGAGTCGGGTCCGAATTTTTGCCTGAATTTGCACCTGAACTGGACCCAAAGACGCACAGAACCCTTTTGGAATGCATACTGTGGCTGCCCCGGACCTGTGTGAACCGGCTCCATTGCAAGCCGGTCACACTTGCCTGTCATGCAAATTGGATGCAGGGAAACCCTCGTCCAATTCGCATATATGTGAACCCGGCCTTAGGGGGGGGTATGATCAACATGTACAAATATACAAATACATAAGTGGTCCATATAGTAAACTTGGTGTAGAGTTGTTCACTTTAAGGTCAGCACAGAGGCAGGGCTGGCTCAAGACATCGTGCTGCCTGGGTCCAAGAATGGAATGAGCCCCCCCCCAAAAAAAAAAAAATCACGCCCACCAAAAGGCCCCCACATTCATTATTTTATATCATGATAAATAAAACTAAAATTAAATTTATCAGGAAGTCAGATTTTGCACTAAACACATAAGTGTGAACCTAGGTTAAGGGCTAGTGTAGTATCTAGACAGGCTAGGGCAGTATAAAGACAGAATAGGGTAGTATATAGACAGGCTGGGGTAGTATATGGACAGGCATGGGTTATAAATAGACAGGCTGGGGTAGTATATGGACAGGCTAGGGTAGTAAATTGACAGGCTGGGGTAGTATATGGACAGGCTAGGGTAGTAAATAGGCAGGCTAGGGTAGTATATGGACAGGCTAGGGTATATAGACAGGCTAAGGTAGTATATAGACATGCTAGGGTATTATATAGACAGGCTAGGGTAGTATATACACAGGCTAGGGTAGTATATAGACAGGCTAGGGTATACAGACAGACAAGTGTAGTATACAGACAGCAGGCTAGGGTATACAGACAGACTAGTGCAGTATATAGACAGGCCAGGGTATACCGACAGGCTAGCGTAGTATATAGACCGGCTAGTGAAGTATATAGACAGGCTAGCATAATATATAGACAGGCTAGTGAAGTATATAGACAGGCTAGCGTAGTATATAGACAGGCTAGTGAAGTATACAGATAGACTAGTGTACTATATAGACAGGATAGTGAAGTATATAGACAGGCTACTGCAGTATATAGACAGGCTAGTGCAGTATATAGACAGGCTAGTGGAGTATATAGACAGGATTGTGTAGTATATAGAAAGGATAGGGTACAGACTACAGACTCACCTGGCGCCACCCCTGTTCAGGGGCTCATGTGAGAAAGTTCCTCCCGGCTCTATCATATGGGCGGGCAAGGAGGAGACTCGCTCACTCTGATCTCTGGGATGGGCCCAATGTTCTAGTCGAACGTAAGTAAGTAAGGAGTAGTGCCCCATCATTGGTGTCAGTGGGAAGAATAGTGGCCCATCAATGGTATCAGTGGGAGGAATAGTGCCGCATTGTTGGTGTCAATGGAAGGAATTGTGCCCCATAGTTGGTGTCAGTGTGAGAAATAGAGTCCGATAATTGTTGTCAGTGGGGGTGTAGTGCCCCATTGTTAGTGTCAGTGGAAGGAATAGTAACCCATCATTAGTGTAAGTGGAAGGTATAGTGCCTCAGTGTTGCTGTCAATAGAAGGAATAGTGGCCCATCATTGGTGTCAGGGGAAGAGAAATAGTGCCCCATCATTGGTGTCAGTGGAAGAAATAGTGCCCCATCATTGGTGTCAGTGGAAGAAATAGTGCCCCATCATTGGTGTCAGTGGAAGAAGTAGTGCCCCATCATTGGTGTCAGTGGAAGAAGTAGTGGCCCATCTTTGGTGTCAGTGGAAGGACGACTTTTTTTGTCCAACTGAACAAAGTATAATGATGCTGTGAATGATACAAAACGATAATCAACTCAGTGTGAGTAAATCCGATTGAAATCGTCTAAATCGATCAGAAGGGAAATTATAACTATTACATTTTTTTGCAGATTCAAACACTTTGATTAAATCACACATTGATCGGATAAAAAAATTGAAGTGTGCATCACTGAATAGCACATCTGATTTTTTTGATGCGCTGACTAGTACAGAAGAACACGTGAGCCGTCTCCGTGATTTAATTTCTTTGTCTGCTTAATCTCTACATCGCTAAACAGTGCTGCTTCAGAATAAACTCTGGAAAGAATGCATCAGCTACAATACTTTTCACCAACTCACAGCAGATATTAAGTGTTTATATTCTGAACAGAAGCCATTTAGCGATCACACTAATTTACAGGCTCCTGGCCACTTGCTGCTGACACTGCAATTACAACACAGTCAACGAATCAGTGAGCATTGCCTGTCAAATCCAGATTTTTTATACTCAGGATAGGAATCAGACCGAAAAATATTGTGCATAAGAAATCTGAAAAACCTGGTCTATAAATATTGGATAAATATGAAACAAGAACACCTTCTTTTCAAAGGAAATCCTTCCTGGAAAAAACATGGATGCTGCCAGGCAACTAGCATTTCCAGAAAAAGGTCAACAATGCATTGTTGCATATTTCTATTAGGAAAGCTTTAAATTAAAGGCTAAGTTCACCTTTGGAACATGTAACATGTTTCGCCTGTATTTAGGGTGGGACATGTAACATGTTCCAGCTCCTGCCTCCTCTCCCACGACCCCCCCTCCCCCTTCCTGTGACAGCAGACAGGGGATCTTCTCCATAGCCAGGAAAGCCTAATGACTTCTATTCAGAACGCTGGGGATGATGGGAATTGAAGTCCAGCATGGGACCTTTATACTACAGTTCCCAGAGGACACTGAGGCAGAGGGGGAGCTGTGAATTGGCTTTTACCCGACTGCTCTAAGAATTTCTTCCTCTTCCTCTTCCTCCTCTTTCTTCCTCCACAGGAGTCCATGTGAGTACATATTTCTTGTGCCCACATATCTACAGGAGACCAAACCAGTGGGGACTAGGGACAGGCCAGCTGTTCGATTTGAACGTAAGTTCGACTCGAACAATGGGCGTTCGCCCGTTCGTCACAATTAGAACATTATGGGGCGTTCGCGGGAACTTAGAGCGCCCCATAATGCATTCCAGTGGTGGGGGAAATGCCGCCCGCTTATTGGCCAAGGCATGCACATGAACTGCATGTTTTGGCCAATCACAGAGCGCTCTGCTGTGAGAGATATGATTGGCTAAAGGCAGGGTGCTCAGCAGCCTCAATCCACACTCCACACTATATAAAGCCGCTTGTACAGCGGCTCTATGTAGTGTGTGAATAACGTGGAGATAGTGAGCTTAGCTAGCGGCGTGCAGACAGTTCAGTGTGGCTAGTGATTATTGTGAAAAAAATGTTAGATAGATAGATAGATAGATAGATAGATAGATAGATAGATAGATAGATAGATAGATAGATAGAGTGATCTATATACAGTCAGTTAGTACAGGCAGTTTAGTGTAGAGTGAAATCTATACTAGATAGATATATAGATAGATAGATAGATAGATAGATAGATAGATAGATAGAGAGAGAGAGAGAGAGAGAGAGAGAGATAGATAGATAGATAGATAGATAGATAGATAGATAGATAGATAGATAGATAGATAGATAGATAGAGCGATCTGTATACATTCAGTTAGTGCAGGCAGTGCAAGAATATATATATACACCTTCCTAATATATATATATATATATATACATGTATATATATATATATATAATGCAATGCCTTTAGTGTATACTATATACAGCTAATTCAGTGTATAGTATACAGCGTCCGTTCAGGCAGTGAACGAATATATATATATATATATATATATATATATATATGTACGTACGGTATATAGTACACTTGACGTAGTATCTTAAAATATATACAGTCTAGTATATATATATATATATATATATATATATATATATACGCTGTGTGTATATATATATACACACACAGAGCGTATTGAATGTACACTATATATCAGTGCATTCGGGGGTGTACGTACAGTATATAGTACGCTTGACATGGTGTCTTAAAATATATACAGTTAAATAAATTTACAACAGCAGGGCCCGTTCCTGCACCCAACAAGAGTAACTGCAAGGGGTTACAGTGTTCTGGCACCGCCAACACCCAAGGCCCAATTTTTCAGCACCTGGTTGACTTGGGCATGTCATCACAATTTTTAACCACTTAACGCAAATCGCCAGTTATAAACGGCAGCAGCTTTAAGTGGATGTATCAGGGTTCAGCCTGAAGCCAGAGGCTATACCCCAGTACCGTTTTCTAGAGCAGGCGGCCGGTTATCCGGTGAGCCCTCGGTCGTTATCCCAGAGAGAGGGAGGGGCTACCCCCCTCCCGCCACTGTCCGCCACTCTTCTCCAGTCTCCCGTCCCACCTGGAGCCTGGAGCTCTGATCCGACGCATCTGGCCACTGTGTGGAGTCCCTGTGGAAGCCGGAATCGGCTTCGATCAGGACTCCTTCGCACATTTCTGGAAGCGACGTCACTTCAGGTATACTCGGCGGTCAGTGGCGCCGGTTTTTAAAAAATTACAGTATTCAGAATCACGTTTTTGGCGATCTGATTAACTATGAAGTGCAAAGGAGGGACCCTCAATCCCTCCATAAAGAGTACCTGTCACCATATATTACCATCACAAGGGACGTTTACATTCCTTGTGATAGCAATAAAAGTGATCATATTTTTTTTTTTTAAAGGAACTGTGTTTAAAAAAAATAAATAAATAAAATAAATAAAAAAAAAAATTAAAAAATGTTTTAAAGCGCCAATGTCCTCGCGAGCTTTCGCAGCAAAGGAAACGCATATGTAAGTCACGCCCACATTTGAAAATTGTGTTCAAACCACACATGTGAGGTATCGCAGAGTGCCAGAGTGTGAGCAATAATTCCAGCAAAGTGTACGCAATTTTCAACCGTAACATGTATGGTATCTCTATTTACTCTGCGTAACATCCTCTTTCACAATATACAAAAAATTGGGCTAACTTTACTACTTTACTGTTGTCTTATTTTTTAACTCAAAAAAGTGATTTTTTTCCCAAAAAAATCACGCTTGAAAGACTGCTGCACAAACATCATGTGACAAAAAGTATTGCAACGATCGCCATTTTATTCTCTAGGGTGTTTCAAAAAAAATATATGTTTGGTGGTTCTAAGTAATTTTCTAGCAAAAAAAAATTGATTTTAACTTGTAAACAACAAGTGTAAAACAGGGCTCCGGGGCTTAAGTGGTTAAACTAATTTACAACAGCAGGGCCGTTCCTGCACCCAACAAGAGTAACTGCAAGGGGTTACAGTGTTGCAGCACCGCCAACACCCAAGGCCCACTTTTTCATCACCTTTTTGACTGGGGCATGTCATCACAATTTTTAAACCTATTTACAACAGCAGGGCCCATTCCTGCGTCCAAGAAGAGTAACTGCAAGGGGTTACAGTGTTCTGGCACCAGCAACACCCAAGGACCAATTTTTCAGCACCTGTTTGACTGGGGCATGTCATCACAATTTTTAAACCTATTTACAACAGCAGGGCCCATTCCTGCGCCCAACAAGAGTAACTGCAAGGGTTTACAGTGTTCTGGCACCGTCAACATTCAAGGATCAATTTTTCAGCACCTGTTTTATTGGGGCATGTCATCACAATTTTTAAAATAATTTACAACAGCAGGGCCCGCACCAAAAAAAATTGCGTAGGGTTCCCCCCAAAGTCCGTAACAGACCCTTCAGGTCTGGTATGTATTTTAAGGGGAACCCCACCCAAAATAAAAAAAAACATTGTGTAGGGCCCCCCCCAAAGTCTGTATCAGGCCCTTTAGGTCTGGTATGGATTTTAAGGGGAACCCCACGCTAAAATTAAAAAAAAATGACGTGGGAGTCCCCCCAAAGTCCATAACAGGCCCTTCAGGTCTGGTATGGATTTTAAGGGGAACCCCACACCAAATTTTTTTAAAAAATGGCATCGGGGTCTCCCCCAAAATCCAAACCAGACCCTTCAGGTCTGATATGGATTTTAAGGGGAACCAGCACCAAAATTAAAAAGAATGACGTGGGGTCCCGCCCAAAGTCCATACCAGGCCCTTCAGGTCTGGTATGGATTTTAAGGGGAACCCTGTGCCAAATTTAAAATAAAAAGGGCGTAGAGGTCCCCCACAAAATCCAAGACCCTTATCTGAGCACGCAGCCCTGGCATGGCAGGAGGGGGTGGGGACCCCCCCTCCAAACCATACCAGGCCACATGCCCTCAACATGGGGAGGATGCTTTAAGGTTGCCTCCAAAGCACCTTGTCCCCATGTTGATGGGGGGAAAGGGCCTCATCCCCACAACCCTTGCCGTTTTTTGTGGGGGTCTGCGGGCGGTGAGCTTTTTGGAATCTGGAACCCCCCTTTAATAAGGGGGCCCCCAGATCCTGCCTGCCCCCATATGAATAGGTATGGGGTACATTGTACCCCTACCCATTCACCAAAAAAGGAGTAAAGTGGTACAAAAAACAAGAGGCAGTTTTTGGCAAGTCCTATTGTGTAAAATAGCTCTTCTTCTTTCTTCCTCCATCTTCTCCTGCCTTCTTCTCGTCTTCTGCTTCTTCTTCCTTCCTCTCTTCCTCTTCAATCTTCATCTTCTTCCTTCTTCTTTCACTGCCCCCGCTCCCACTGCCGCAGCTGGAGACGTCTCCTAGAATGGGCGGTCTGCAGTCTGACATTTATTTTATAGATAAAGGCGGGGCCACCCAATGACGTAAACGAGTGACCCTGCCCCCTTCTGATGTCATTTGTTGTTAGAGGGGACGGGTCACCCATTTACATCACCCAGTGGCCCCGTCCCTTCTTATAAAAGAAATGTCAAACTGAAGACCGCCCATTCTGGGAGACGCCTCTGCATGGCGCGGCTGCGGCATAAATAGCAGGAGATCCCTGCTATCATTGATGAGGCAGCAGGCGGGTGGGCGAGGGAGGGGAGGGGGGGAACGGTGCTGGCATAGAGGAGGAGGATGGAGGAGGAAACCACCTCTATGGGCGTCACCCCCTCCGCCCACTCCAGCAAGGAAGTCCATCCTAGCTTTTTTTGCTAGAGGACTACAAGTGGGCGAGTCAGACCGCTGCTAGCAGTACAGGATGGAGAGGCTCCGTTGCTCTTACAAACCGGATGTCAGAGGGTAATAACGTTTTTTCCGCAAGTTCAGCATGTTACTGAGTACAGAGGAACTACAGAGCTCAGAAGAAGATGGATGGCATAGTTGGTGAAGGTAGGAGATCAGCAATAAGGACATGGAAAAAAGTTCTGCTTTAAGGTAAGGAGGCCAAACATTACCAAACATTACAATTTTTAAGGTAGCAGAGAGCACTTATATCTGTTATTTTTCTACATGTGTTTGGGATCAAGTCCAGGAGTTCCCGCTGCCTTTCACAAATTTCCCCCTGAGTGGGACAAGTGTTACTGACCTTCTCGTAATGCAGAGGTCCTGCATGTGAGTTGAGTGTCAGGAACCATGAATCAGACACAGAGCAGTAAAATCACACTTTTTAATAAAAAGGTAAAATGTTATAAACAGAGTAAACGTGGTCAAAACATAGCCAGGGTTCAGTAACCAGAGCGGATAGTCAGAGCAAGCCAGTGAAACAGGAGTCCAGAGATTAGCGAGGTCAAACAAACGGAATGAAGGATCAGGAGCCAGGAGGAGAGTCAGCTGAGCAGGGTCTTGAATCTAGGAACCAGAAGGGAACGCCAAACAGGCAAAGTCTTTCACAGGAACACACAGAAGAGATTTCTCCAGAAATGTTGACCAAGGCAAAGGCATTTGCGATCTGATCCAGGCAGTTTATATAGCAGCCGAGCTGGCTTAACGAGGCAGGATATGGTCATCAGGTGAGACAGAGTGGAAGCTGAGAAGGCAATTAACCCTGAGCTTGCTCTGAGAAGGGAGAGCTAAGCCTAGCCCTGACAGTGAGCAAGCAGTGTGTATGTTGGTGGAGGGACTAGTCACCTGCGGTGTTCTTTATCATTGTATCTCTCTAAACACACACACACACACACATGGAAATCTGTTTTTCTATTATGGGTCTTGTGGCTGCATTGTGTTTATGCTATGAATTGCATTGCAATTTCTTTATGACAATTAGAATTTTAATATAATTTTACATTTGTGCTCCACTGTTTATGATTATTAGTTTGTATGTTAAAATACCCTTTTAATGTTCAGCTTGCAATAGCCTTTATTCTTTACCTGGAGTGATTGTTTGCACTGATTGTTTTTATTTTTTACATAACATCACAGGAACTGATGGGAGGGTTGACTGCCCGTTATGCGCATACTAATTAGCAGAGACTGTCTTGCTAGAAGCAGGACACTTAGTACATAGCACCTATACTGCACCATACTGCATTCTGGTTTATCAAGACTGCCTTTAAGTGCACCAATGCTTCTGTAGTAAACTCCTAGTTTTGCTGTCAGTGAGTGTATATAGTTTTTGGCTTTCTCTGCTTAACAGGAGAGCAGATAGGTAAATTTAGATGCTGTCTGCTTATCAGAGAGCCTCGGATTTGAGTAAGGTCTGCTCAGTGTGCTCTGATGCTGATTATTATATTATTATTATACAGGATTTATATAGCGCCAACAGTTTGCGCAGCGCTTTACAATAAAGAAGGGGGCTGATTCATGTGGTCTGGAAAGTTTTACATTATCCACTAGTATGGGTTCCTATTGGACAGTGGGAGGAATACCCAGCCAGTGACAGCAGATGTATATGGATTTAGTTCTGTCCAATTAGCAGGGGAGGTGCCCCACTGCATTTTGGGTGAATACATTCATATAAAAAGGAGCACATGGGCTCAAGGTCAGGAGTTCCTGCCCACCCGGACCTCAGGGGTGGAGGTGTGTGTTCAGCTCCTGGCTGCTAGGCATGAGACCTATCCAGGAGGCTGTTGGATGCTGGGCCTGGTCGAGGTCTAGCTGGAGTTGCTGAAGTTATAGCCCAGAGTTCCTCTGCA
Organism: Glandirana rugosa; assembly: GCA_018402905.1. NCBI lineage: Eukaryota > Metazoa > Chordata > Amphibia > Anura > Ranidae > Glandirana > Glandirana rugosa. Next base: position 634,806 of record BLSH010083197.1, on the reverse strand, counting down.
AGCTGACAGAGGGGGATGTCCTTGGATCTTGTCTGGTATCACAGTGGCAAAGTGTCACTTGAAAGTTGGGAGAGAGAGCTGCTGGCTGTCCTGGGACATGGTGTGAATACAGACCCCTAAAAGGGATCTCTGAGACTGAGTTGCTAGAATCCCCCTCCTGCTCCTCATAGTCAGCTAACTGGGTGTGTAAGCTAGAAAGGAGACACTGGTGAGTGTCTTGAAGAAACAAAGTCCAGCTTATCCTCTTCTGCTTAAAAAGGGACTTGTTTCACTAAAATCAGCCTGCCATTAAGTGCCGTTGGTAGTCTGCTACATAGAGCTAGAAAGGAGACACTAGTGAGTGTCTTGAAGAAACAAAGTCTGGCCTGACCTCTTCTGCTTACAAAGGGACTTGTTTCACTGGGATCCGTTTGCTACTTGTGACACTGGGATCAGTCTGCTATGTAGTGCCATTGACAGTCTGCTATACAGAGCTAGGGAGAAGTTGTCCTCGCTTGGAGTTAGTTAACTTGGAGTATAGCATCCATTCCCTTTTCCTATCCAAGTTCTACAATAAAGCATCAAAACTCATCCCCTAGACTGGTCATTGGAGTAACAAGCAGGATTGTGTGTATGTACCTGACGGTGTGGAAATTTGTTGTGACTGGCTGCAGGATAATCAGAGGGATGGGATTATTACTAGGGGATTTGAACTTGGATGGGGTAGTGGTGATCATGGGATGCCCAGAGATCAACAGTTCTTTACACGGGACCTCTATATACACTCAGTATATACACTCTCCTTCTTCTTCCAGCACAACACTTGCTTCTCCTTGTTCCTCTCTCCTGCACAACACTTGCTCAGCACAGGGGAGGCCTGGAAGGATATTTACCAGGCCACCTTATTGTCTTGTTCAGACTAGCTAGCACATGTGAGACCTGGCATAAAGTTACCAGGCCTCCGGACCACCCTTTGTGGGCATGGGGTTGAAGTTCCCCTTGTGTAGTAAGTTAGTTTGTTGGTGCTAGCTAGTCACGATGGACTACATCTCCCAGTCCATTGACTCACTGTCCATGGCACCAGGTCCCAGTCTCCTGTTGCACCTCTTCCAGACTGTCTTCCCCCCAATATGATTGTGCATATCCACTTCCCTGGGCTGTGTCACTCACCGACCACCAGTGGACTCCTCCTGGACCTCTCTGAAGTACACTTCTCTCGCTTTCCTCTGCTTGCTCTCTCATATGCCTCCTCCAGAATCTCCAACCTTCTGGATACACCGGAGGGACTGGGAGCTCCCTCAAGACCTCGACAGCCTCAGTACCTCATCTCCATCTCCAAACTTCCACCCAAACTCTCCTCCCCCCACTGGCCAGACCACAGTATTAAAGGCGGCCTGCCCCCTGCCACTCCAGGTTGGGGATTGGTTAGGCCTCCTTAACATACACCAGAAAGCCTCACCTATTCTTCCCATTCCCTTTTCTAGAAAAATCTGAAGAAAGGGGAGGGGTAACCAAGGGGTGTTGCTTCCTGCAGTTGCCAGTCCTCCCTGGGCTACTCCCGTGCCTAGAATCAAAACAATCAGGCCTGACTAAATTTACCTACTCTAATACCAAAAATCCTCCACTAGCGCCTACCTAATGTAGAGGGTGCTTCACTCATGCCAAAAAAAAAAAAAATCAGCTGGTCCCTAAGCTGAGAAAATTTGAAAAATGGCTCCTGGGCCCAGGAGCAAGGGCATCCCATAACCTAACAATTGGAAGGGGGAAAAGGGAATAAACTTGGAAGGGGAATATACAAATAATTTACGTACAAAGATAGATACCATTCTCAGTAAATTATTTACACCTGTGCAGCATATCTACATTTTCCTAACTACCAATCCTGTAGCCAGCAACAACAACACATGTCTGAGCCAGAGCACCGCTCGAACTAACTACACACAGCAACAGTCTATTGTAAGTGGGTAATAAGCCTCCCAGCAGAACACGTTGATATTCTTGTACCTGTCTGGTCTGCCAGTGAGGGGTTATATTCCACCAGCAGAACAGTAAAAGAAAACACATTAAAGAACATGGATATTTGTAATTATTTTTCTTGTTTTTTTTAGAGTTCCTAATGGGAGGAGCCCCCCCAGACAACAGGTCTCCAAAACAAAATTAGAAGAAAAAGTTAGTTCAGAAGGCAGATCTCACCCCATAGCGTCCTTCAAGGAAAAAAACACAGTCCATCACTTGGCACATAGGGTGGCAGGCTGATATGCTCCTGCAAAGTCAGAGAAAAAAACAAAAACACAACCCCTGCAGTCTTCCAGCAATCCTGTGTCTTTGGTTTCTGCAAGAAAAGCTGTAGTCCTCCAACAGTCCCTTTTAAATGTAGAAATGTGGGTCAGGCAGCCTCCCCCAGCCTTCCCCTTCTCCCCTGACAGAGATGGAGTAGCTCCTTGCAGGCTGGTTTGGTTTCACTACAAGGACCTTGTCTCCATAAATGGCACACCCCAGACGCCACTCCTGCTTCAACTCCACAAAGCGGTTCCAGGCATCACAGTCCTGCCGTCTCAGGGGTTTGGGGATGTACAAATAGTCCCATATCATTTCGCTCTCCCACTCCTCCCTGGAGCTCTCCACGACTTCCATGATATGGGGAGGGATATTTGGAAAGTCTAGGCCCCACTCCAAGGCAACTTTGCGTTGTACCTCCCGCTGGAACCTGGAGAGCCTACTTAGCCTTCTCTCTCCCTGGTCGGATCAGGGTGTCAGGGGATCTGACTACCTGTCCCAAAAGGTACTTGCCCTGGTCTAGGTAGTGGAGGTCCTGTTGAGAAACAGCTGACTGTGGGAGATAGGGGTTCCTGTAGCTTTGTCTGTGTCCGGTTCAGACCCTGGTCCTCTACTTCCCTCTGATAAAGTTTCCAGCCCACTTTCATCAGAGGACGACCATTATACCAGTCTTTCAAGGGACCCAAACTCAGCTTGCAGTCTGGGGGAACCCCAATCAAGCGGTCTGTCTCCATGCACCTCTTCTAGCTCTCCAGAGGGCACAGCCCCCTCCTGCACTGACTCTGACACTGACACCCCTGGACAGGGGATAGCTATTTGCAGACCTGTGGCCGGTGTGGCTGGGGATTCTAGTTCCTGTTGGACAGTACTTACAGGTTCTAGGTCCCTGACCGGGCCTTCAGTCACGGCAGTCTTCTCTTTCCTTCCCTCTTCTGTGTTCGCGGGGGAGTCGTTACTAGGCCGCAACTCCTCCAGGCCCGCTCTGACCCTCCGGGATCTCCGCGGCTGCAGCGTGCATAGTCCCGACTGCAGGTCCACACTGAAATATCGTGGATCCTGTTGAATGTCCATCTGTTGTAGCAAAAAATGGCTAAAAGCAGGGGCCGCACCGGATCCTGGCTTCCATTACTGCCGTTGGTGTCTGACATTCTGGGCATAGCAGGCACAGTCTCTCCATCCCATCTACCACTCCAAGGGTGAATCCCCCCACGGTGCTCAAGCCGAATACCCATGCATATGGGTATTCTTTCCTGGCGTTACGGCAACCAGGCGAGATCCGGTAGAGGGCGACTCCCCCCCGCCATCTTCCGCAGCCTTGCAATGTCTGTAGGGCGCAGGGAAACGTTTGTCTCCTCCAGTGTGTGGCTCCGCCTCCTCACTTCAAGACAGGCTGGCGCAACCAAACCTGGTTGCGCTGCTGTAACCCCTGATATGCAGGATAGAAACTTGCAGACATGCTGGCTTTGACAGAACTTGTCCGGGCATGCTGGCTCCTTCAGTGGTTGCTGGTAGCAACAGTGAATTGAGTGATACCCCTTGTCCTCCTGTACGGGCCCACTCTGGCACAGTCCCTCCGATGGGTTCCCGCAAGCTTACCCCGATCACCCTTTGCAACATGAAACAGTTCCAAGCATACTTCGCCACTGGCAGCAGGTTTTTTTTAGCACAAGTTCAAAGTTATAGGGTGGATCAAAACATATAAATATTGATATTCAAGTAAATATGACTGATAAACATTAGAAACTTCAGGTATGATTTGTGTATACAGTGGACCAATGCCTGGAGGCAATAGACAATAGAGCATGCCACAAATCAGGAGTATAACAATAGATATTAAAATACTGAAAACGAATAGCGGGCGACAGTTGTAATATTGGAAATGTCCTATACACTTACAGTCCAGAGAATGTGTACATATATCCACATATATATATATAGTAGTCCAATGCGATACAAAGTGAAGTGACTTGTGCTCCGTTTAAAGGTGATTGAGGGTGACAATCCACATTGGTAGGTGATTGCACTTATCGGACGCCGGAAGAATACCAGCATGTAGTATCTGGTCCGTCAATTCAATATTCCAGGATGAGACGTAGAGTGATCCAGAGTAAAGAATGTGGTGAAAAGTGCTGAGTGCAAAAGCTGCTTGAGAGTTACTATCCAAAAGGAGTATATGAATATGCTTACCAGAAGCTGGTAAGATACCAGCATGTGTATCGCAAACGCTGTGCTATCCTGGAATGGAGGTGGGTGGTGAAGAAACCCTTCTGGTGGTTAGGCACCGTCAGCATCGAGATGCTCCGGGGGGTGATCAAATCCCCTTAGTTGATGGAAGAGGTCACTCGGGCACCAAATTTATAATAAATAGAGGAAAAAAGAGTGTTCCATAGCGTAATTCAGTTAAGAAAATATTTATTCGAAATGTGATTAAAAACACTTACATTTAAAAGGTAAAACCGAGCTCAGTTATGAAAGTCCAAAAGCAGTGAAATCGGGGGGGACAGGACCCAACAAGTTTCGTTTCAGAAGACGTTTATGTGAAATGAAACACGTTGGGTCCTGTCCCCCCGATTTCACTGCTTTTGTACTTTCATGGACTACATCTCCCAGCCCATCGACTCACTGTCCATGACACTAGGTCCCAGTCTCCTCCTTCACCTCTTCCAGACTCTCTTTCTCCCAATCTGCTTGTGCATATCCACTTCCCTGGGCTGTATCACTCACTGACCACCGGTGGACTTCTGGAGACCTCTCTGAAGTACACTTCTCCCGCTGTCCTCTGCTTGCTCTTTCATGTGCCTCCTCCAGAATCTCCAACCTTCTGGATACACCCAAGCCCCAGGCCGAGGTCATCCCCCCCCCCCCAGACTGGGAGCGCCCTCAAGGCCTCGACAGCTTCAGTACCTCGTCTCCATCTCCAAACTTCCACCCAAACTCTCCTCCCCCCACTGGGCAGACCACAGTATTTAAGAGGCCTGCCCACTGCCAATCCAGGTTGGGGATTGGTCAGGGTTCCTTAACATACATCAGAAAGCCTGACTAAATTTACCTACTCTAGCACCAAAAATCCTCCACTAACACCTACCTGCTACTACTTCTATAAAGGGTACCCCCATCCAGTTAACCTAGGCCCAGCAGTGTTGTCAGTAATGCACCTTGGCAGTATAGTCTCCTGAATGCAGTAAATTAAGCCACTCAGGTGACTTTGCTACTGTTTACGCTGATCTGGGTGCAAAGTGTCAACCCATGCCTAGTGCTTGCTACTGATCACACTGAATGCCTTTATGTTTTCTCTCTTTGCCATCAATATTTGTGTCAATATATTAAGAATTGCCTTTACTAACTTTCTTTAGTGCCTGTTTCTTGACATAGTACCACTACTGGGTGTCATTCTCCCTGAAGCGCATTTGTGAGGTCAGGCCCTGATGTTGGATGAGAAGGCCTGGCTCACAGTCTTTGCTCTAATTCATCCCAAAGGTGTTTTATCAGGTTGAGGTCAGGACTCTGTCCAGGCCTGTCAAGTTCCTCCACCCCAAACTTGCTCATCCATGTCTTTATGGACCTTGCTTTGTGCACTGGTCCAAATCATTTGGTGGAGGGGGGATTATGGTGTGGGGTTGTTTTTCAGAGGTCCTTGGCCCCTTAGTTCCAGTGAAGGGAACTTTTAAGGCATCAGCATACCAGGACATTTTGGACAATTTCATGCTCCAAACTTTGTGGGAACAGTTTGGGGATGGCCCCTTCTTGTTCCAACATGACTGTGCACCAGTGTACAAAACAAGGTCCATAAAGACATGGATGTTTGGGGTGGAGGAACTTGACTGGCCTGCACAGAGTCCTGACCTCAACCCAATAGAACACCTTTGGGATGAATTAGAGCGGAGACTGCAAGCCAGGCCTTCTGGTCTACATCAGTCATCGCCGCAACTTTGAAAAAGGTGACCTGCTTTGACTTCTGTTAAATGAAGTCACAAGCTGCAGTGAAATTGGATTTAGAAACCACACTGATGTGCGGCTTTGAAATCACACTGAATTAGCTTGATTTCAAAGCCACACCTGCGTGCAATACCAAAATCCTTAAATGAAAATATCCTATGGAATAGCTGTAGGAAAGTAAAGGTGTTGTTTGAAGTAGCCGATAAGATTCTAGAAGTCATTTTTTTCCACTGCGGATGTTAACATGTAAGCTAGCCACCAATCATTTTCTATAAGCAGCACCCCAGTTTTATGTATAAGGCACCATTGTACTATAAGGGCCAGTTCACACTATAGAAACGCAGTCCGGATGCGTTCCAGATGCTTTTCTGCATGCGCGTTTTTGACACGTTTTTGGTGCGTTCCAATGCGTTTTTGATGCAGTCCAGTGCAGTTTTTCCCTGTTTTTTTTTCCACCTAAAATAAGGACATGTGAGTTCCAGTGCGTTTTTGGTGCATTTAGGTTTGTTTCGGTGCGTTTTTGATGTGTTTTACCGCGTTCCAGTATAGTTCAGTGCAGAAAAAATGCAGCATGTTCTACTTTTTTTTTCTGGAACCGGAACACACTGGAACTGACTGCACTGGTGTGAATTATGCTATTGAAAACCATATAACCTACTCTCCATGCGTTTTTGATGCAGAAAAAAAAACGTACTGGACTGCATGTGGTGTGAACTGGCCCTAAAAAGACATCTTAATTAGGTTCAAGAAGCAACACAAATATTTTTCACAACTGTTGTCCACAGCATCTATTTCAGAGAACCAGGGAAAGGAAATTCACTTAAAGTGGTTGTAAACCGCAGCCCTGGAATCTGAGCAAAGCACATACAGTATCTCACAAAAGTGAGTACACCCCTCACATTTTTGTAAATATTTTATTCTATATTTTCATGTGACAACACTGAAGAAATGACACTTTGCTACAATGTAAAGTAGTGAGTGTACAGCTTGTATAACAGTGTAAATTTGCTGTCCCCTCAAAATAACTCAACACACAGCCATTAATGTCTAAACCGCTGGCAGGTGACTACACCCCTAAGTGAAAATGTCCAAATTGGGTCCAATTAGCCATTTTCCCTCCCCGGTGTCATGTGACTCGTTAATGTTACAAGGTCTCAGGTGTGAATGGGGAGCAGGTGTGTTAAATTTGGTGTTATCGCTCTCACTCTCTCATACTGGTCACTGGAAGTTCAACATGGCACCTCATGGCAGAGAACTCTCTGAGGATCTTAAAAAAAGAATTGTTGCTCTACATAAAGATGGCCTAGGCTATAAGATGATTGCCAAGACCCTGAAACTGATCTGCAGCATGGTAGCCAAGTCCATACAGCTGTTTAACAGGACAGGTTCCACTCAGAACACGCCTCGCCATGGTCGACCAAAGAAGTTGAGTGCACGTGCTCAGAGTCATATCCAGAGGTTGTCTTTGGGATATAGACATATGAGTACTGCCAGCATTGCTGAAGAGGTTGAAGGGGTGGGGGATCAGCCTATCAGTGCTCAGACCATACGCCGCACACTGCATCAAATTGGTCTGCATGGCTGTCATCACAGAATGAAGCCTCTTCTAAAGATGATGCACAAGAAAGCCTGCAAACAGTTTGCTGAAGACAAGTAGATTAAGGACATGGATTACTGCAACCATGTCCTGTGGTCTGATGAGACCAAGATAAACATATTTGGTTCAGATGGTGTCAAGCGTGTGTGACGGCAACCAGGTGAGGGGTACAAAAACAAGTGTGTCTTGACAACAGTCAAGCATGGTGGTGGGAGAGTCATGGTCTGGGGCTGCATGAGTGCTGCTGGCACTGTGGAGCTTCAGTTCATTGAGGGAACCATGAATGCCAACATGTACTGTGACATACTGAAGCAGAGCATGATCCCCTCCCTTCGGAGACTGGGCCGCAGGGCAGTATTCCAACATGATAATGACCCCAAACACACCTTCAAGACGACCACTGCCTTGCTAAAGAAGCCGAGGATAAAGGTGATGGACTGGCCAAGAATGTCTCCAGACCTAAACCCTATTGAGCATCTGTGGGACATCCTCAAACGGAAGGTGGAGGAGCGCAAGGTTTCTAACATCCACCAGCTCCGTGATATCATTATGGAGGAGTGGAAGAGGACTCCGGTGGCAACCTGTGAAGTTCTGGTGAACTCCATGCCCACAAGGATTAAGGCAGTGCTGGAAAATAATGGTGGCCATACAAAATATTGACACTTTGGGTCCAATTTGGACATTTCACTTAGGGGTGTACTCACTTTTGTTGCCAGTGGTTTAGACATTAATGGCTGTGTGTTGAGTTATTTTGAGGGGACAGCAAATTTACACTGTTAGACGAGCTGCACACTCACTACTTTACATTGTAGCAAAGTGTCATTTCTTCAGTGTTGTCCCATGAGAAGATATAATAAAATATTTACAAAAATGTGAGGGGTGTACTCACTTTTGTGAGATACTGTATCTGTAGTGTTTACGTATTTCTCTCCAAAGCTCTAAGTGTGATTTCTCTCTGGTGCTGTGTTCCTCTGTTATCAGCATGAGTCACTTCTGAGACATTTTCCCGACACATGCGATAAATTTGTGTCAGGAGGGGGAGGGACGGGGGCTTGTCTATTCACAACACAGTTCTTATGCTGTGTGGAGGGGAGTGTGTTCCTTTCCTCCAATCAGCTCTCACACACTTTAACTCTTCACCCCCTCCTCTGTGCTCCTGACAGATGATAAAACACAATCTGTCCTTTTGAAGGGATGTAGGAAAGAGACCACTGCAGATAAAAAAGTAAAGCTTATGTAGGAGAATTGTTTAATCTCTGTGTATTATTTGAGGCTGTTCACTTCACTGGATATATGTGAGGGTTTATAACCACTTTAACCTGTTGGTGCCGAAAACACACGCAAATATGTGGCCTCTCGGCGGCCAGGCCTTGGTGCTGAGCAACTACATATTTGCTTGCAATAGCGTCAACAGAACTGTGCCGAGAGTATGCGTCCTGCGTGCTCCCGGCACAGTGACTCGCGGCTCATGGAAAGCTCTCGATTGCTGCTTGTGATCGGAAGTTTTCAGATCATGTGACCGCCATGACAGTCAATCATGGAGGTCACATGGCCATAAGCTCTGCCCCGCCTCCTGGAAATCCAAAGTCCTTAAAGGGCCGATGGGAGCTGGCGCCAAGGGTTTAAACATGAATTCCGGATATGGCCTACTTTGCATAATTACATTGGTCCACCTTGGACCAGTGTAAGTATTTATGTGGCATACCTGGCCAATCCCCGTGAATGCCTCAAATCACTGTAGTAGGCACAGCGTCTACCGTGATATCCATTAGCTTCCGTGTCCCATACCTAGCTACTGCTCTGCTGCTTAGTGAACGCATGAGGTTGCTCGGTCAGTAGCAGAGAACACTTTGCATTTTCCCAATGAATGAAACATGTTCTCTGATTATATGTGGTGGAGAGGTGGGGCAGTAACATCATAACCCCTGTCCAATCAGAGAACGCCTTGCATTCACTAAAATAATGAAAAGTACTCTCTGAATATCGCCCGTGCCAAAGGAGCAGCTTTCTGTGCTCACTATTCAACAGGACAGCCCCTTGGCATGGGATCTGGAAGCTAGCACCAATCACTGTAGGAACTGTGACTATTAGTGAGTTCCAGCCTCCATGGGGATTCCGTGAGGATCTCGCATGATGAAATGCGTAGTGTGGGGCAGGGACTCTGCCGCCACCGCGTATGCAGGTTTGTGCTCCTCATGGTCTGTGGTCTGACCAGAGGCAAACGACCAATACAGCTGAGCAGGTTTATAATTTGACCAGCATGGCAATCTGGTGAGTCTGATTTAGTGAGAGTGGTGAAGGATTCACGCTGTGGTGGAGCACTTTGGTAATCTTCTTTAAAGAGGATTTGGGACTTTATATGATAATTCTTATTGATATTGTTTTTAATACATTTTTTATTTTTTTTTATCCTTTTAAATATTTTTTTCCCGTTTTTTTGGTATTTTTTTGGAGTTGGACTGTCACACAAGCACTTGAATGTGCTGTTTTGAATTTTGCACATTTTTTCATGCTTTTTGCACAATTATGCACTTGCACTTTGCTTGTAATTTGCATAATATTCATCTGATTAGATATCGTTCATAGGTAGTATAAGGAATTGTATTAATGATTTATGATTCATGCATACACTATTGTGTTTTTCACAACTGTATATATTTACACATTAACACAGAGGATATTTCAGATTGGTGTGTTGGACAGCGCATCTCATACTATATTTAATTTGGTTTATTGATACTATCAATAACTGGAGCAGCAGCTGTCCATTAGACCATTTGCCTGTAGCTATGTGCTCCTTTAAGAGTGGCTGAAAGTTGTGGTCCAGCCGCCTGCTGTCCTCAATCACATGTATTCCATGCATCCAAAGCCACTGAACAGGCCAGTACTTTATTTTTGTTGTTTTATTTAGGGGTTTGAACTTGGATAGGGATTAGGGATGACTGTGGAATGCCCAGTAATTGAACATAGGACATACTATATACACCTCCGGTATATACACTTCTTCACCTCCAGCACACTATTTGCTGACCGTTACACTTCTCCTGTACTTCTCTCCAGTACACTACTTGCTGACCGTTACACCTGTCCTCCTGGTCCGAAGGGAAATTTATCAGACCTCCATGACACCTCCTCTTCACCACAGCTAACACATGGTGAGGCTTGCTGCAACCGCTGGCAAGGCCTCAGAGCTACTCTTTGTGGGTGAGAGCTGTAGGTTCTCTCATTGAAACCAGACAGCCTCTCTTGTGTAGCAAAGTATGTTGGGGCTAGCCGGGCCTTTGGATGAACTACAACTCCCAGCCCATCCCTTGAGACCCATCCGGTCTGTCCTGCGGTCTATTGGCTTTCCTTCCCTTGGTTGGTTCCCCAAGGCTCCCACAGACTGCTCTCTCTCTCAGACTGTCCCAGCCATCTCCTCCAACTCCCAGGAGCCGCCACTCAACGACTTATTGGTGGATTTCTTTAAAGAGTCTCCTTCGATGTAGACCTCAGCTGCTCTCCTGCTTCTTCTGTGCCACCCCAGGAGCCGACTCCCGCTCCTGGCTGCACCTAAGCCCCCAGGCCTCAGGTTCACCCCCCCCCCAGAAGGGGGATCCCCCCCCCCAGACGAGGCCTGCTCCGCCGCTCCTGACTACATTCTCACTCTTCCACCCGAACTCTCCTGACACCTACTGGCAGATTGCTGTATTTAAGGAGGCCTGCCCCCTGCCAATCCGGCCGCTGGATTGGTCAGAGCTCCTTGTCATATATCAGGAAGTGACACCTCCTCCTCCATCCCCCTTTCCAGAACTTTCCAAGCTCAGGGGGGAGGAATCTCCAAGGGGTGTCCCTTCCCTCTATCTCCAGCCCCTCCCTGAGCTACTCCCCTAGCCCAGATCAAAACATTCAGGCCTGTACCTACAGTCAGGCCTAACTAGATTTTTCCTTTCCTATCAAAAATCTACAAAAGTAAAGCACCTATACTATGGCACCATTACCATACCATTAGCACACAAACAGTATCTGTGGCGCTGTTATTTTGACACATTGTTCCATGGGGATCAGCCAGTATGGCACATGCATACTTGCATTAGTCCAAGTTGAACCAACTATATAGTCCATATCTAAACTTCAGCTTTAATAAAAGTAGATATACCCCATATACATTATACATGGTGTTACAAAGGTGACAATTAGTTGTCTAGATTCCTTTTGTCTGAAATATCTCGCCTTATGTTTACCTTTCCTTCAGATTGTTGGATCTCTGCATTGAATCACAGTTGAGTTCTTAGCTACAGACACATGAAAAATAATGGAGAGTTTATGTATACATTGAGAATTATTCCATTTACTCCATCTGGTAGGAGTCTAATTGCTGACTTTCTTCCATGATGTGGTGCATGTATGTATATCGCTCTCCATGGTGATAAAACTGGTTTTAAAACCAAAGCTGAATTTAGGTTATATATAACACTACTTAAAGCAGAAAAACATAAAAGAAAAAATACCAAAAAAGCAGCTTTTGCTGCAATACTCAACTTCAGTCTGGAGCTTTACTCTATGGCAGTGGTTCTCAACTCCTGTCCTCAGGACCCACTAACAGGCCAGGTTTGCAGGATAACTGAAATACATCACAGGTGATATAATTTGCTACTCGGTGATTGCAGTGTTCTAGTCTGCATCTCCCCAAGGTAATACTTAAAACCTGGCCTGTTGGTGGGTCCTGAGGACAGGAGTTGAGAACCACTGCTCTATGGTCATTCCTTTCTGCCTCTTTATGTCACCAGCCATGGCCAGTGTCATTCAACTCACTTCCTCTGGACCCAAACTACCATGGACACACCCCCTCGAAGGACAATATGACGTAGCCTTGGCTCAGTGGCTGCTGCACCATAGGCCTGGACATCCTCTGAAATGCAACCCTGTTATTGTTCGGTCTTTACCTGAGCCGTTTTTAGTGGAGATGTTACAACTCTGATGACCAAGTGTGCAACTCACACAAAATACAAGCGTAATGGCAGGCTGCAGACAGACAATCAGGGCAGATACACACTGAGCATGACATTCCAAACAAAGTGAAACAGAGTTCCTGAACTACTAATAGAGGATTGAAACTCTGCCATTTCCTTAGGGACTGGCCAAGATTCGAGCCATGTATGGGTAGGCTGATCGATCATTTAACTTGGGTACAACCAGCCTGTTGGATTTTACATGCGATTATTGCTAGCTGCTATTATAGCTGATAGTAGTAATAACTGTGTTCTGCTGGCGCTGGGGGCTCTACCTACCCTCCTATGGGGAGAACACAATGGCTCCGTGGGAGGGATTCCCCCATCAACACATTCAGTGATTTTCTTTCCTGCAATCTTGCTTTGTGCACTGGTCCAAATCATTTGGTGGAGGGGGGATTATGGTGTGGGGTTCGTTTTCAGAGGTTGGGCTTGTCCCCTTAGTTCCAGTGAAGGGAATTCTTAAGGTGTCAGCATACCAAGACATTTTTAACAATTTCATGCTCCCAACTTTGTGGGAACAGTTTGGGGATGGCCCCTTCTTGTTCCAACATGACTGCACACCAGTGCACAAAGCAAGGTCCAAAAACACATGGATGAGTGAGTTTGGGGTGGAGGAACTTGACTGGCCTGCACAGAGCCACCTCAACCCAATAGAACACCTTTAGGATGAGTTAGAGCAGAAACTGTGAGCCAGGCCTTTTCATCCACATCAGTGACTGACCTCACAAATGCATTTCTGGAAGAATGGTCAAACATTCCCATAGACACTCCTACACCTTGTGGACAGCCTTCTCAGAAGAGTTGAAGCTGTTATAGCTGCAAAGGGTGGGCTAACTTAATATGGAACCCTAAAGACTAAGACTGGGATGCCATTAAAGTTCATGTGCGTGTAAAGGCAGGTGTCCCAATACTTTTGGTAATATAATGTACTTTTTGAGAATATATCCCCAATTACTTCCTTTTTATTGTCACCTGCTCCTTATGTATCGATGATGCTAACCTGAACATCATGTTAGGGAAGACAGGGAGCATGCACTGTAGAGGTCACATCAGCATTTCTTGGTCCTTCGTCCCACTGATTGCACAGTGCAAGCATGCAGCTATACATATGATCTCTCTTCCCCTGAGGTACAACCGTGCATGCACCCCGATGCATGTGCAGCCATGCATCCCATCATCGTCACATGACCACCCCAATGCTCAGTGCCATGACTAGAACACTCCTATGTGCTGGTCACAGGCGGAAGCATGCATGGAGGTTGCTCCAGATGACCCTGCAAGGCAGCGGAGCCACCCTCAGAAGAGAAATACAGAAGAAGGTCCTCCAAGATAGAATGCAAACAAGTTGCAGGCTATAGAAAAAAGAAAAGGGTTTAATAACACATTAATTGCCCCTATATACCCTGTCCAGCCTCTCACAGGAAAGGGGAGTTTCAATTCTCCAACCCCCTTTCCCGGTGTTGCTGTTGTAGAGCATAGCTCCCAATTGTCCCTGATTTCGAGGGACTGTCCTCATTTGGAATAATATCCCTCTGTCCCTCACTGCTCTTCATTTGTCACTCATTTTGGTCTGATGCATATTCCTATACATAAAATGCACTATTTATCTATCAAAAAGTGTTTTACAATGCTAAACCTTTAATCCAATTTCTAAATTGTAGTGGTACAAAAAAGCACTTGTGGGTTCAACTAATCATTTTTTTTTGTATAATTCTAACTTAACCACTTCAGCCCTGGAAGGATTTCACACTTTAAGACCAGAGCACTAATTGTGCGGTCGTGCGACGTTGTACCCAAACAAGATTTGCGTCCTTTTTTTCTCACAAATAGAGCTTTCTTTTGGTGGTATTTGATCCCCTTTGCGTCATTTCTGGTCACCGCTATAAAGAAAAGAAGAGCGACAATTTTGCAAAAAAACCCAAATTTCTTACTCTTTGCTAAAATACAAATCCAAAAAAAAGTATAAAAAAACATTTTTTTCATCGGTTTTGGTCAATTTATATTCTTCCTCATATTTTTGTTAAAAAAAAATTTGCAACCGGCGCTTATTGATTGGTTTGCGCAAAAGTTGCCGTTAGAGTTGAGCGAACTTCTAGAAGTCCGGGTTCTGCTGGTTCGGCCGAACTTCGGGTCAAAGTCCGGGTTCGGGTCCGGACAGAACCCGAACTTTGTCCCGGACCCCGAACCCCATTGAAATCAATGGAGACCCGGACTTTTAGGTACAAAAAGTGCTGTAAAATAGTCCTGGAAGGTCCTAGAGGTCTGCAAAAGGAAGGAAATGTGGGTAAGGGTGGGACAAGTGACCTACAAAGAAATGGGGACAGGGAAATAACTTTAAATATTTTTAAAAAAATAAAAACATAAAAAATGCAAAAATGGAAATCATCTTCAAAATGGGTCTGAAAAGTATTAATTAACATTAGAGGCCATAGAACTGTTCTAAAATCATCTTCAAACTGTGTCAAAAAAGTATAAATAAGCCGG
>BLSH010083197.1:603699-618116 GCA_018402905.1 Glandirana rugosa | reverse complement strand
TCAATCTTGTGTGGGTCCCTTGTGTCAATTGGGAATTTCGCGGGGGAGGTCCAATTGGTGAAGTGACAATTACCGTAAATGTGTCATTAGTCACGTAAAAATATCGTGACTAACGACATATTTACGGTTACCAGGGTTTTTTCACAGTTTTACAAGGCTGTACAGGTGGCGTTATAGCGTCATGGCGATTTTTAGCGTCTAGCGGCGGTAATGATCATTTTTTATTTTTTATTTATTTTTGGGGTATTTACTTAAGAGTAATAGGCATTTGTGCCGTTGATCTCAACTCGCTTGGGCCTGACATTTCAAGCCCAGGCATGGCCGAACCCGGACTTTTTTTGAAAAGTTCGGGTCCGGGTCCGGGTCCCGGACACCCCAAAGTTCGGTACGGACCCGAACTTTACAGTCCGGGTTCGCTCAACTCTAGTTGCCGTGTTTACGGATAATGAGAATTCATTTATGGGGTTTTTATTTATTTTTTATTTTTTACTAGTAATGGCGGCGATCTGCGATTTTTAGCGGTACTGCGATATTGCGGTGGACATGTCGGAACATTTTGACACTTTTTTGGGACCATTGGCATTTATACAGCAATCAGTGCTATAAAAATGCACTGATTACTGTGTAAATGCCATTAACAGTGAAGTGGTTAACCTGGAGGGGGCGCTTTAAGGGTTAACTGTGTTCCCTGGGTGTGTTCTAACTGTATGTGGGCTGGGCTGGCAGGGGGAGGGGAGTGATCACGGCTTCCATATACAGGAAGCCTGTGATCACAGCCTTTCCCCCTCTATGAGAACGGAGATCCGTGTTTACTTACACAGACCTCCGTTCTGTCACTGCGGGGGGGCCATCGCGGGTAGCCAGTGGCAATCGAGTCCACCCTACCCGCTCCTTGGCCTCCCCGGGAACACAGTGAGCGCGCAAGCACGCCTCCGGCGGTGCACACACGCTCACAGTGCGGGGTCTCGCAGCCGTGGTCATATGACGGCGGTTTGCGATATCGTGCCACTTTGTCGCCGTCAGACACCAGTCAGACACCAGTCAGTAAGTGGTTGGTTAAGGGGGCGTGACAGGGGGTGTGTCTTATGCCTCCATACTTTTGCTAATAGGTGTCCCTCATTCCCATCTCAGAAAGTTGGGAGGTGTGGTAGAGTCCAGCGCAGATATCAGGGGTTTATTAACTTCCGCAATTAGACATTCTACAAATTATATTTATGTTCCCTCTCTGACATTGACACTCTCACTGGCCGACTAAATTGCAAAGAGAAGTCTTCTATGGGAAGCTGAAGAAGTTTCATGAACAATTTAGATAGAGCCCGCTAGTTCCTGAGGGGTATTCCCTTACACCACCACCTATATTAAGCATTATTACATCACAGGGATCTTCTGGACCTTTCCAGAGGCCCCCCTGCTTCTCTGTGATATTTACTACATCTGGCTGTCATACCCAATCTACTTCCAGAGCTGCTGGTTAAAGGGCTGTTAATATTACTTTTATTATGTCTTAATTCATGATTAATTTACATTTCTGCTATGAAACTTAAGGCATTTTCAGAACAATTTTCAGATGTGCTTGTAATTATGGTTATGCTTTTTTTTATAGTGCACTGAATTCCATTTTAAAGTAATTTTTACTTAAAAAGTTCTTAAAATGTTTTTTTTTTCCTTATGATAAAAAATGTTTTTAACTGTATGTTTACAATGAATAAAAATGTGCAAAGATACCCAATGCATTTATTTGTTCATTTTTATATGGATGAAACCTCTGCACATTGCTATATACCCTTTCTGGCAAACTTTGCAAAAAAACAGCAATTTCTAGTTTACATACAGTGTCTTGAAAAAGTATCCATACCCCTTGAAATTATTATTATACAGGATTTATATAGCGCCAACAGTTTGCGCAGCGCTTTACAACATGAGGGCAGTACAGTTACGATACAATACAGGAGGAATCGGAGGGCCCTGCTCATTAGAGCTTACAATCATTTTTCCACATTTTGTCATGTGACAACCAAAAAATGTAATAACTGAAAATTGTATCAAATACTTACCGTAATTTTCCTTTCCTGACGCCAAACCATGGCAGCATACTAGTGATAGAGCTCCGACTCTTGACCACTCCATCAGGACCAGTGAATAGCATAAAAAAGGCATAGTTAGCCGCCCCCCCCCCATTCTTTGTAACAAGCTACATACCAGAACACACAGGGTGGTCCCGTATGCTGCCATTGTTTGGCGCCAGGAAAGAAAAATTACGGTAAGTACTTCATACAATTTTCCGTTTTCCTGACACCAACATGGCAGCATATTAGTGATAAATAACTAGCTGACAGGGTGGGTTCTACTTGCCAAACCAATATTCTAATTAGAATGGGACAGAGGACTGAATAGTCCTTCCTACAAAGTCCACTGATGACAAGGCACCTGGGTCTACTCCGTAAAGTTTGAGTAGGTATGTTGGGATGACCATGATGCCTATGAGACTGCAACCGCTCTGGTAGGGTGCACCGGAAACCAAAAACCTAAAGCACTAGTCACCAAGGTAAGGGCAACTGCCGGACGGCAGACCCCTGTCGGTCGCCTCGTTACTAGGTTACAATCACATTTACTGTGGGCATGGATTTCAGTGATGCTTTATCCAGTCTCTGAAAAGGATAAAACCTGTATAGACAATCAAAGGAGAAACTTTATCTGGACTTTTCCATCTCTCTGATTAAATTTATTCCATAAACAGAGAAGGAATTGACGTTTTGAAGAAAGCGTAAATATGACCTTTTTACTCATGTAATGGCCTGCATGACCGTCTGGATACACTGATCCACAAAGGAAAAAAAAACTGAAACCAAGCAGCTCCGGGTCTTCCTCTGATGAAGAGGATTACTATTATCTGCAGGCTGCCCAATCACCAGGGTAGCAGAACTGAGTGGTTGAGCGCCACATGCCAGGGAGCCAGGTTGCTTTTCTAGTGGCTAAAGTAACAACTAGGAGGGGGCTGCCTGGCTGGGATACTGAAGTGAGTCCAAAATAGAATCTTGTGCCATAAATAATAAATACATTTGGTGTTACCTGTTAACTGCGAACTCCTCCAGGCAGTCTTTACTCACCAGCCTATTGGGTACAGGCGCTGTGCCACAGGCCCTGCAGGATTCTTGATGGGGCATTGGCGTAGCTCTGGGGAAGAGGCGATAAGACGTCTTCTTTGGAACCTTTTCCCTTGAGTGGGTGCAGCATCTGCAGTTACACTCTTATGAAGACCCTCCGCCTTTCCCTGGCTCTTGAATTTTGAGAGCATGAGCACCTTTGAATTTGAGGGTCTTTTTGCATAAGCGGTGACTGACTGACAAATAGGATGGCCAGCTGAAATGAGGATAGCCAGAAGGGAAAATAGCACTAGAGAGAGAGAAGGTCTTATGACATGAAAGAGAAAGGGGGAATAAACAAACAGAAAATGAAAAAGTTTTTATTTTTTTTAAACCAAAAGACAGAAAGAAATTAATATATATACATACATTTACAAAAAGAGGAGAAGTTTGGGACTTTAAGGCCTCATACACACGGACGTTTCTTAACCACTTAAGGACCGGAAGGATTTCCAGCTTTAGGACCGGAGCCCTTTTTGCGATTCGGCGCTGCGTCGCTTTAACTGACAATTGCGCGGTCGTGCGACGTTGTACCCAAACGAAATTTGCGTCCTTTTTTCCCACAAACAGAGCTTTCTTTTGGTGGTATTTGATCACCGCTGCGTCATTTCTGATTGCCGCTATAAACAAAAGAAGAGCGACAATTTTGCAAAAAAAACCAAATTTCTTACTTTTTGCTAAAATACAAATCCAAAAAAAAAATATAAAAAAACATTTTTTTTCACCGTTTGTGGCCGATTTATATACTTCATCATATTTGCGATAAAAAAAAAATCGCAATCGGTGTTTATTGATTGGTTTGCGCAAAAGTGGTCGCGTTTACCGGTGATGAGAATTCATTTTTGGGGTTTTTATTTTTTTATTTTTTACTAATAATAGCGGCGATCTGCGATTTTTAGCGGTACTGCGATATTTCAGCGGACATGTCGGAACATTTTGACACTTTTTTGGGACTATTGGCATTTATACAGCGATCAGTGCTATAAAAATGCACTGATTACTGTGTAAATGCCATTGGCAGTGAAGGGGTTAACCTGCAGGGGGCGCTCTAAGGGTTAAGTATGTTCCCTGGGCGTGTTCTAACTGTATGGGGACTGCACTATCTGGGGAAGGGAAGTGGTCACAGCCTTCACGTACAGGAAGGCTGTGATCACAGCCCTTCCCCCTCACACAGAGCGGGGGTCCGTGTTTACTTACACGGACCTCCGCTCCTTCACTCCGGGGGGGGGCATCGCGGGTGGCCGGCGGCAATCGAAGCCGCCGCACCCGCTCCCTGGCCCTCCCCAGACACAGTGAGCGCGCGGGCGCGCCTCCGGCGGCGCGCGTGCGCTCACTGTGCGCGATCTGGCGGCCGCCGTCGTATGACGGCGTTTCGCCTTACAGAGCCACTTTGCCGCCGTCAGATGCCGATCGGCGGTTGGCAAGTGGTTAAAAAATAAACAAAACACCGGGCCCGACATCAAGGAAAAAAAATCTGCGTTTTTCGGCGTTATGCATCGGCGTTAGTGAGCATCGGCGTCAATAGGCATTTTTTAAAAAAAATCATCCCTCTGCTATTTTTGAACCTAAAAACGTCGGCGTCAAAAAACGCCGGTTAACGCCGGTAGCGTTTTGTGGCGCCAGCGTCAAAAAAACGCCAAAACGTTACAGACTCAGAACGCACTGGCCATGGGTTCTATTTTCAGCTCACTAACGCAACGCCATTTACAGCTCAAAAACGTCTGCGTTTTTATGGGGCCATTGACTAACATGGAGAGCTGCAAAAAAAGCCAGAAAACGCCGGCGTCAAAAAACGCCCGTGTGTATGAGGCCTTAATGAGACCATGTGGACCATGCGTCTCCATCCCTATTATATAAATGAAAAAGGAAAAAGGGTGGGACTTTAAATGAGGTATACATTGATGCGACTTCAAACAAGGGTACAAAGTAATGCAAATATTTATTGTTGAACTTTTGACAACAATACCATGCGGTGATGGGTACATATGCATAATAGTAGACATGTAAAGAATATTATATAGATATGTTACACATGAGTAAGGAAGTAGGTTGATAAAAACAAGCTCCAAATGGTGGAGTGCTGACAGCACATACAGTAACCTGAGTAAACACATTTGCATCTAGAATATGCCCGACCACGTTTCCTGGCAGTAGGGCCACTCTTCAGGGGCTGATGCGAAATGAGTAGCATCTGAAAAAAGACATGGGCATGTCACTGGGGCACAAGCAAAGCGACCCTGCTGGGGGAAGCCAAAAATTGATAAAAAGTAATAGTAAAAAATAGTTAGTAGATGTAACAGGCTTTTTAGCACAATTTAGCAGCCCGAGCACTGGGACTTTGCACTGGGAGAGGCTGAACCCAGAAAGTTACTGCACTGAGGCAGAGGTGGGGACATAGAACTGCTTACTCTTCACTGGTGCATGGAGGTATGAGGAAAACAAGAAGAATGGGGGGCAGCTAACTATGCCTTTTTACACGCTATTCACTGGTCCTGAGGGAGTGGTCAAGAGGCGGAGCTCTATCATTAGTATGCTGCCATGTTGGCGTGAGGAAATGTATTTTATTGGGATTTTATGTGATAGACCAACACAAAGTGGGACATAATTGTGAAGTGGAAGGAAAATGATAAATGGTTATCAACATTTTTTACAAATAAATCTGTGAAAAGTGTGGGGTGCATTTATATTCAGCCCCCCTGAGTCAAAACTTTGTAGAATCGTCTTTCACTGCAATTACAGCTGCAAGTATTTTTGGGGAAGTCTCTGCCAGCTTTGCACATCTAGAGAGGACATTTTTGCCCATTCTTCTTTGCAGAATAACTCAAGCTCTGTCATATTGGATGGGGAGTGTCTGTGAACAGCGATTTTCAAGTCTTGCTACAGATTCTCAATTGGATTTAGGTCTGAACCTTGACCGGGCCATTCTAACACATGAATATGCTTTGATCTAAACCATTCCATTGTAGCTGTGATAGTATGTTTAGGCCAGGTTACTGTCCTGCTGAAAGGTGAACCTCTGCCCCAGTCTCAAGTCTTTTGCAGACTCTAATGTTTTTTTTTCTAAGATTGCCCTGTATTTGGCCCCATCCATCTACCCATCAACTCTGACCAGCTTCCCTGTCCCTGCTGAAGAAAAGCATTCCCACAACATGATGCTGCCACCACCATGCTTCACAGTGGGGATGGTGTGTTCAGGGTGATGTGCAGTGTTAATTTTCTGCCACACATAGCAGTTTGCTTTTAAGCCAAAACATTCGATTTTGGTCTCATCTGACCAGAGCACCTTCTTCTTCATGTTTGCTGTGTCCCCCACAAGGCTTATTGCAAACTGAAAACAGGACTTCTTATGGCTTTCTTTCAACAATGGCTTTCTTCTTGCCACTCTTCCATAAAGGCCAGATTTGTGGAGTGCACAACAAATAGTTGTCCTGTGGACAGGTTCTCCTACCTGAGTAGTGGATCTGTGCAGCTCCTCCAGAGTTACCATGGGCCTCTTGGCTGCTTCTCTGATAAATGCTCTCCTTGCCCGGCCTGTCAGGTTAGGTGGACGGCCATGTCTTGGTAGGTTTGTAGTTGTGCCATACCCTTTCCATTTTCGAATGATGGATTGAACAGTGCTCCGTGAGATGGTCAAAGCTTGGGATATTTTTTTAAAACCTAACCCTGCTTTAAACTTCTCCACAACTTTATCCCTGACCTGTCTGGTGTGTTCCTTGGCCTTCATGATGCTGTTTGTTCACTAAGGTTCTCTAACAAACCTCTGAGGGCTTCACAGAACAGCTATATTTATACAGAGATTAAATTAAACACAAGTGGACTCCATTTACTAATTAGGCGACTTCTGAAGGCAATTGGTTCCACTAGATTTTAGTTAGGGGATTCAGAGAAAAGCGGGGGTGAATACAAATGCACGCCACACTTTTTAGGGGTTTTTTTGTAAAAAATTTGGAAAACCATCTATCATTTTCCTTCCACTTCACAATTCTGTGCCACTTTAGGGTTGATTTACTAAAGGCAAGTAGACCGTGCACTTTGCAAAGTTGCCCCAGAGCTTAGTAAATGAGGTAAAACTTCAGTTTGCAAAGAGCACCCAATCACATGCAAGGAAAATAAAAAAATGCATTTTTGCTTGAACATGATTGGATGATGGAAGTCAGCAGCGTTTTTGCTCATTTACTAAGCCCTGGAGAAACTGCACTTTGCAGTCTTTTTCCCTTTAGTTAATCAAACCCCTTTGTGTTGGTCTATCATATAAAATCCCAATAAAATACATTTACGTTTTTGGTTGTAACATGACAAAATGTGGAAAATGTCAAGGGGTATGAATACTTTCAAGGCATTGTATCTTGCAATACATATTAAAGCTGGCCAACTGCTTCAAGTAATCCCTCTATGGCAGTGGTTCTCAACTCCTGTCCCCAGGACCCACCAACAGGCCAAATTATAAGTATTACCTTGGGGAGATGCAGACTAGAATACTGCAATCACTGAGCAGCAAATGATATCACCTGTGATGCATTTCAGTTATCCTGCAAACCTGGCCTGCTAGTGGGTCCTGAGCACAGGAGTTGAGAACCACTGCTCTATGGCCAGTCCCTGATGTTCTCTGCAAAATTAAAAAATGAAAGGAAATGGTTTCCCAAACCAAGCCTCCATAGGAGGAAAAAAGATGGACTATCTCGGTACCAAATATACAATATACATCACTGAATAAAAATGGAAATTTTATTGATACAAAATGATGAAAAGCCAATAGGGGTCCAGACTGCAGTAAGGACATTGATGGATAACAGACAAGACCTTAATAACATCAAAGCGGAATCCATACAGCTGTGGTATTACTCCAAAAACATGGAGAAGATGATTATAACTCCTCATGAGACATATGAACCTCTACATGTTTCACAGTTTAATACCGCTTCCTCAGGAGGATTTCTAAAGGATGAGAAGTAACATATTATACAAAACAATCATGGATACAATGGTAATGTTGACTGTTTGTTTAGAGAAAAAATGCACAGGCCGCTTACCCATAGCACCACAGGCATGGATGCAGCCCAGACGTTCCCCTACGGCGGACAAGGGGGATGTGCAAGGTGGATTGCCCTTCCACAAGAGCTGCAAGGTATATATTTTAACCGCTTCCCAACCGCCCGCCATGGATTGACGGCGGCAGCATGGCTCCGCTGCGCGAATCGCCGTCACCTGACCGGTGCGGGAACGTGTATTGTGGGCACGCGTGCGCCGCCGGAGGCACTCTCATGAGTTCACTGGCTAGCAGGGGAGCTAATCAGCAGGTGGGGCGGACTCGATGCCTGCCGGCCACCTACAATCGATCCCCCGCAGTGACAGAACGGGGATCCATGAATGTAAACAAGCAGATCCTGGTTCTGACAGGGGAGAGGAGAGAGATTGTTTGTTCCCAGTATAGGAGAGCAGCAATCTCTCTCCTCCCCACAGTCATCCCAGCCCCCACACAGCCAGAACACACTGACAGGGAACACATGTAACCCTTCGATCGCCTCCTAGTGTTAACCTCTTCCCTGCCAGTGCATAGCTCTCAACTGTTCCTGATTTTGAGGGACTGTCCCTCATTCAGACCAAAGTCCCTCTTTCCTGCTCATTTGTCCCTCATTCTGATCTCTATAGTTGTATATAAAATGCACTTTTTATCATTCAAAAAGTGTTTCCCAGTGATAAATCTTTCACTTATATTCTAAATTGCTGCATTTGTAAATGTCAAAATTATTCCATTATAAAGGAATAGTAGTGGTAAAAAAAAAAGCCCTTGTGGGTTTAACTAGTTTTTTTGGGGGGGGGGGGGGATCATTTTTCTTTAACCACTTCCGGACCACCGTACGTCGTTTGACGGCGGCCACTTTGAAGTGGGATACCGTTGTTATGGTAGCAGATAGCTACCATAACCCCGGTATCATTTTTTTCTGCAGGCGATTCCCTGCAAGATAAAAGTGATCTTAGCGGCGGATTCGCCGCGAGATCACTTTTATCAGCGGCGGGAGAGGTGCCCCCCCCTCCCGCCGCTTTCCGGTCATCTCCGCCGCTTACCGGACCCGCCGGCAGCGGCGGAGATGATCGGGTCCTTTCCCCCCAGTGTCCGTGTGCCGAGTGAGCGGCTGAAGCCGCTCACCCGGCTCCATAACTAGGCTGGGCGGAAGCGACGTCACAAGTCGCTTCCGCCCAATGCTCTTAAAGGGGACATTTTTTTTTTTCCCCTGCCACTTTTTTCAAAATTTTTTTTTTTTTTTTTATTGCATTTTAGTCCAAAAATGAGATCTGAGGTCTTTTTGACCCCAGATCTCATATTTTGGAGGTCCTGGCATGCTTTTTTCTATTACAAGGAATGTTTACATTTCTTGTAATAGGAAAAAAAGTGATCAAAAAAATTTTTTTTTTTTAAAAAGTTGTAAAAATAAAAATTAAAAAGTAAAATACATAATTAAAAAAAAAAAAAAAAATTTAAAGCGCACCGTCCTTGCGAGCTCGCGCGCAGAAGCGAACGCATACGTAAGTCCCGCCCACATATGAAAACGGTGTGCAAACCACACATGTGAGGTATCGCCGCGATCGTTAGAGCGAGAGCAATAATTCTAGCCCTAGACCTCCTCTGTAACGCAAAAATGCTAACCTGTAGAATTTTTTAAACGTCGCCAATGGAGATTTTTATGTTGCAAAGTTTGTCGCCATTCCGCGAGCGGACGCAATTTTGAAGCATGACATGTTGGGTATCATTTTACTCGGCGTAACATTATCTTTCACAATATGAAAAAAAATTGACCTAACTTTACTGTTGTCTTATTTTTTAACTCAAAAAACTGAATTTTTTCAAAAAAAATCGCACTTTTAAGACCGTTGCGCAAATACGGTGTGACATAAAGTTTTGCAATGGCCGCCATTTTATTCTCTAGGGTCTTAGAAAAAAAAAATATATAATGTTTGGGGGTTCTAAGTAATTTTATAGCAAAAAAACCTGTTTTTAGCTGATAACCTCCAAACTCCAAAATGAGGCTCGGTCTTAAAGTGGTTAAGGAGGCGTGGTGGGGGGCGTGTCCTATGCCTACATTCTTTTGCTAGTAGGTGTCCCTCATTCCCATCTCAAAAAGTTGGGAGGTATGCCAGTGACATTTATAAAGTAATCAGTGGCAATTTTTAGCACTGATTGCTGTATAAATGTCAATCTTCCCACAAAGGTGTCAAAAGTGTCTGATCTGTCCGCCGCAATATTGCAGTTCTGCTAAAAATCGCAGATTGCCACCATTACCAGTAAGAAAAAAAATAATAATAAAAATGCCAAAAATCAATTCTCATAGTTTGTAGGCGCTTTTGCACGTACCAATTAATATACGCTTATTGCGATTTTTTTTTTACCAAAAATATGTAGAAGAATACATATCGGCCTAAACTGATGAATAAATTAGTTTTTATATATATATATATATATATATATATTTTTTGGATATGTATTATAGCAAAAAGTAAAAAATATTTTTTTTTCAAAATTGTCACTATATTTTTGTTTGTAGCACAAAAAAATAAAAACCCCCATAGGTGGTCAAATGCCACCAAAAGAAAGCTCTATTTGTGGGAAAAGAAGGACCTCAACTTCGTTTGGGTACAATGTCGCACGACCACGCAATTGTCAGTTAAAGCGACGCAGTGCCGTATCGCAAAAAGTGCTCTGGTCAGGAAGGGGGTAAATGCTTGCGGGGCTGAAGTGGTTAAGAATATAATCTCCTGTATGGACACGTGGGGATTGATTGAGCTACACAAAACCAAGTA
Organism: Glandirana rugosa; assembly: GCA_018402905.1. Classification (NCBI taxonomy): domain Eukaryota; kingdom Metazoa; phylum Chordata; class Amphibia; order Anura; family Ranidae; genus Glandirana; species Glandirana rugosa. The sequence continues at coordinate 607,176 of BLSH010083197.1, read as the reverse complement.
TAGAAGAAGGGTCAAAGGGAATGGGGGGGGGAGGGAAAAAAGGGGGGGGGAGGGGTGATCACCATATTTTACCACACCAGGTGACACCAACCCTAGTGACGCCACTGAATAAAAATGAGGGACAACTGCATGTTTTACTGTCCCTTTGCTACCCATGTGAACTCTTTTTAAGGCCCCTTTCACACTGATACAATTTTCCTGTGTTTTCACCTTGCAAGCAAAACGCAAGAAAAATGTTTCCCTTTAAATCCCATGGGACTTTTCACACCACTCGCTGCGAGTGCAGAGCGGTTTGAAAAGTCCTGCATGCTGCATCTTTGGGGCGGTTTGAAAACTGCAGCTTCCCAATGAAATGAATGGAAATTGCGGCAAAATCGAGGTAAAATCACACAGAGATTTGCGTTTTTGGTTCACATGTGCATTTTTCACAAAAATGCACCAGAAATGCACAGGAATGCATTTTTACCATGATTTTGCTACAGAGCCGTGTGAAAGGGCCCTCATTGAGCACTGTTTTATCTTTTATATTGAGTGAGACTCCCAATTCAAATGCGATTCAGTGCGGTGCGATTTGAGTCCATTCATTTTGAATGGGCTCAAATAGTGCCACATTGAACTAAAGTAGTGCATGCCGGAATTGCACTGCAATCGGATCGCATGGTAGTTTTGTCCCATGCGATCCAGTGTAGGCAAGCGCACTACATTTGGGATCTGTGTTTAGGGTGTTGTTAACATTGCAGTGACACCCGCTGGAGATCGCAAGGGCAGTGCGTTTTATACACGGTGCAGGAAACGTGCATGGAACGGGGGTTTCCCTGCACTGCATTCTACAGTGAACTGGGGCTGGGAATTTTCGTTGTGTTTATGTGCACTAATTCTGATTTCAGTGTTTTTACAGAACATATGTGCAAATGTCACAGAACCTGAGGCTTCATGCACATTGGATGTTTTTACAGCGGCTGTTTTTGGCTTTAGACATTTTTTCTGCAGCCAGTGAACTCCCCTGACATGTTATCCTAGCTGTCCATGCACACATAGGCTGTTATCAGCGTTTTTTGGCAGGGGCGCTTTCTGGCTGGAAAAAACCCAGAACTAGTGAGTGAGTGACTAGTGGGTCTCATGCACACTGGACGTTATAAAAAAGCCGGTATCGCTAGCTGTAGAATGCTGTAGCTGTAGAATGAGATTTTCAGTGTTTTTGTAGTAACATTCTTCAGCAGTTTTTGACTTTTTTTTTGGCTGTAACCTTTTTTTATAGCCTTTTTAGCAAAATTATACTCCCATAAAAGCTTATGGCTCAAACACTGATAAACACAGAATAGCCACACTTTTCAGTGGTTTTTTTTTTGGCGTTTTTAAGCTCTTTTCAGCTTCTTTCAGAGTAAGGCCTCGTGCACACTGGACGTTACAATAACATTATAAAAATGCCAGTAGCTTTGCAGAGAGTTTTTCAACGTTATTCAGCGTTATTGCAATAGCGTTTTTTACTATTTTTTTAGCGTTGTTTTTTTTTTTTAATCACTTCAATACCAGGCATCTACCCCCTTCCCGTCCAGACCAATTTTCAGCTTTCAGCATTGTCGCATTTTGAATGAGAATTGCGCAGTCATGCAACGTTTTACCCAAAGAACATTTTTATCATTTTGTTCCCACAAATAGAGCTTTCTTTTGGTGGTATTTGATCACCTCTGCGTTTTTTATTTTTTGGACTACAAATAAACAAATAAAAAACTGTTTCTGTCACAAAACTTTGTAAATAAGTACATTTTCTCCTTCACCGATGGGCACTGATGAGGCTACACTCACGTGAACTGATGAGGCAGTACTGATTGGCACTAATGAGGTGGCAGTGATGAGGTGGCACTGATAGGCACTGATGATGAGGCACTTATATGCAGCACTGATGATGAGGCACTTATATGCAGCACTGATAAGCAGCACTGACGGGCACTGATAGGTGGCACTGATATGTACCACTGACGGGCACTGATAAATGGCACTGATGGGCACTTATAAACGGCACTGATGGGCACTGATAGGTGGCACTGATAAGTGGCACTGATGGGTACTGATAGGTGGCACTGGTAGGTAGCACTGGTGGCCACTTGTAGGTGGCACTGATGGGCACTGACAGGTGGCACTGGTGGGTTGCAATGACAGATTGCACTTTCAGGTTGTCATTCCCTGGTGGTTCTGGGTGGCATCTGAAATTGGCACTGAGTGCCATCCATGTTGGGTATTGTGCCCCTTACCTGGTGGTCTAGGGTGGGCTCCCTGGTGGTCTAGGATCAGTTCCCTGGTGGTCAGGATCGGCTCCCTGGCCGTCTCCGATGGAAGCTCTTTACCGAGATCGGTAATGCGGTGGGTCAGACTGACACACAGCACTACCGATTGTCGTGATGTGCGCCCCCACTGGATGTCCAGTCTGGATAACGTAACCACCGCCCAGCCGTCATTTGTCTATAGGCCGGGCGGGAAGTGGTTAAGCAATGGGATCAAAACATCAAAAACTGCTGGTGAGTCACGTTTTTGAGCGCTTATCTGCGTTTTTTGACGTTAGAGCATTTTTACAGCTGAAAAATTCTTCTTATAACCCACTAGTTTTGGGTTTTTTTATAGCTGAAAAACGCCCCAGCCAAAGACCGCACTATCATTTATAGGTAAAGTTGATCCAGGGAGAATCCCATTGCCTCTCGGGGGATCAGGAAGGAATTTTTTCCCCCGCTATAGCAAATTGGATCACGCTTTGCTTTTGCCTTCCTCTGGATCAACTGCGGGTGAAGGATTGTATATGGGATTATATGGTTATATATAATTTTTCTGTTTTTTTTTTGGTTGAATTAGATGGACTTGTAACTATGTAAATATGTAAAGACAGTTGATAACAGCCTATGTGTGCATGAACACATAGGATAACATGCTGGGGAGTTTACTGCAGAAAAAAACATCTGAAGCCAAAAACAGCAGCTGTAAAAATGTCCAGTGTGCATGAGGCCAATCACACCCGAGCGTATCAATTTACTGGCATTTTCCTGGCTTTTTTTAAGCTTTTTTGCAGCTTTTTACAAGCATTTTAACCGCTTAACAACCGCCCTATAGACAAAAGACGTCTACAGGGCGGTTGCTTAATTCTGGGAGGACGTCTATTGACGTCCTCCCAGAATCGCGGTTCCCGCGCGCCCCCTGGGGCGCGCACACGGGAACATCCGTGACCGTCGGGTCCGGGGGACCCGACCGATCACGGATCGGGGTGAATGGCCGCTGTGCGCGGCCTTTCACCACGTCATCGCGCCGTCAAATGCCCGCGCGCCCTTGGCGCTAAGACCCTCCTGCAGTTATCTGCAGGAGGGTCTTAATTCGTTGGCGGGACATCTGCAGAAAACAGATATCCCGCCAACAATTCGCCAATTTTACGAACATTTTTCGACGTTTTTTCGAATTTTTTTCGGTCCTTTTACGGTCATTTAACTATGCGAG
>BLSH010083197.1:573179-592376 GCA_018402905.1 Glandirana rugosa | reverse complement strand
AAAAAAAAGTCAGGACAACCCTTCGGTATCCTCTAGAAAAAAATTTAATTCCCTTTAGGAGAGTTTTTTTTTTTTTTTTTTCGTTTTGGATATTATGGTGAGGGATTTAAACATCTGCCAGGTTTATATTGCTGCCAGTGTCCTTGCTGGGCAGATTCACCGTCTCCATTTGTCCTGGTGACCAATGTCAGCAGGAAAGAAAGTAATGAGAAATCCATGCTTTACAGCTGTCACCAGAAGAGGAATAGAGGGAAAGCCTTTTAATGGGGACACCTGTTTGGGTGACAATTGTCGAAGAGAGGATTTCCCTTAATTTAAAAAAAGATCTCCTATGGCTTCCCAACAGGACTGAAAAAAAACCCAAACAAAACAGACAGGGTTTTAAAGAGGAACTTCACTCTCTGCCTTCATCTTTTATTTTTACCCCCTTTTACCTGTTGTGCAGCATTGTCCTCAAAGAAACCACAACCTCATCTGGCCAGCAGAGCTTGCATTGTCCTGCTTAGAACCGCTGCTCAGTCATCTCATCCTGAGTCCTGCACCACCTTCTTGGTCATCATAAGCTTCCTGCCTCTTCCAGGTTCAGGCAGTTCCCCACCATGGTGTGACCCAGCTCCACTCACCGGCCACTGTGAGTCCCCACATCTCAGCCTCCTGGAATATGTCATGGGTTTATCCCAAGAGGCTGTGGGGGCAGGGACACGTCATCCCTACTTTAACCTCCCTGGCGGTATTCCCGAGTGTGGCTCGGGGTGGATTTTCAGTACCAAGAACGGTAACCCCGAGCCACACTCGGGATTGCATTGCTGGATCCAGGCAGCGCTACTCACCTTGTCCCCTGGATCCAGCGATGTCCCCCGCCGTGTCTGTGGACTGTGTCCTCCGCCAGATGCCTCTGTGTGCCGGGCTCCGTTCCCTGCGAGCGTCGCATCGCACGGGGGCGGAGACCGGCGGGAAATTCAAAAAGTGGAACACACACAACACATACAGTACACTGTAATCTTATAGATTACATTACTGTATGAAATCATTACACATCCCCTTTGTCCCTAGTGGTTTGCCCAGTGCCCTGCATGCACTTTTATATAATAAATGTCATTCTTTCTGCCTGGAAACTTGAGAATGTTGCTTCAAAAGTGGTTTTTGATCAGCTAGAAAACAGCGATAGTAAATAAGAATCATTTGCAGAATTGAGTGATACTGATTTTTGGGGAAATTTATCGTCAGACACTGAAAGTGACGACAGCGACAATTCTGCAACTGAGCAAATTTCTGTGTTTTTGGTTTGATTACATTATTGAATACATTTTATTACTATTATATTATTATTTTTGAGAATTATTTTTAGTTATTTATTATATTATAATTTATGATTTAATTTTTCAAACTTTTTCATACCCGGGATGTCTACTAGACTCTTGTTTGGACAGATTTAAGTGAGTTATTGTTAAGAATTAAAGGCCTACAATATAAAACACCAAATTTTCATGCAAAATAATGGTACCGCTTTCAGCACCAAAAATCTGAAATAATCATACCGCCAGGGAGGTTAATGAAAACTATAAAAAAAATTTGACTTTGTAACATATTACGCTATTTTTGTTTTTCGTATGATCCCCTCCCAAAAGTCCCCATTTGAGAATTTCCTTTCTATTCCTGTCCTGATATCAACCCAAAATTTGGGATTTTCTTTTACTTTACCTTTAATGATAATGACAAATAGACAGGACAAATAGAGAGGGTGAATCTTGCTAACGGGGGCACAGACAGAAAACTGACACGCGTTCTAATCCCTCTGCACTCTGTTGGAAACTAAAAAAAGTTTTGCCTTTAGTTATTCTTTAAGCGTTTCTCTAAGAGCCGGTTCACACAGAGGCGACTTGCACTCCGACTTGAGGCACCTCAAGTCACCTCAATTCACTTGACATCTTAAATCCCATTGAAATAAATGGGAGCCGTCTTAATGTACGCTACTGAAGTCACTCCGACTTCAGAAAAGGTTCCTGTACTACTTCAAGGCGACTTCTATCCGACTTGTGCCCATAGAATTCAATAGCAGTCGCCTCCAAGTTGGATCCCCATCTATATTGAAGCGACTTTACAGTTTTAACCACTTCAGCCCCGGAAGGATTTCCCAGTTTAGGACTAGAGCACTTTTTGAGATTCGGCACTGTGTCGCATTAACTGACTATTGCGCGGTTGTGCGACGTTGTACCCAAACTAAATTTGTGTCCTTTTTTTCCCACAAATAAAGCTTTGTTTTGGGGGTATTTGATCCCCTCTGCGTCATTTCTGATCCCCGCTATAAACAAAAAAAGAGTGGTAATTTTGCAAAAAAAACATTTCTTACTTTTTGCTGAAATACAAATCCAAAAGAAAAATATAAAAAAAAATGTTTTCATCAGTTTTGGCCGATTTATATTCTTCCTCATATTTTTGTTAAAAAAATTGCAATCAGCGTTTATTGATTGGTTTGCGCAAAAGTTGCCGCGTTTACGAATGATGAGAATTAATTTATGGAGTTTTTAATTTTTTAAAAATATTTTACTAGTAATGGCTGCGATCTGCAATTTTTATCGGGACTGCAATATTGCAGCGGACATGTCGGACCATTTTGACACTTTTTTGGGACCATTGGCATTTATACAGCGATCAGTGCTATGAAAATGCATTGATTACTGTGTAAATGCCATTGGCAGCGAAGGGGTTAACCTGCAGGGGGCGCTCTAAGGGGTTAACTGTCTTCCCTCAGTGTGTTCTAACTGTATGGGGGCTGGGCTGGCTGGGGGAGGGGAGTGATCATGGCTCCCATATACAGGAAGCCTGTGATCACATCCCTTCCCCTGCTGTCATAACAGAGATCTGTGTTTACATACACGGACCCCCATTCTGTCGCTTCGGGGGGGGGGGGGGTGATCGTGGGTAACGGCGGACATCCAGTCTGCTGTACCCACTCCCTGGCCCCCCCGGAACACAGTGAGCGCGCCTCCAGTGGCGTGCGCACGCTCACAATACTCATTCTCGTGGCCACCGTCAGGTGACGGCATTTCGCGATAACAAGCCAAGTTGCCGCCGCCCCTCCCTCCCTTCTCTGATTGGCCACAGGCAAAGTCGCCTGCCATGAAATCTCGCTGTAAGTCGCCTGAAGTCATGCTGAAAGTAGCCTAGCAAAGCCTGCCTAAGTTGGATCACCCCTGTGTGAACGCAGGCTAAGGCAAAAACCAAAATGACTGCTTAAATTGTGCAAAAGATTGAATAAATACTCATAACAATGCCATTGATTTCCTCAGTTTATATACCTTTGAATGTATCTATTGATCCTGCCAGTTCACTAATGAGGAATGAATTTCTGGTGTAGTGTCAACAATGCTTGCTGACCACTGCTGATATCTCTTGCCTCAACTACTGCAACTCCCTTATCACTGGCCTACCTCTGCACAGGCTATCCCTCCTCTAGTCTATCATGATTGCTGCTGCTACACTCATCATCGTTACCAACCAATCTGTGGCTGCTGCTCCTCTCTGCCAGTTCCTCCACTGGCTTCCACTAGTCCAACGTATAAAATTCAAAAATGCTAACCACAATATACAAAGCCACCCCAAAGCTGCCCCCAGCTACATTACCAACCACATCTCAAGATATTGCCAACATTGTCCAATCCTCCCCTCCCAAGGTCTCCTGCTCTCTAGCTCCCTCGTCACCTCCTCCCATGCTCACCTCCAGGACTTCTCCAGAACTTTTCCCATCCTCTGGAACTCTCTACTTCTACCTGTCTGGTTATCTCCTACCCTGTCCACCTTTAGGCAATCCCTTCTATTTAGGGAAGTGTCTACCCTGCCTCCACCTAAAAACTGTATTTTGAGTATCTCCATCAGCCCATACCGCACAGGTATTACCTTTTGTATTACTTCCCCCTCTCATTTAGATTGTAAGCTGCATGACCAGGGCCCTCCTAATCCTTCTGTATTGAATGGCATTGTAACTGTACCATCTCCTTTATTTTGTAAAGCACTGCATAGACTGTTGGTGCTATATAAATCCTGAAAAATAATAATTAAAATAATAGTAATAATTTGCACAAAATTAAAAATGTTAATTAAGTCTATTGCAGTGATTTGCATATGCGGTCAAGGCACCCCTCCATTTCCGTCAGATAATGCACTACTTCATCAAGAACATTGTAGCAACTACAAATGTTTAGGCATTCTCATGTTTATTTCTTTTGTTTGTATGGGTATGACACAAAAAAGTGGAGGAATAAAAAGCCAAATCTGACACATTCCACGCAAAACTCCACTGAAGTGGACAAAATGATTGGCACCCTCAATTTATTATTTGGTAGCATAGCTCTTGGAAAAAATAACTGAAAACAATGGCTTCCTGTAACCATCAATGAGTTTCTTACAACCCTCTACTGGAACTTTGCACCACCCTTCTTTCTCCAACTGCTCCAGGTCTCTCAGATTGGAAGGGTTCCTTTTCCTAACTGCTGATTTGAGATCCCTCCACAGGAGCTCTATGCGATTTAGATCTGGAGTCATTGCTGGCCACTTCAGTACTCTCCAGCGTTTTGTCTTAAACCATTTTTTGGGTACTTTTTGATGCATGCTTTGGGCCATTGTCCTGCTGTAATACCCATGACCTTTGAGGGAGACCCAACTTTCTGACAATGGGCCCTAAATTGCACCCCAGAATTCTTTGGTAGTTTCAGATTTCATAATGCCGTGCACCCAATCAAGACATCCAGTGCCAGAAGCAGCAAAGCAACCCCGAAACATCAGTGAACCGGTAGGGACTGTATCCTTTACTTCAAAGGCCTCATTTCTTTTTCTGAAAACAATAGAGTGATGGGCTTTACCAACAAGCTGTAATTTTCTTTCATCTGTCCACAGCACATTCTCCCAAAAGGAATATTTTGGCCAACTGACAAATTTTTCTCTTTTGTCCAAGTCCAGGGAGATTAGCTACAGTGCTGTGGCTTGTAAACTTCTTGGCAATGTTGCACACGGTGGACACAGGAACATTAAGGTCTCTGGAGATGGACCTGTAACCTTGAGGTGTTCCACGCTTTTCCACAATTTTTGTTCTCAAATCCTCAGACAATTCTTTGCTCCTCTTTCTCTTCTCCATGCTCTGTGTGTCACACAACAGAAAGGTTGAGTCAATTATTCACCATTTTAACTGGTTGCCGGTGTGATTTCTATATTTTCAGCCAGGGCCAGATTAACATAGGGGCTATCGGAGCTGTAGCTCCAGGCGCCTACCTTAAGATAGGCCCAGCCCAGTAAGTCACGAATGCTGCCCAGCCCTGCTCTGTGTGTGTACACATGATTGATATGTATATTTGGGCTGTATTGATATGTAAATTGTAGGGTGCCTGCAGCATTGATATGTAAATGTCAGGGAGGCAGGCGGCATTGATATGTAAATCCTAAGCACCAGGCCCATAATGCTCTTAATCTGGCCCTGTTTTCAGCACATGTTAATCTATTCAGGTCAGTTTAATTACACATTACAGAAGCATCACAAACTTGTAATGCAAATTTCTTACAATTTTGAGAAGGTGGCAATCATTTTGTCCAGTCTGTTTTTGGAGTTTGTGTGGAATGTGTCAGATTTGGCTTTTTGTTTCTCCACTGTTTTACATAGTTACATAGTTGGTAAGGTTGGAAAAAGAGTCCATCCAGTCCAACCTGTAACTGCAACAATTTTCTGGGCGAAATGGTGACAGAAATGCAAGGGTGCCAATATATTTGGCCATGACTGTATATACACTATTTTACCAAAAGTATTGGGACACCTGCCTTTAAACGCACATGAACTTTAAAGAGGAAGTAAACCCTAATTGGGTTTTATTTCCTCTGTGTTACCCTGCAATGTAAAAGCATAATGGGCTAGTATGCATTGCATATTAGCTCATTATGTGCCACTTACCTGCATTGGACCCCACTCCAGGCCACGTCCATCTTCTGCCCCTCTTCCTTCCAGGGCCGTGATCTCCGTCTCTGTGACTGGCCGGAGTTGCGTGATGTCACTCCCACGCATGCGCACGGGAGCCGCCAGTCATGGCACAATCTCAGTGAAGACACGGCACAGGGGCTGTTTCTTCACTGCGCATGTGCCCGATGATGTGGGCACATGCAAGTATACTGCATATCTCCTGAACCATGCAGGTTTGGGAGATATGCAGGGAACCTACAGGTAAGCCTTATTATAGGCTTACCTGTAGGTTAAAGTGGTTGCCACGGCTTGACAACCACTTTAACCACTTCAATAAAGGGCACTTTCACCCCCTTTCTGCCCAGTCCAATTTTCAGCTTTATGCGATGTCGCATTTTGAATGACAATTGCACGGTCATGCAACGCTGTATCCAAACAAAATGTTTATAATTTTTTTTCCCCACAAATAGAGTTTTCTTTTGGTGGTATTTGATCACCTCTGGGATTTTTATTTTTTGCGTTACAAATAAAAAAACACAGAAAATATTGGGAAAAAAAGTTTTCCTTTGTTTCTGTTACAAAACTTTGTAAATAAGTATGTTTCTCCTTCATTGATGGGCACTGATGAGGCTGCACTGACGGGCACTGATGAGGCAGTACTGATTGGCACTGATGGACACTGATGATGAGGCACTTATATGCAGGACTGATGGGCACTGATAGGTGGCACTGATATTGAAAGGTGGCACTGATGGGCACTCATAGGCGGCACTGATAGGTGGCACTGATGAGCACTCATAGGTGGCACTAATGGGCACTGATAGGTGCCAATTATAGGTGGCACTGATGGGTGGCACTGGTAGGCAGCACTGATCAGGTGGCACTGGCAGGTATCATTGATGGGCACAGAGTGCCATCCTAATGGGCACTGATTGGCACTGATTGATTATCAGCGCAGACCCCCCTGCCTCTGTCAGGAGAGCAGCCGATCGGTTCTCCTCTACTCGCTCCTGTCAGTGCGAGTGGGGGGAAAAGCCGATAAGCGGCTCTTCCTGTTTAAACTGTGATCAGATATGATTGGAAACAGCTGGTCACATGGTAAAGAGCCTACCGCATAGGCTCTTTACCTAGTTCGGAGATGCGGTAAATCTGCACTGATGTTGAACGAAAAGCCTGGCTCGCAGTCTCCATTCTAACTCATCCCAAAGGTGTTCTATCGGGTTGAGGTCAGGACTCTGTGCAGGTCAGTCAAGTTCCTCCACCCCAAACTCGCTCATCCATGTCTTTATGGACCTTGCTTTGTGTACTGGTGTGCAGTCATGTTGGAACAGGAAGGGGCCATCCCCAAACTCTTCCCACAAAGTTGGGAGCATGAAATTGTCCAAAATGTCTTGGCATGCTGACGCCTTAAGAGTTCCCTTCAATGGAACTAAGGGGCCAAGCCCAACCCCTGAAAAACAACCCCACACCATAATCCCCCCTCCACCAAATGATTTGGACCAGTGCACAATGCAAGGTCCATAAAGACATGGATGAGCGAGTTTGGGGTGGAGGAACTTGACTTGACCTCAACCCGATAGACCACCTTTGGGATGAATTAGAGTGGAGACTGCGAGCCAGGCCTTCTGATCCAACATCAGTGCCTGACCTCACAAATGCGCTTCTGGAAGAATGGTCAAACATTCCCATAGACACTCCTAAACCTTGTGGACAGCCTTCCCAGAAGAGTTGAAGCTGTTGTAGCTGCAAAGGGTGGACCAACTCAATATTGAACCCTATGGACTAAGACTGGGATTAAAGTTTATGTGCGTGTAAAGGCAGGCATACCGATACTTTTGGTAATAGTGTATATATACTGTATATATGTATTGTAAAGCAATGTGCAAACTAATACAAATTACAGTATATATATATATATACTGTAATTTGTATTCGTTTGCACGATGCTTTACAATATAAGGGAGACAATACATTTCAAGGGAGACAAAAAAAATTAAGAGGGTTAGGAGGATTTTGCTCTATCTGAAGATGGCATAACAGGGTGCTAAAAACGAACTCCAGGGCTTTCCTTACAGAGCAGGAAATAGATGTGACATTTGGTAAATGCTGTGATCTGTCACTGAGATGATGCAAACCATACACCAGGCCAGAAAGAAAAGCATGTACTGCAGAATAGCTGGAGCCAGACTGATGCACAAATAAAGTGGGTTTCTGTTTTAAGCTGGCCATAGAAACCCGGGCTTGTTTATATCGATCTTGCCACTGATGGGCATCTGTGCTGCCTGCCAGTAGATTCCTAAACCCAAACATTCACTTAGGGTGATCATTTTTGTATGCCGCAGATACAGTAGCTCTAAGTAGTCATGTGCAATTTGCTTCGTTCCAAATTCGTTTTTTTTTTTTTTAAACGAATTTTGGCAAATTCGTTAATTTGGAAATATGTAAATGAACAAAAAGCCATTTAACAAATTTTTCCGAATATTCGTAAATTAGAAAATTTAAATTCGGAAATTCGGAAATTCGGAAATCTGAAATAATAACTAACTAATAATAATTGAACAATTATATTAAATTATAGGTATTGGAATTTCCTTTTAAATTTGGCTGCTAGTGAACGTAACGAATACAAATTTATCTGAAGTAACTAATTATCCAAAATAACGAATTCTGTATCTAAAAGAATGTAACGTAACAAATTAATAATAATAAATAACAATAATAATAATAATAAACTTTTTATTATTATTATTTATTATTAATTAGTTCCGTTCCATTTGTTTAGATGCGGCATTCATTATTTCGGATAATTAGTAACTTTGGATAAATTCGTATTCATTACTTTCACTAACAGCCAAATTTGAAAGGAAATTCCAGTACCTGTAATGTAATAGTTAGCTATTGTTAGTTAGTTAGTTATTATTTAGAATTTTCGGATTTTTGTTCTTTTGGATTTTCTTTATTTTCGGATTTTAAAATTTTCGGATTTTCGAATTTACCAGTTTTCGAATTTATGAATCTTTCAATTTTCGAATTTCCGAATTTTGATAATAACGAATGACCCGAAAATGAAAAAGAAAAAAAAAACAATGAAATGAAAACTAATAAATTTTTCGGCAGTGTACATGTCTAGCTCTAAGACACTGTACAATATCCTATAGCTCACCCATCAACAATGTAGTGCAAGTGCTGGCTTGCTTTGATACCACCTGAATGCATTGTTTATATTTTCCTTGTATTATATAGTTTTTGTAAATCTAGGATATTCTAGGAAATTCTACAGTTAGACCCCATACACACGATACAACTTTTGTTGTCTGAGTTCCTTTAGATTTACCAAAACCATGTAGTCCAAGGTCCTGCCTGATTGCATACAAATTGAAACTCTGAAACCCCTTTCACACTTGTGTGACTTGTCCTGCGACTGGGGACTGCAAAGTCGCACAACAAGTCATTCCCCATTATTTCCAATGAATAACGTTCATATTGGTGCGACTTCAAGTCGCGCCGACTTCAAAGTAGTCCCTGCATTACTTTGTCCAACTTTGATGCAACTTGAGGTCCATAGACTTCAATGTTAAACCCTCAAAGTTGCATGCAAATCGCACCTGAATAATATAGATGCGTTTTCTGTACTATTTCTGTACGGCTTTGGATTATGTTTTCACTGTGCCAAAGTTGCGGACCAAAGTCGTACTGATCACAAATCGCGGTAAAATCGCGTCGCACAAGTGTGAAAGAGGAGCTCACAAACTAACACCCCCCCTCGAGAAACGAATGGCGGTGATCACCCCGCCACCAACCCCCTAAGACTGCCTGGTAGCTTCCTGATTGGCCGGGAGGAGGATCAGTGTGGCAATAGCGAATACTCATTTGCTATTGTCACACAACTGGGTGGGCTCGGAGCGCAATGCTCTCTTTTTGCCCCCTTTTGTGAAGTCTATTGGAGCCTCTGGCTGTAATCACATGCTTCAAACCCCCCCCCCCCCCAATTGGAATCCATGGTCGGGTGCCCTGCATGTAGATTAGGGGGCCGGACGCATGGAGTGGTCGCAACTGATTTTTTTTTCATCTCTATACAGAAAGCAGTGCAGTGTGTAGAACCTGGGTGATGACACTCATGGGATCCACTGCATACAGCCACCAATTGAGCTGAGTTAGGAGAGGCGGGTGCTTGCAGGTGCTTTACGCAACCACTGGCAAACAACCATCTTACAGCCACCCCTTCCAATGCATCTCAGTGGTTGGCTCTGTACATGTTGGCATGACCCTGGGAATGTCACTACACTGGCTCTACATGCTGTACAGCCCCAGTACAATGTGTATGAAGCCTAAAACCCCATCTTCCCATTGTGAACTAGAAAAGGGGTCATTTCAATCCTTGCCTAGTTGCCTTTTGCACCCTGCATACATACCCTCAATCCAGGAGCGTTGGCTGTACACTCTTTATTTTTGTCCTCCATTCAGAGAGAGAGAGCGAGCAATCAACAGGAAGGCGCAGGGGATTAGGAGAGTGGAGGGAAATTTCCATGCTGTTGTTCATATCTACTTTTATTTCATTCTTCCTATTGGTTGCAAGCCTAGTGCAGTAGTGAAGTTAGAATATATCTTGCTTAACTACCTGCCTGGAGTTTTGCATCTTCTCCCTGAGCCTGCGTGGACTTCCTCCCGGTACTCCGGTTTCCTCCTTCACTCCAAAGACATGCTGGTAAGTTAATTGGCTCTTGGGAAGAAAAGGGAGGACCCCCACCATGCCACCATCCAATTATGTGGCAAAAAGGATTGAGAGAGGAATAAAATCCCCCTCAAAAAATAGGTAGGGCTTTATGGGCATAACACAGGCAGGATCAGTTAAAAAGTATTCTTTATTACAAAAATATAAAATCTGACCATAGAATTACATATTGTACATAGACAAAAAGACAACCTCTGCTGAGCAAGGTTAAGCACAACCTGAATACCTAAAACATGGCGGTAGAGTTCTTCAAAAAGTTATGGTCATCTAAAGGAATTTTCTATATGTGTCAAACGTAAACAACTACATTTTTGCCTCCACGCTGGTCTGTTGACATGTTTTGCTACCAAGAGCTTCCTCAGGACAAGCGAAAAGCGTCGACAGACCAGCGTGGAGGCAAAAATGTAGTTCTTTACGTTTGACACATATAGAAAATTCCTTTAGATGACCATAACTTTTTGAAGAACTCTACCTCCATGTTTTGGGTATTCAGGTTGTGCTTAACCTTGCTTAGCAGAGGTTGTCTTTTTGTCTATGTACTATATGTAATTCTATGTTTTATATTTTTGTAATAAAGAATACGTTTTAACTGATCCTGCCTGTGTTATGCCCATAAAGTCCTGCCTATTTTTTGAGGGGGATTTTATTCCTCTCTCAGTCGTTAATTGGCTGCTGTCTAAATACGTGTATCTAAATATATGTGTGCAGTATGTATGAATGTGAATTAGAGACCTTTAGATTGTAAGCTCCTTGAGGGCTGGGACTGATGTGAGTGTACAATATATGTTGTGCTGCATAAATTGATGGCGCTTTATAAGAACCTATAATAAATAAATAAAATAAATAAACTCATTTGCTAACGAGGACTTGACTACATTAAACCATAGTGCATTTGCTGGATTATTTTTCCCATAATCATCAGCACAGGCTGACCTCTGCATAGGCAGTATAAATACAAAGGTCGCACATAATTCACATTTCTTGGCCAGGATAGACACCCACTTGCAGCACCGAGCTGGATCTAAATCAGCGTGAATGCTGGTGGTCATTCCTCCCCGGCACAGACAGTATATAATATTATTTTCAAGGTACCGACAGTCTTTCCTTATGTAGGCTCTTTATTGACAAGAATAATGGAAGCTAACTAATATATGAGTAGTTAAAGAGAACACCACATCTGGACCGCCCACCGTGGATATACTTTGCTACTTTGCCTTTAAAACTGGGGTTATGGCAACTATCTGCAGTATTTTTTTAAACGGTAGGCGGTCTGCTTTCTCATAAAAGTAGTCTCAGCGGCGGATTTGCTGCAGGATCACTTTTATGGGCGGTGGGTGGATGGGCAGGAAGTTGAGTGAGGGCAAGAGAGCCCCCACTCAACTGGGGCGTCGGGGGTGATAGCAGTAAAGCGCTGCTAGTTTTAGCGGCGCTTTGGTGGCAGCGGGGAGCATTTAACTTCTAACAAGGCGTCAAAAGCACCAGTGTGCGGCGCTTCCGAAGCGGTGTTTAGCCGCTTCAGAAAGCGCTGCCCATTCATTTCAATGGGCAGGGGTGATGAAGGAGTGGTATATACACCGCTCCCGCACCGCCCCAAAGATACTGCTTGCAGGACTTTATTTCCTGTCCTGCAATCGCACCGCCCCAGTGTGAAAGCAATTTTGAAGCATGACATGTTGGGTATCAGTTTACTCGGCGTAACATTATCTTTCACAATATGAAAAAAATTGGGCTAACTTTACTGTTGTCTTATTTTTTTAACTCAAAAAAGTGAATTTTTAATTTTAAAAAATTGTGCTTGTAAGCCCGCTGCGCAAATACGGTGTGACATAACGTTTTGCAACGACCGCCATTTTATTCTCTAGGGTGTTAGAAAAAAATATATAATGTTTCAGGATTCTAAGTAATTTTATAGCAAAAAAAAAATGGTTTTAACTTTTAAACACTGAACTACCAAAAAAGAAGCTTGGTCTGGAAGTGGTTAAGTACCAAAGTTTATCGTCGTTCCACGAGTGTGCGCAATTTTGAAGCACAACATGTTAGGTATCAGTTTACTTGGCGTAACAATATCTTTCACATTATAGAAAAAAATTGGGCTAACTTTTCTGTTTTCTTATTTTTTTAATTAAAAAAAGTGTATTTTTCCAAAAAAATTGCATTTGTAAGACTGCTGCGCAAATAGGGTGTGACATAAAGTATAGCAGCAATATCCATTTTATTCTCTAGAGTCTCTGCTAATACAAATATATATATAATGTTTGGGGTTTCTAAGTAATTTTCTAGCAACAAACTGATTTTAACTTGTAAACAACAGGTGTCAGAAATAGGCTTAGTCCTAAGACCCCTTTCACACCAAGACGTTTTTTCAGACGCTTTTGCGCAACAAATAGCGCCTAAAAAGCGCCCCCCAATACACCTCAGTGTGAAAGCCAGAGTGCTTTCACACTGGGGCGGTGTGCTTGCAGGATGTTAAAAAAAGTCCTGCAAGCTGCATCTTTACAGCGGAGTGGGAGCGGTGTATTCACCGCTCCTATACTGCCCCTGCCCATTGAAAACAATGGGGCAGTGCTCCCGAAGCGCCTGAACACCGGTGGTATTTTGCTGATTCACTCTATTCTTTATGAATGAATAACATTTGACCTGGAGGGAAAATAGCCGAGTAACATTTGATTGTGCCCCCATAAGCACAGAATGAATATACAGTTACAAGAAAAAGTAGGTGAACCCTTTGGAATGATATGGATTTCTGCACAAATTGGTCATAAAATGTGATCTGAACTTCATCTAACTCACAACAATAGACAATCACAGTCTGCTTAAACTAATAACACACAAAGAATTAAATGTTACCATGTTTTTATTGAACACACCATGTAAACATTCACAGTGCAGGTGGAAAAAGTATGTGAACCCTTGGATTTAATAACTGGTTGAACCTCCTTTGGCAGCAATAACTTCAACCAAACATTTCCTGTAGTTGCAGATCAGGCGTGCACAATGGTCAGGAGTAATCCTTGACCATTCCTCTTTACAGAACTGTTTCAGTTCAGCAATATTCTTGGGATGTCTGGTGTGAATCGCTTTCTTGAGGTCATGCCACAGCATCTCAATCGGGTTAAGGTCAGGACTCTGGGCCACTCCAGAAGGCATATTTTCTTCTGCTTAAGCCATTCTGTTGTTGATTTACTTTTATGCTTTGGGTCGTTGTCCTGTTGCTACACCCATCTTCTGTTGAGCTTCAGCTGCTGGACAGATGGCCTTAAGTTCTCCTGAAAAATGTCTTGATAAACTTGGGAATTCATTTTTCCTTCGATGATAGCAATCTGTCCAGGCCCTGATGCAGCAAAGCAGCCCAAAACCATGGTGCCCCCACCACCATACTTCACAGTTGGGATGAGGTTTTGATGTTGGTGTGCTGTGCCTCTTTTTCTCCACACATAGTGTTGTGTGTTTCTTCCAAACAACTCAACTTTGGTTTCATCTGTCCACAGAATATTTTGCCAGTACTGCTGTGGAACATCCAGGTGCTCTTGTGCAAACTGTAAACTTGCAGTAATGTTTTTTTTGGACAGCAGTGGCTTCCTCCATGGTATCCTCCCATGAAATCCATTCTTGTTTAGTGTTTTACGTATCGTAGATTCGCTAACAGGGATGTTAGCATATGCCAGAGACTTTTGTAAGTCTTTAGCTGACACTCTAGGATTCTTCTTCACCTCACTGAGCAGTCTGCGCTGTGCTCTTGCAGTCATCTTTACAGGACGGCCACTCCTAGGGAGAGTAGCAGCAGTGCTGAACTTTCTCCATCTATAGACAATTTGTCTTACCGTGGCCTGATGAACAGCAAGGCTTTTGGAGATTCTTTTATAACTCTTTCCAGCTTTATGCAAGTCAACAATTCTTAATCGTAGGTCTTCTGAGAGCTCTTTTGTGCGAGGCATCATTCACATCAGGCAATGCTTCTTGTGAAAAGCAAACCCAGAGCTGGTGTGTGTTTTTTTATAGGGCAGAGCAGCTGTAACCAACACCTCCAATCTCATCTCATTGATTGGACTGCAATTGGCTGACACCTCACTCCAATTAGCTCTTGGAGATGTCATTAGTCTAGGGCAGGGATGTCAAACTGGCGGCCCTCCAGCTGTTACGGAACTACAAGTCCCATCATGCCTCTGCCTGTGGGAGTCATGCTTGGAACTGTCAGCCTTGCAATGCCTCATGGGAATTGTAGTTCCACAACAGCTGGAGGGACGCCAGTTTGACACCTGTGGTCTAGGGGTTCACATACTTTTTCCATCTGCACTGTGAATGTTTACATGGTGTGTTCAATAAAAACATGGTAACATTTAATTCTTTGTGTATTATTAGTTTAAGCAGACTGTGATTGTCTATTGTTGTGACTTTGATGAAGATCACATTTTATGACCAATTTGTGCAGAAATCCATATCATTCCAAAGGGTTCACATACTTTTTCTTGCAACTGTACATGCAATGTACATCTGTAAATCTTTAAAGTAACTTGTCTTGACAAGATCCCAAGAGCTAATTTATATCTACTACAACAGCTGGCTTTGTAATTTACAGCTCTGACAGCTCAGACTCTATCAGATATTGGGAGATGTGTGGTGTAACAGGGATGCTGGTGATGCCATATTTCACTGACACCATGGAGAGCCATTTGTCACAGTGCAGTGCAGACACCTAAAGCAGCAGACAAACAGTGGTGGTATAATAGTGCTTGCATGCAGACTCATTTGCCTTGGTAAAGCACCCCACATACTTTAAAATCAGGCAAAATGCAACTAGATCATTCATGGTCACTGTGTAGTTTATCCCATTCCTATTTGGTATTGAAGATACTTATCACACTTTGAAGCCAACAGGAAATTAAGGAGAGTAGGAAGGCGTAGTTTGCAGAGAGCTATGAGAAATCTGGTTGCCTTTTCCAATGCAGCACCCCTCTGACACCCCAAAGGCAGGATGGCACCTCTAGAGGCAGGGGCAGGCTAGCACCCCAGAGGCCATGGCTAAAATGGAAGACTGAGAAAGGATATTGCGCACCACTCACTTTTGTCTTTTTAGAGTTTTATTGCAGAACATTTAACCACTTCAGCCCCGGAAGGATTTCCAGCTTTAGGACCGGAGCCCTTTTTGCGATTCGGCACTGCGTCGCTTTAACTGAAAATTGCGCGGTCGTGCGACGTTGTACCCAAACGAAATTTGCGTCCTTTTTTTCCCACAAACAGAGCTTTCTTTTGGTGGTATTTGATCACCTCTTATAAACTATAAACTATAACACCGCTATAAACAAAAGAAGAGCGACAATTTTGCAAAAAAAAACAAATTTCTTACTTTTTGCCAGAATACAAATCAAAAAAAAAAATATAAAAAAACATTTTTTTTCACAGTTTTTGGCCGATTAATATTCTTCCTCATATTTGCGATAAAAAAAATTGCAATCAGCGTTTATTGATTGGTTTGCGCAAAAATGGTCGCGTTTACGGATGATGAGAATTCATTTTTGGTTTTTTTTTTTTTTACTAGTAATGGCGGCGATCTGCGATTTTTAGCGGTACTGCGATATTTCAGCGGACATGTCGGACTATTTTGACACTTTTTTGGGACCATTGGCATTTATACAGCGATCAGTGCTATAAAAATGCACTGATTACTGTGTAAATGTCATTGGCAGTGAAGGGGTTAACCTGCAGGGGGCGCTCTAAGGGTTAACTATGTTCCCTGGGCGTGTTCTAACTGTAGGGGGACTGCACTATCTGGGGAAGGGAAGTGGTCACAGCCTTCACGTAAAGGAAGGCTGTGATCACAGCCCTTCCCCCTTCACACAGAGCGGAGGAACGTGTTTACATACACGGACCTCCGTTCCTCCGCTCGGGGGGGCCATCGCGGGTAGCCGGCGGCAATCGAAGCCGCCGCACCCGCTCCCTGGCCCTCCCCGAACACAGTGAGGGAGCAGGCGCGCCTCCGGCGGCGCGCGCGCGCTCACTAAGCTCGATCCCGCAGCCGCCATCGCATGACGGCGTTTTGCGGGAACGAACCACTTTGCCGCCGTCAAATGACGATCAGCGGTCCCAGATACCATGGCAGATTACCTACAGACTCTCCAGATCCAGATTAATGCCCAGGTTCACAGTGTTGGAACCTTTAAGCTGACCCAGTAACACTGTAAGCATGTTCCCAAATTTCAGTGCATCCTCCAAATGAGTCACCAGGCCCTTCTGAGAGAGCAACCTTCCTCCTGGTTCCCTCTAGCAAGGGGCCTCCCCTGGATCTTTTTCCTGGCACAGCTTCCTCCAGGCCACACAGGACAGCTTCAGGGCCATTTCAGCACATGTTAGACCCCAAAACAGGCTATTGGGCCTAATAGCAGAGCTCCATCCAGCATCATCTCCCCAGGACCCAGCCCAGGGGAAGACAGTGAGCACAAATATTTATATCATCCCCAGCATGCACCAGTGGCATTTGAACCTCCTACTGGGTTAGCTGAAGGACATATACATATTCATAAGTCACCTACTGGCAACAGTGAGAAATCACAACAATGCGTTTAGGGAAGACCAAGTGAACAAGGCCATCCACAACACTGCCCCCAGCTACATCACCAATCTCACCTGCAGATATCGCCAAAATCGTCCTCTGCGCTCCTCCCAGGACCTCCTGCTCTCTAGCTCCCTTGTTACCTCCTCCCATGCTCGCCTACAGGACTTCTCCAGAGCCTCTCCCATCCTCTGGAACTCCCTGCCCCAGAATGTCTGGGCAGCCCCCAAGCTGTCCACCTTTAGGTGATCCTTGAAAACTCACTTATTCAAGGAAGTCTACTCCACCTCCACCTAAGAACTGTGCTTGAGTCACCTCTATCAGATCATCCCCTGCAGCCATTTCCTTTTGTACCACCTCCCCCTTCCTTTAGATTGTAAGCTCCATGAGCAGGGCCCTCCTACTCCTTCTGTATTTAACTGTATTGTAATTGCACTGTGTGCCTTCTTTATTATAAAGCGCTGCGCAAACTGTTGGTGCTATATAAATCCTGTATAATAATAATAAGTGAAGTACTAAACATTTAGTCGGGGCTGACTACCACCCAGCCAAAAAATAAATGTAGGCAAGTAGCCCCTGTTTAGGATGAGGGGCTCCACCCATAATACAGCATCCTAGATTTTAAAGCTGAACTCCAGCCTAACCTTCAGGCTTACATAGTTGTAAAGGCCCCCCTCCTGGACTGAAAAGACTTACTCTGATTTCACTGTACACTGTAGGCCTCTCACACTGTGCATTAGAATTTACAGCAGATGGGGCCTCATTTCCAGGCTGATGGACATCCAGAATTATCTCGCTCTTTCCTTCCCAGTCTGTCCTTGGCCTGCTCCTTTCATTGGTTGGATTACAGTTCTTTCAATCATGGAGGCTCGGAGTTACATGTGGGCATTTACTAGGTCTGCATGTAAATGTAGCCAGTCAAGGAATGTCCACCGCTCCAAACTGACAACATCTATCGACACATTTTGATATTTCTATAACTTCTTCCAATAGCCAACCTATGGCTCACATCAGAGTTGATGAGATGGGTACTGAGGCAGGGTGCTGTTTTCAGGAAGCTATGTGCAGCACCCTGCCAACCCCTTCCACCAACCATGAGCTGCCTGCATTGCATAGAGAAAAACAGAGATCCATTGATGATGTCACTGGGTATAAAAATAGGTATGTAATGAACAGGAGACCTTTTTATTAAAACATTTAATTAGCATGTTGAGGAAAGGGGAGGGAAGAACCAGGGAAGGCAATATATAGGTATATTAAAATACATTTTAGGTTTAATAATGTGCCTTGAATGAAAGTTTTCTATATCTACTTTGCAATCTGTCAGGGTGCTAGAAGTTAAAGCACTGCTGGGGTAGGATTACAAACCTTGCCAGTTTATTTTTTGCTTTCTGTGTCCTGTTGTGGAGAATTCCCTTCACTTCCTGTAAAAATAAGTAGGAAGTGAGAGGAAATCCCTTCTTAACCACTTCAATACTGGGCACTTAAACCCCCTTCCTTCCCGGACCAATTTTCAGCTTTCAGCACTGTTGCAGTTTGAATGACAATTGCGCGGTCATGCGATACTGTACCGATATGAACATTTTTTTCACACAAATAGAGCTTTCTTTTGGTGGTATTTAATCACCCCTGGGTTTTTTATTTTTTGAGCTATAAATTAAAAAAAGACTAAAAATTTTCAAAAACAATGCATTTTTCTGCTTTTCTGTTATAAAATTTTGCAAATAAGTGATTTTTCTTCATAAATTTTGACCAAAATTATACTGCTACATTTCTTTGGTAAAAATAACCCAAATTGGAGTTTATTTGGTGTTGGCGGACAGACAGATGTGACGGGGACTGTGACAGATGTGACGGGGACATACAGATGTTTTGTGTATGGTGACAGATGTGACGGGGACATACAGATGTTTTGTGTATGGTGACAGATGTGACGGGGACAGACAGATGTTTTGTGTATGGTGACAGATGTGAGAC
>BLSH010083197.1:518442-543569 GCA_018402905.1 Glandirana rugosa | reverse complement strand
TGATCCGGTCTGAGACATGGGGGACGTGAAGGTTGACGGGATGTGAGACGTCAGTCACGTGGGGGTAACTGTCTAATGAGATGTGGAGGAAGTAAAGTAGGAAGTGATGGGTTTTAAGACGTAGAAAACGTGGTGAACATGAGAGTGACGAAATTGTGAGATGTGGGGGACATAGGGGGTGGAAGACGTGGGGACGTGTGGGGGGGGGGGTAATGTGCACTGAGACTTGGGGGATGTAAGGGATTATAGGTCGTGAGATGTGTCGGACGTAGGGGTTGATGGTCGTAGTGCGAGGTAGTGGGGGGGGGGGGTCAAGGGTACATTGTGAGGTATAATGAGGGTGCAAATGGAGTAGTGAGCGATGTAGGTGGTCCGCAGTGCTGGTAGTTGGGGATGCAGGCTGTGTAGAGTGCTGGATATTAGGGAATGTAGGGGGTTCAGAGTCACGTGTAATGGGGGGGGGGGTGTGCAGGGGTGCAGAAGGTGGGGGATACAGGGGGTGTAGAGTGTTAAAGCAGTGAGAGTACAAGTGGTGCAAAAGATGCAGAATTTTGGGTAGTGAAGGATGAAATGAAGGAGGTGTAGAGTAATCTGTCAATGGGGGTGCACTGACTGCAGAGTGTAGGGCAGTTGGAAGTGCAGGGGGTACAGAGTCTGGCCTAGTGGATAGGGCCGCTGATTAAAGGGTACTGGGGGGGCTTTGTCTGGTATGTTGTACGGGGCCCCATGATTTCTAATAGTAGCCCTGACAGGCATTGTCTGTCGTATAGTGCAGTGCAGAGGACAACTAAAAAAGTTGTAAGAGATTTGCATACATAGTCCAGTACAGTCTTCTCACAGTCACAACTGCACTTTCTATCCTGGTCTTACTCTAATCAGTATATAAATAGACATCTGATAAGGTCCCCCACCAGTCTTTAGCCTTAAAGAGCAGTGGACCATATCCAGGCCTATATCTGGTAGAGTCTTAAACAACCTTTATCTGAAGATTGCCATTTAGAAGATGAGTAACCACGTTAGGATACTGCAGGATGATTTTTATTTTTTAAATGACAGTTTTTAAATACAAAAGTACTTCTGACTTACATTGCTGTTAGGCTATAACTTGTAGTAAAATTCTGACACAGGCACAAGGAGTATTGTAGATATTTTTCAAACTAAGGCTAGCTTCACATCTAGGCGGGCGCAGAACTGCGTGTAAATTCCATGCTTTCCCTCACATGCAGCAAAAAAACGCTGCTGTTAGCATACGTGTGGGGGTGCCATTAATTCTTAATGGCATCCCCATGCATTGGAAACTGTGGCGCATTTTCGCATGCTAGGAAATGCATAGGACCATGTGGTTTCTGTGCGACTGTGATTTTAGAAAAGGTGCAGGGACCTTTTCCCTACGTTTCCCAGAGGTACAGCAGCCCATTCAAATGAATAGCCTGCCATTCCTGAGCAAATGTGGCTGCAGGAAAATTGCATAGATGTGAATCTGGCCTAATATTCTGCAGGTGCATGCATGGGCACTGGCCTAAAAAAGAAAACGATTGCAGCCACCACAACTAATGATTGACAAGCTGCAAAATATTACATTTTTTGGTTTTGGGTTTAAAGTTGATTGTAAAACAAGCTTAGTAAAAACCACGCAATACCCTGGCTTTTTAGCCAGGGGCTGATTTACTAAAGGGAAAAAAATCTGTGCACTTTGCAAGTGCAGTTGCTGCGGAGATTAGTAAATGAGCAGAAGCTCTTCTAACTTCCATTATCCAATCATGTGCAAGCAAAAATGCAGTTTTTTTTATCTTCCTTGCACGTGATTGGGTACTTTTTGTAAACTGAAGTCTTACCTCATTTACTAAGCTCTGGAGCAACTGCACTTGCAGAGGGAAACTGCACTTTGCAAAGTGCAGTCTATTTGCCTTTAGTAGATCAACCCCTATGTGCCCTGTATATGTGCCTTATTAAAAAAAAAGCCAATCTATACTTTATTTAATAGCGCCTCTCACATGACCAGCCGGCTCTCCTCTCTCCCAATCTGACAGCTACAGCGGCTGTGGTTCCCCTGCTGACGTCAGTCCAGAGGAGGAGAGGAGGAGAGAGCAGGCCGGTCATGTGAGTGCTATTAAGTAAGGTATAGAACTGCTTTTTTTTAATAATGCACATGTACAGGACACTTAGTATTAGGAAAACCAGGGGATTGCATGATTTTTAGTTAATTATTACAGTAGCAGGAGGGGGGCGGTGGGCCCTGACACAGAGCTGACAGGCAGGGAGGGGAGAGGGAGGAGGACAAAGCAGTGGATGACAGAGGCACATAAACTGACCACGGTGTCAGGGCTCAGCAGCCATGATATATCATGGTCAGTTTGCAGGGCGGAGGGCATAGCCAGGCAGCATCAGCCAGGTATTTCAGGTGTTACAGGGGGCCAAATTACACAGCACAAGCACTGTGCTGTATAACGTGCTTTAACCTCCCTGGCGGTATTCCCGAGCGTGGCTCGGGGTGGATTTTCAGTACCAAGAATGGTAACCCCGAGCCACACTCGGGATTGCATCGCTGGATCCAGGCAATGTTACTTACCTTGTCCCCTGGATCCAGCGATATCCTCCCATGGTGTCAGCATGTCTCTCCGCCGCCAGATGACTCCTGTGTGCCGGGCTCCGTTCCCTGTGAGCGTCGCGTCGCACGGGGACGGAGACCGGCGGGAAATTCAAAAAGTGAAACACACACAGCACATACAGTACACTGTAATCTGTAAGATTACATTACTGTATGACATCATTTCACATCCCCTTTGTCCCTAGTGGTTTGCCCAGTGCCCTGCATGCACTTTTATATAATAAATGTCATTCTTTCTGCCTGGAAACATGAGAATGTCCATAGCAACCAAAAAGTGTCCCTTTGCGTCAAAAGTGGTTTTTGATCAGCTAGAAAACACTGATAGTAAATGAGAATCATTTGCAGAATTGAGTGATACTGATTTTTGGGGAAATTTATTATCAGAAACTGAAAGTGACGACAGCGACAATTCTGCAACTGAGCAAATTTCTGCGTTTTTGGTTTGATTACATTATTGAATAAATTTTATTACTATTATATTATTATTTTTGATAATTATTTTTAGTTATTTATTATATTATAATTTATGATTTAATTTTTCAAACTTTATCATACCCGGGATGTCTACTAGACTCTTGTTTGGACAGATTTAAGTGAGTTATTCCTAAGAATTGCAGGCCTACAATATAAAACGCCAAATTTTCATGCAAAATAATCGTACCGCTTTCAGCACCAAAAATCTGACATAATCATACCGCCAGGGAGGTTAAAGGAGCAGAATCCATTTTTTTTTTTTTTTTTAGGTTAACAAATGCTTTAATACTGCTTTACGTAAGGATTTTTTTGTTTTTGAAGTCTAAGGTTTTTCTTATAGCAAGGTCTAGAAAGGTTAATAAATATGTAATAGCAGATGTAATATCAGAACTCTGTGTCTTGTATATGAACACTCAGCCAAGTGACCTTAAGTGTCCTTGTTCAGTAGAGGAAGCATAATGTCACGTAAAGCACACACTAAATGTACTATAAATAGGACTCTGTCATACACATCTGACAAGTTGTGGTGCGTTTTGACTACCCTGATTTTGTATAAAAATAATAAGAGTAGTCTTTGTTGCAAATGTGTAACTCAACCTTTAACCACTTCCCGACCAGCCGCCGTCATTATACTTCGGCAAGGTGGCTCGATCCCGCAAATCGCCGTAGGTGTGCGTCGGCTTGTGCACCCGCTTTTGTGGGCGGGTGCGCTCCCATTGGTCAGCGGGGGAGCCAGTTAGTGGGTCCGGCGGCCGCCCGCAATCGTTCCCCGCAGTGACAGAACGGGGATCTGCCGAAGTAAACAAGGCAGATCTCCATTCTATCAGGAGATGACACTGAGATCTGTCTTCCTGCTAAGCAGGAAGACGGATCTGTGTGTTTTCCCAGTCACACCGTTCCCCATACAGTTAGAAAGCACAAACAGGGAACACATTTAACCCCTTGATTGCCCCTGATGTTAACCCCTTCCCTGCCAGTGTCATTAGTACAATAACAGTGCATATTTTTAGCACTGATTACTGTAATAATGTCACTGGTTCCCAAAAGAGTGTCAAAAATGTCAGTTAGGTGTCCAATCTGTCCGCCGCAATGTCTCAGTCCCGCTAAAAATCGCAGATCGCCGCCATTACTAGTAAAAAAAAAATAATAAAAATGCCATGAATCTATTCTCTTAGTAGACACTATAACTTTTGCGTAAACCAATCAATATACGCTTATTGAGATTTTTTTTTTACCAAAACATGTAGCAGAATACATATCAGCCTAAACTGATGAATAAAATAGTTTTTTTACTTTTTTTTTGGAAATGTTTTATAGCAGAATGTAAAAAAAATTTTTTTTTCAACGTTATCGCTCTTTTTTTGTTTATAGAGCAAAAAATAAAAACTGCAGAGGCGATCAAATACCCCCCGAAGAAATCTCTATTTGTGGTGAAAAAAAGGACATCAATTTTCTTTAGGTACAACGTCGCACAACCGCACAATCGTCAGTTAAAATGACACAGTGCTGAATCGCAAAAATGGCCTGGTCAGGAAGGAGGCAAATCTTTCCAGGGCTGAAATGGTTAAGAAAAAAAAAAAGACACTTAAAAATCACCGGAATAGGAATTTACTTATTTACAAAGTGCAGGTTCTTTCCTTCAACAATATTTCTGAGCTTGATTTATTAAAACTGCAGAGTGTAAAATCTGGTGCAGTTGTGATTGGTAGCCAATCAGTTTCTAACTTCAGCTTGTTCATTTAGGCCTCATACACACGGGCGTATCTAAAAAAATAAACAAAACGTCGGGTCCGACGTCAAGGAAAAAAAGTTGACGTTTTTCGGCGTTATGCATTGGCGTTTTTGAGCGTTAGTGAGCGTCGGCGTCAATAGGCGTTTTTTAAAAAAAATCATCCCTCTGCTATTTTTCAACCTAAAAACGTTGGCGTCAAAAACGCCGGAAAACGCCGGTACAATATTAGGTGACGTTTGTTGGCGTTTTGTGGCGTCGGCGTCAAAAAACTTCAAAATGTTACAGCCTTAGAACGCGATGGCCATGGGTTCTACTTTCTGCTCACTAACGCCGACGCCATCTACAGCTCAAAAACGCCGACATTTTTATGGGGCCATTGACTAACATGGAGAGCTTCAAAAAATGCCAGAAAACGCCGGCGTCAAAAAACGTCCGTGTGTATGAGGCCTTAAGCTTAGACAATAAAACCTGGAAGCTGATTGGTTTCTATGCAGAGCTGCACCAGATTTTTCACCTTCCAGTTTTAGTAAATCAACCCCTTTGTGTCTAACTGCCTAAAGAAGTCAGCTGATGTCCTTGCATATGTCAGACAGATGAGTCATCAGTGAGGGAAAAGACCCAAACCACAATAAGTCAATGAACCCTTTACTGTATGCATTCACCTCTACTTTTGTTTCAAATGCAGTGCAATGCAAAATAGATCTAACACAGGATTTTGCTGACACATTTTTGACATGTTCTAAAAGCACAACAAATGTAGGAAATCAATGCCCGTCAACATAAATCCTTAGGCTGGTCACAGACATAAGAGGGTGGTCCCATGTGCATGTATAATCAGAAACGTGTCAGCTTACACCTCTGCAAGCTGATAATTTGGCGTGTGCAGCAACTTTTTCAATGTATATATACTGTACCTGCCTGGCGTATGTATGTTCTCCCTGTGCCTGCGTAGGTTTTCCTCCGGGTTCTCCGGTTTCCTGTCACACTTCAAAGACATGCTGGTAGGGTAATTGGATCCTGTTTAAATTGACTCTAGTATATGTATGAATGTGAGTTAGGGACCTTAGATTGTAAGCTCCTTGAGGGCATGGACTGATGTGAATGTACAATACGTCTATGTAAAGCGTTGCGTAAATTGGTTGCGCTATATAAGTACCTAAAATAAATAAATACTGTGTATGTACGGGTGTGTGTGTATATATATATATATATATATATATATATATATACACAGTTGTGCTCATAAGTTGGCAGAATTTATGATTTCTTGGCCATTTTTCAGAGAATATGAATGATAGCACAAAAACATTTCTTTCACTTGTGGTTAGTGTTTGGCTGAAGCATTTTACTGTCAATCAACTGTGTTTACTCTTTTTAAATCATAATGACAACAGAAACTACCAAAATTACCCTAATCAAAAGTTTACATACCCTGGTGATTTTGGTCTGATAACATGCACATAAGTTGACACAAAGGGGTTTGAATGGCTATTAAAGGTAACCATCCTCACCTATGATCTGTTTGCTTGTAATTAGTGTGTGTGTATAAAAGGTCAATGAGTTTCTGGACTCCTGACAGATTCTTGCATCTTTCATCCAGTGCTGCACTGACATTTCTGGATTCTGAATCATGGGGAAAAAAAAGGATTGTCAAAGGATCTGCGGGAAAATGTAGTTGAACTGTATAAAACAGGAATGGGATATAAAAAGCTATCAAAACTTTAATCAAGAAGTGGAAAATGAGGGGTTCTGTTGAATCCAAACCACGGTCAGGTAGACCAACTGAAATTTCAACCACAACTGCCAGGAAAATTGTTCGGGATGCAAAGAAAACCCCCCAAATAGCTTCAGAACTCTCTGAAAACATGTGGTGTGGCTGTTTCAAGATGCACAATAAGGAGGCACCTGAAGAAAGATGGGCTGCATGGTCGAGTCGCCAGAAGAAAGCCATTACCACGCAAATGCCACAAAGTATCTGGCTTACAATACGCCAAACAGCACAGAGACAAGCCTCAAACCTTCTGGCACAAAGTCATTTGGAGTGGTGGAACCAAAATTGAGCTTTTTGGCCACAACCATAAACTTTACAATTGGAGACGAGTCAACAAGGCCTGTGAAACACGGAGGTGGATCGCTGATGTTTTGGGGATGTGTGAGCTACAAAGGCAGAGGAAATTTGGTCAAATTGATGGCAAGATGAATGCAGTATGTTAAAAAAAATACTGAAGGAACATTTGCATTCATTAGCCAGGAATCTGTGCATGGGACGTACTTGGACATTCCAACATGAAAATGATCCAAAACACAAGGCCTTGTGACCTGTCAAGTTGACCTGTCATTGGCTACAGCAGAATAAAGTGAAGGTTCTGGAGTGGCCATCTCAGTCTCCTGACCTCAATATCATTGAGCCACTCTGGGGAAATCTCAAACATGCAGTTCATGCAAGACAGCCCAAGAATTTCCAGGAACTGGAGGCTTTTTGCCAAGAGGAATGGGCAGATTTATCATCTGAGAAGATAAAGAGCCTCATCCACAAATACCACAAAAGACTTCAAGCTGTCATTGATGTTAAAGGGGGCAATACACGGTATTAAGAACTGGGGTATGTAAACTTTTGATCAGGGTCATTTTGCCAGCCACCTGTTTTGGTGCTCCAAAGCTAGCAGAATATTATTCTATAGAATGAGTAATAAGCTGTTAGCTCCAGGAGTGTGGCCGCGGGTCGGGCGGACTCGATGTCTGCCGGCGACCCGCGATCGCTTACAATAGAAGAAAAGTGGGGAGCCGCCAATGTAAACACTCCGACAGGGGACATAACACTGATCTACCGATCCCTGTCACCGGGATCAGTTAGATCTCTTATGCCCCTGGCAGCCCAGCCCCCACACAGTTAGAACACGCCTAGGGATCACAGTTAACCCCTTGATTGCCCTCTACAGATTAACCCCTTCCCTGCCAATGGCATTTATAGAGTAATCAGTGGCTATTTTTTGACTTGATCGCTGTATTAATGTCATTGGTCCCAAAAAAGTGTCAAAAATGTCCTCCGCAATATCGCAGTCCCGATAAAAATCGCAGATCGCCACCATTATCAGTAAACCATTACCAGTAAAAGAAAAAAAAATAGTGAAAACACCATAAATGAATTCTCATGGTTTGTAAATGCGGCAACTTTTGCAGAAACCAATCAATAAACGCTGACTGCGATTTATTTATTTTTTACCACAAATATGTAGAAGAATATATATTGGCCAAAACTCATGAATACATTTGTTTTTTAGCAAAAAGTAAGAAATATTGATTTTTTTTTGCAAAATTTTCACTCTTTTTTTGTTTATAGCACAAAAAATAAAAACCGCAGAGGGGATCAAATACCACCAAAAGAAAGCTCTATTTGTGGGGAAAAAAAGAACGGCAATTTCATTTGGGTACAACGTCGCACGACTGTGCAATTACCAGTTAAAATAACACAGTGCCGAATCGCAAAAAGTGCTGTGGTCCTAATGTGGGAAATCCTTCTGGGGCTGAAGTGGTTAAATTGTTTGGACAAAGCTTTTCCACATAAATGATTTACTTCGCTAACAGATGCAGTGGCTGTCAGCGCTGTATAAACGGTATGTAGCCTCAGTTACATGCAGTATACAGCGTGGAGATCCGGGAGTGGGTTGGGAATTTCCTGTCCCACTCCGGGAACAAAGCAGAGTCGGGCTGAGCAGTACTCAGCCATTCACAGGGAGCTTTGTATTCTATAAATGACTACAAAGCTTCCTGTAATTGGCTGAGTTGGAGCTTGTGACATTGTCAGCTCATCTCTCTGACTCCATTCAGAGGAAACTTTGTATTACTCCATAC
Organism: Glandirana rugosa; assembly: GCA_018402905.1. NCBI lineage: Eukaryota > Metazoa > Chordata > Amphibia > Anura > Ranidae > Glandirana > Glandirana rugosa. Next base: position 534,903 of record BLSH010083197.1, on the reverse strand, counting down.
AATACAAAGATCCCCGTGAAAGGCTGAGCAGCCCCTCAGTCTGATTTGATTTTGTTCTGGGAGTAGGAAGGGAAGTTTCTGTCTCACTGCTGAAACACAGCACTATATACAGTATGTAGCCTCAGCTCACAGCTGACAGCTGCTGAATCTTAGTGAAGTAAATAGTTCATATAGGCCCCTTTCACACTTGTGCGACTTGTCCTGCGATTTTAAACTGCAAAGTCGCATGACAAGTCGTTCCCCATGATTTCCAATGACAATCATTCATATATGTACGACTTCAAGTCATGCCGACGTTAAAGTAGTCCCTGCACTACTTTGGTCTGACTTTCATGTGAAATTGCATGAAAATCGCGCCGTCAAAATCATGCAACTTTTAAGTCGCAGCAGTGTGAAAGGGGCCTTAGACCAGCTTGGTTTAAACAAACTGTATTTAAAATTCACTAAAAGCTGGAGATCAGCTTTAAGCCCTGGTTCACACTGGTGCGATGCGGGAATCAGCGCGATTTTAGAGCCAGTTACCTCATCGCATCTCTCCCGCAGACAGCTCACATTGCCTTCTGCAATCTGCTATGGGTGTCAATAGAATGTAAATGACACCCCCAGGTCGGTTCACAGATCGCGGTGTGAATTGTGAACTCGCACAGGAATCAGAACGCATAGGTGACAACACACCATGCGATCTGATTCCAGTGCTGGAAAAAAAAGGCTCCTGCACCTTTTAAGTGTGAATGTAATGTAAGTTCAGCCATACAACTGTATTGGTTCACACTGGTGCGATCTCGGAGATTGGATGTGATTTGCGCTGCACTACAGTGTGAATCACATGCGATCTCTGTGCAATGCGATCTCAGCCATACAGATAGTATGGCAGGAATCGCATCGCATTCGGAACAAACTCGCCCGGGACCCTTTTTTTTTCTGCAGCAGCAGATTCGGATCGCATGGGTGTTCACAACCATGTGATCCAATTCCTGTGTAAGTTTGCAGTTCGCAGTGCGATATGCAAACTGATTTGGGGGTGTCATTAGCTTTATATTGACACTCCCCGCAGTTCGCATAGTGCAGTGTGAACTGCCGCCGGGAGACATGCGATGCAGGAACCCGCAATGGATTCTTAGGGTTCTCGCATCGTACCAGTGTGAACTGGTCCTATGGCTGAACTCGCATTGCTCAGAGATCGCGGTGTGGATGCGAATCACATGCGATCTCTGAGTTTGCACTAGTGTGAACCCAAGTTAAGTGTTCTTATTGCATTTTATAAACTGACCAGCTGTGGGCATTGGGTGCGCTACACATGCCCCAAAAAACATCATAGAAGTATACAGAGCGCATAGCACATCATATCTGTTTGACAACAGAGAGTTGCTGTGCAAATAGTGTAGCTATTACAGCTTCTGCTGTCAAAAAATGGACCTTCTGAACAATGTTTATAAACACTTTTCAGACAGGAGATAGAATGATAAAAAAGAACATTATTGTTACTTTTTTATTTACTCTGTTCCATTCATTTGCACATCAAACAGGTAAGCTTTGATCTGCATATGATGATAGTTAAAGCAAACTGACAAGTAAAATAAGAGTTTTATTATTTTAAATAAAATGTGTTTCAATTTACCCTTATTAACTCTTAGTTCACCCTAATCGACCCTAATTAACTCCTTCTGCTCCCCATATTTTCCATTTACTTATGTTTTTTTAAATTTATATTTTTCTAATCATTAATATTGTATTTTTTTTATTTGTTTCCTTTTTTTTTAGTGTCACTTTTTTTTTTTAAAAAAAGAGCAACATTGGAAAAAAAAGGCTGTAAATAATATTGCAATATAGCATCATAATTTTAGTGTTATTTTTAAACAGGAAAAATTCTAGAATAAAATACTGTAGATGCCTTTTATCCTTAATAACACTATTTTTTAAATGTACACTGATTGAAGTAGAGAAAGGTGTTTTTGTTTTTTTTGTTGCTTTTCTTGTCTATGCATTGCATATTGGGGAAGACAATTTTACCAAAAGAAAGCCTTCGTTGTTCTAAAAAATATCTACTGTGTGCATTAACTTGTTGTTCTAAATAGTGAAAAAAATATTGCTGAATAAATAAGCCATGAGCAGAAATGTAAAAAATATTGAAATGTTAATATTACATCCTTTTTAATGCTAGAAACATTTTTTCCTCAAAGGAATTTGAGGTAAAGCCGGTGAGGTTAATCTCAGTTGTGTTGTATAATCACAAACCTTAAGGCTGGATTCACACCTATGCATTTTTTGTGCTTTTTGCGTTTGGCAGATTTGCACTGCAGTCTATTTAACATGGTTTCCTATGGAACATGTTCTGTAGTGCAAATCTGCAAAATGCAAAAAGCACTAAAAATGCATAGGTGTGAATCCAGCCTTAATTGGGCCCATTCTTTTGGCACAGTCCTTTACTGGGTGGGTGTGATATAATAATATCTGTCTTTCTTTATTAGCAAGTTAGTTTTACATGCTGTGATGAAACCATTTTACAAGCAAGGTCCTATGTGTTCTTAATGCCTGACATTTAAATGTCATTTCATTCATTGAGGTATCGCCGTCCAGTCTTACCCTCTGCTCCAAGAACAGCTGATCTGGATTACCGGCTGACAGTAGCTGGCAGAGACATGTACAGTTCCCACATATCTCTAATGGCAGATACCATGTGACACAGGTGTACGTGTAGACTGCCTTTTAAATGTTTTCTGAATGCCGGTGCTGAATATGGAGCTATCATAGGGCACATAGCTTCTGGCCTGATACAGCTTATTTAGGGCCCAATTATACCTAAACATTGGGGTTGATTTACTAAAGGCCAATAGAGTGTGCACTTTGCAAATTCAGTTGCTCTAGAGCAGTGATGACAAACCTTGGCACCCCAGATGTTTTGGAACTACATTTCCCATGATGCTCAACTACACTGCAGAGGTAAAGCTTCACTTTACACAGTATACCCAATCGCATGCAAGGAAAAAAAACAAAAAAAAAACAGGAGTTTTGCTTGCACATGATTGGATGATGGAAGTCAGCAGACCTTTGTCTCATTTACTAAGTTCTGGAGCAACTGCATTTGCAAAGTGCACAGTCTATTTGTCTTTAATAAATCAACCCCTTAAGTGTTGCGTTATCAGACAGTGCATGTATTAGTACGTTGCAGCACTGTGCCTTTTCAATGGCACCCTAATGCACTAAGGCAACTTTCCCGCTGTGTAGTGCACCAAAACACACGTCACTGCCCCACCAAGCGCTCAGGTGTGCTGTGTTGGAAAAAATGGTGCATGCCCATTTTTAGGTATATTGTGGTGCATTGGCAGGCCATTCAAATCAAGCATATCCAAACCCAAAAATAAAAGTGTAAGACGTATATTAACTTAGTGATGCATGGACAATCCCATCTGGTCCAGTGCTGGATCTGGTATGTAGGATTTGTACAGTCCCTGGGGCCGGCTCATTTTGGGAAGATGAGCTGATTAAAGCTAACCATCAGTGGAGGCTCGCCCATAAGGGCACTTGGGGCAGTGCCCCACCAAAAAAATAAGTAAGAAATAAAAATAAAAATTAACTATAATTATTAACCAACAGCAGCACAGCTAGAGAGAAACTCCAAAGAAAAAAAAATCTTTGGAATTTCTCTCTAGCTGTGCTTCTGTTGCTAATTGCTGGAATAGACAGATTAGATAAGAAAGAGAAGTGTAATCTACCTAGCAACAGGGCAAACGTCCCAAATCTCATTAAAAAACCCTATCTAGAACACTGTAAAATGAATTCTCCACCCTCATTGGCTGCTTTCCAACATTCCATTCTGAGAATAGGAGCTTTTTAGGACGTCTAAATCTACAGACCTTAAACTGCCTAGTCCATTTGGTCTCTGCCTGGGGGGGGGGGGGGGAGCCAAGATCTTCTCTGCTTGCAGTTACACATTCTAGCCTGCTGTCTAGCCAGGTCCCCCCCTCCACAAGTCGCACTCCGACACTTAGTCTCTACCTCCAGCAGTGTTTCCCCTCTCCACCAGGGACCCTTCCCCCACCCACCATCCTGTAGAGAGCAGAGGAGGAGGACATGAGGAATCAAGGGAAAGATCAAGCACAGCAATGTCTGCAAGGTCAGATCTCTGAGCACACATGACAGGGAGCTCCCAGCAATACACAGGCAATGATTAATCTGCATCCGTAGATAACAGATAAGGCTGAACAGGTCCCTTCCAAAGCTCAGCAGTAGGATAAGAACTCTGAGCTGGCATGTAAGTCACAGGGAGTTCTCAGGGATACACAGGCAGTAATTGATCTGCAATTAGTCTGCTGACATTGGGGAATCACAGAGCTCAGCAGCACCGCACACCCTCTTCATGCTTTACTGTTTAACAGGCAGCTTCAACCAAAACAGCAACTCCCCTCCTGGTGACTTCTTCATCCCCCCATTCAGTGCATTGTAGGTGATGATTCATGACTTCCAATGCAGGGACCAAGAAGTCACCAGGAGTGGAGTTGCTGTGTTGATTGAAGCTGCCTGTGCTCAGCCTCTGTGTATCTCAGCATCAAACACCAGAACAAGAGGAATGTATAGTCATGAAAATTCCTCTACAATAACTGCTTTCCAATGAATGCCATCTCAAATCGCCTGATTTTATAATTACATTTTGAACTTTTTGACAGGTAATGAAGATTTATGTTAGTGAAGCTGGTCAGTTCCAAAAACCAGGGACATTTCTATGGCTCACCATGTGTCAGGGGTTAGTTGAGGATTTCCAGCGTTCCTACTATAAAATAAGGAATTAGGATGGAGCTGATGGCATAGCACATACATGAAAATCCACATAATAGCAGTCTGTCCTGGGTTCCTGTGCAGACCTCACAGCTAATGTAATTCTTTACCTTTGGGATTTAATGGATGAATGAGCCAGCAATATTTTATTGAGAAATTAGACTGACAGCTGAGTTATACTGTACATTGTGTACAGAGTGGGTGGAGCCTATAAGGGGTGTGGCTTCTAAGAAGTGGGATGGGGCAAAAAGGAAGGGCGGGGTCTGGCGCCCCACCATCTTAAAACTTCACCAGCCGCCACTACTGACCATACTCTGAATGAATTTCATCCGGTTCCTAATGAAGTGGCGAAGTGGGTGCCCCTGATTGAAAAATTATAGGAGCCTGGCAGAAAATTCCTGGCTGAGTAGTGCTTGCATCCAATCAGCGCCGACTGTCAGAATACAATAGCCACAGCGGGAGATCTGACTATCCATGGTTACATAGACTGTTTGAAAATAGAGTCCATCTAGTTCAACCAATATACATGTTGTTTAACCTCCCTGGCGGTAATCCCGAGTATGGCTTGGGGTGAATTTCAGTACCATTAGTGGTAACCCCTAACCACACTCGGGATTGCATTGCTGGATCCAGGCTGGGTTACTCACCTTGTCCCCTGGATCCAGCGATGTCCCCCCGCTGTGTCAGCGTGTCTGTCCCTCCGCCCGATGACTCTGTATGCCGGGCTCCGTTCCCTGCGAGCGTCGCGTCGCACGGGGACAGAGACCGGCAGGAAATTCAAATAGTGAAACACACAGTAAACATAAAGTACACTGTAATCTGTAAGATTACATTACTGTATGACATCATTTCACATCCCCTTTGTCCCTAGTGGTTTACCCAGTGCCCTGCATGCACTTTTATATTATATATGCCATTCTTTCTGCCTGGAAACTTGAGAATGTCCATGGCATCCAAAAAGTGTCCCTTTATGTCAAAAGTGGTTTTTGATCAGCTAGAAAACACCGATAGTAAATAAGAATCATTTGCAGAACTGAGTGATACTGATTTTTGGGGAAATTTATCATCAGACACTGAAAGTGACGACAGCGACAATTCTGCAAATGAGCAAATTTCAATGTTTTTGATTTAATTACATTATTGAATACATTTTATTACTATTATATTATTATTTTTGATAATTATTTATAGTTATTTATTATATTATAATTTATGATTTCTTGTTTCAAACTTTATCATATCTGGGATGTCTACTAGACTCTTGTTTGGACAGATTTAGGTGAGATATTCCTAAGAATTACAGGCCTACAATATAAAACGCCAAATTTCCATGCAAAATAATGGTACCGCTTTAAGCACCAAAAATCTGAAATAATCATACCGACAGGAAGGTTAACATAGGTGGAGTGATCAATGGGTGTGTGGCCAGCTTAACTGTGGTCTGCACGTTTGAATCTTAAATGTTCCTGAGAATCATGTGGGTTGCTGATTAAAGGGAAAATCCTAGACTTAATTCTGGGATGAATCCCAATCTTTTGAGAGCCAAGAAGTCTAAACACCCTAAGACCCCATACACACTATTTGATTTTCTGCATATTTTTGTCTTCAGATTTACCAAAACCATATAACATGAGGTCAAACCTTAGGAGTTTTCATATGTATGCAATCAGGTAGGCCCTTGCACTACATGGTTTTGGTAAATCTGAAGACACAAATCTGCAGAAAATCTAATAGTGTGTATGGGGTCTAACTCTTTCTTAGAACAAGATATGGGGTATAATCACTGAACAAAATCTAAGTGTCAAAGTCCCCAAGAGATTTTATACTTGATCATAAACTACGGTGACCAGATAATAACCCTTTCTGCCCAGATAACTTTGTCAAATTGCCTTCCTATGCAGAAAAAGGGGGTTTGCAACATTTAATTGAACAAACTCTATTCCTGTGGTTCCATTGTTTTAGTACAGTGCGGATCAGTGACAAGCATCTAAGAACTATATAGCATGGCTACTGGTCTGGTCTTGTGTGGGAATTGATGACCAATTACTGTCTAAACCTGGTCAAAGTTATTGCAGGAATGTTTTATTCTGATCCCAAGAAGTATTGAAGCTGAACTCTAGGTAAGTACTGAATATAAAGCCAACTCTATATTCCTTAATAAATCATTAAGAGGGTCTTCAACCAAGATTCATATGATTTTTACCTAAGGTAACAGTTTTTCACATGGGATTCAACTGGAAAAATGTCCGAATCTTTGATGATAGCTGTGTGAATCTTGGGTGAAACGTTGATAAATAGGTCTCAAATTTATTTTTAAAATCTAACTAGTGTAAGTAACTGAATTTGACCGAATCTGGTATCAAATACATGTAATTCCCAATAAATCAGACTGGATGAGGGAGGGGTCTAAGCTGGGAGCCAATCAGGTATACTGCATGCAAATGTGCTGACAAGGAATACGTTGATAGGAGAAGTGAGCTGAGAGAGCAGAGATGACCTTAGTCTTTTGGTGCACCTTTACTGTCCAATCAGCAAGCTGCAGAAGGAAGGGCACCACAGTATTTCTTCTACAGTCTATAATCATTACAGAAAAAGTGGTGTCACCCACCTGGCTATGTTGTGGGGTAATGCTGTGGAAATCTTACAGCTTGAAATGAAGAAATACGCATTTTTGACTGGTAAAACATTTGTTGTATATTTATATGTATACAGTATGGATATGCATTTATCTGTTTGCCTGGGTTTCAATTTTAAGCTAATGCATATGTAAACTACGTCTTAAACAAATATTGGGCCCCAACCCAGATGAAGCAGTCTTACAATAGCCACATGCTAGATTAAATGTAGAATCATATGACTGTGTTTTTCTTATGGCTAGCGATTGATAGGTATCTCCAGGTTGGAGATAAAACTTCATGTACGGTTCGTGTAAGCCTAACTTCCCTTGTTACTGGTGTTATTACAGGCAGCCTTGGGCTAGCCATGCACGGCTCAAATCTTGGCCAATTCTGTCCAAGTTGTGGGTGGCCTTGATGGCCAAACAGAGACTGCATCCGGTCATATTCAGTCACTGTTCAGGTACTCAGACAGGTGTGGGAGTAGCGGCTTTTAATATATACTTGGCAGCAGGGGATATTCCTCCATCCTTGCTGTTTAGCCTGGATGGGGGAATCAAGTAATTTCTCGTGTTCAGCCCACAATTTACAAAAATATGGCTAGTAATAGATTTTATAATTATATTTATAATAATATATTATATTATATTATAATAGTTGGGAATTTATACAACATAACATGTAACTCTACCTTTACAATGCAGGATCGTATAAAGGTGCATGTTTCCTTTTAGCCAGAATGTTTAAGACTTTGAAAATAATTAAAATAAAGAATATAAGACAGAAAAATATGTAATGTTTAAAATATAGTCATGTTGTGTTGTTAGTGCAAATAAAATAATATATGCTCTACCGTGTTTAAATGCTACTATAATGAATAATGTAATTGAACAGAAATATTACTTTGTGAATGTTACGGGCTATGTATCATGTATGAGGAAAGTAAAACAATTTATTATTTTTATTATATATTATACAAATTGTAGGAATTTCATTTTCTAGAAAGCAGTGAGTATCTAAACCAAAATAATTTTCACTAAAAATATTTTGCATCAACGCATATAAAGAAGCTGAATTGATCTCTGTACTATTAAGAAACATAGCAACTGTACTGCATCGCCTTTTACTGTACATGTGTGTTAACCACATTGTTATCCTTTCCAATAATCAATAAAAATTATTTAAATAAAAAAAGAAGTTGAATTGATACATAGCCTCTGTTAACCATGAATGCCTTAGTCATCCCATGATCCCACCCTTTTGATTGAAGCTCTTGTTCCAATATGCATTGTAGACTCTTGTTTTGTTTTTCAGTCATGAGGCTGTAAAATCAATGTTTCATACACAGATGAGGTGGGTCGGTGTCCAAGTATCATTGTCCACCCTTCACTCCTCCATCACATGGACCCAGTAACCCACTCCTAGTCCCCAGATTCTCATCACCTCCTCCATATTTGTTTCCATGTTTGGGACCACCATTAATATTGTTCTTTCTGAAGCCTGACCATCCCGTTCTAATCTCACCCTCTGTTCCATGCATTGCACCTCCTACCTCGATGACTCCTTGGTGCACAGTGATATCATATCATCGGAAAGCATGAGCTATTGTCAATACAGATTTTGAAAAATAAATGAGTCTAAGTCCCCTGGTGATCTGCTCCTGTCCCATTAACGATAATTTCTAACACCAATAAACTTACTAAAAAAGGAATAACTTGACTACCAAGCCTAACTTAGAATAGAAAGATCTATTTGGTCTCTGCATCTGTTTTATCTACTCTGTAGTGGAAATAACAAAACTGGTGGAGGAAGCTGTTTTTTGGTCCAATAGGCATGATTCATACTAAGGGAGTTTATCTGAGTTTATATATATATATATATATATATATATATATATGTTTACACATAGGCCATATCATGTCATGGGAAAGAACCGTTTTGGAAACCCTTTTTTATGGTAGAATGGAAATAGAATTCTAGTTAATTAAACAACTAGATCATGTGTAGGAAAAAATGGCCACCTTAATAGGATACTCAGATTGACTTGATTTAAAAGAGATGCATGTTTTTTTTTAAGAACCATACTTACCTAGGTTTAAGATTCTTACTTAGCTTACTCTGGCTGTGAAGGGGGTGGGACAGGCTGGTTTAGGTTCTCAGTGGCTCGCTGAGAGGCTGAGCCGGGTGTCGGTCCAGGCATGTAGGCGGATCCCGACTCTATTGTCATGATCTTGCCTGATCCTGGACTGGCTCCGTGACGTCAGCTGACAGCAGGCTTCAGCTGAAAACGGGTCCCAAGAGTGCAGAATGAACTCAGCTTTGGCTGTACTTTTCCTTTAAGTGTATGTAAAGCCCAACCTTTTTTAATAGAGTAGGGTATGGTTAAAGTGTATGTTATCTCTAACAATGGACTTATCTTATTGCTACCTTTTGGCCTACTAAATATAGCTATGCAAGGTATCTGCTTGATAAGTTCAAAAAATACCTGTCCATCATTTCAGAGATTCAGAGCTATCCTGTGCACATTTGCTGTGTTTTCTCAAAGAGGCTTATTAGCCTTCCCACAAAATTGCTGACACCACAAAAATGCTGTGTGTGGTGTCAGCCCACAACCGGATTAAAGCCTAGTACACATGGGCTGAATGTCGAGCAACATTGGCTGGTTCAGTAAAAACTGGCCAACATTCGGCTCAACCAGTGGCCAAACAGCATCCGACTGGCTCCCAATCATCCCTTTCAGCCAATGGCTGAGAATGCTGACCGGAGGTTCCTGGCGGTGGGGACACCGCCCTTTCAGATTGTTAGTACAGTGGCTCTGAACGGAGCTGTCAGTTTTTTTTCCTTCAACTCACTGGGTTGAAGGAAAAAAAAAATAATGGCGTGTACTTGGCTTTAGGAACTGAGTGCATTTTGTGATAAATCTGTATTTATTTCTGTATTTGCAGGGATAAACATGAGAATTGTACATGAATAGCAAAAATGTACTGCATTTTGTATTGTGCTATGACTTACACTTTAGGGTCTTGTTCACACATGCAGGCTTGCTTGCTGGCCCTAGTGAAAAGTGATCAGTGGGGAGCCGATTTTCATAGGCATTTGACAGGCGGTGGGGAGGTGATGTGTAGTCTGTTCACCACCTACTTTAACCCTGAAAATGCTGTCCCAGCACACCGCAACTGTGTGCATGTCACTCAGCTGCAGCACAGCCGCATTCACTCGGACGAGTTGTATTCGGTGGCAGCACAGCCTGCTAAATGTGACATGCCGTTTAATTTTTGTTGTGGCTAGGAAGCAAAGCATCGTTGCTGGAGCATAGGCACATTCCTGTGTGTTGGCATTGTGTTTAGTTAGTCATGGGTGGCAATAAAACTGCTGTTTGCCCTACCCTTACTTAATTTTTGTCCCATACCCTTAGATGTCCTGGTGCATACCCCTGGGTGTATGTGTATCCCATGTTGGGAAATACTTATGAGTGTGTCACTTGAGCCTAAGATGGCGGCACACAGCGGCAGTCACAGGGCCTTTGAAAGCCTACACAAGTGAGACTTTTACAGGTAAAAAAAAGCATACATAATTCACATCAAATGCACATGTAATATTATAGAACAGTGGTTCTCAACTCCTGTCCTCAGGACCCACCAACAGGCCAGGTTTGCAGGATAACTGAAATACATCACAGGTGATATCATTTGCTGCTCAGTGATTGCAGTATTCTAGTCTGCATCTCCCCAAGGTAAAACTTAAAATCTGGCCTGCTAGTGGGTCCTGAGGACAGGAGTTGAGAACCACTGTTATAGAAAGATAGTTGTTGAAAGAATGGTCTGGCTACAGGGTCTCTTTAAGAAAATGGGGAAAGCGGGAGACATTTTTTTTGTGGAATGTTTCTGTCCTATTTAATAAAGTCAACTCTACTTATATCACTAAGGGACTCCTTCAGCTTCACAGTTTTCTCTCCATTGGTATCTGTAAGACATATACACATTGTATAAGTATCTCTGCCATTTTTGTAAAGATAGTTCATTATATTAATACCACTGTGATAAGAAAGCGACTTATGTAACCCATGTAATCCATCTAAACATCCTATACTAACATTTTCACAGAATGTATTTGCTAATCCTTTCCTCGCAGATCTGAATTGACATGTTGGAATGGTAAAGGCCATGTTTGTCATATGCATCCTATAATGTAATATAAATAATTTAGTTACCCTGTCCGAATTTTTTTCGGGATGTGTTTTTTTTTTCATTTCGATGTGAAAGGTATGAACAAGAATGTAAATGGTGCAAAACAATGACAATGCACAAAGGATGGATTTATTTTTGCATTATATCTTTTGAATGACATTGAGAGTTCGGACAATGGACTGGGATGGTAAAGAGAATGTCCCATTGATGATGCATGCTTGCAGGATTCACAACTAATACTCCCTAAAGAGTCAGTCCACCTAAAACTGATATCTCCGCTCTAGAAGAAGCTGGACAATTAAAAGATGTATTATGTGAGAGATCTCTTAAAATCCCAGGTCTGCACACCTGCTGCAACAATTATGAGGGGGTCCCATTCTCTCTGTATGAATTTTTAAATTATTTATTGTGGATAATGCAACAGGAGGAGTGGAAAACTTGAAGGTGGTCAGGAATACCAAAAACAAAAAATAGGCAGAAACAGAGGTAGGAACTACAGCAAGGAGCATGTTCTTTAAAATCACCAAGAGATATAGCATAGGCAACCACTATGTGACTCAACCTTCTGGACACTAATTCAATAATATCTCTTTCGTGTTGACTGACCCATGAAAGATCTTTAAACACACCTTTTTATTTTAGTTATGGGTAGATGGCGTTAGGCTGTATATAAACATCAGTCTTATTGGCTATACTCCTTCCGCTATTGAGTTTTACTCTTCATGTTGCATTCTGCACATTGTAAACTATTTCAAAGATCCTCCTGTGAAATTACAGCACCCTTGCAATGACTGTAGTAGGTTGCTAGACCTGGAAATTTGGGTGCAGTAGTATCCATGTACCTGAGAGACTTTGGACATAGGTAGTAAGTCAACTGTTTGGCATCTACTAGAAGCTAATATATCAGTTTGGGTTTGACTGACCCTTTAAAATGGATCTGTCTCTTTTGAAGTATGTTATTCATCAATCAGTTTTATAAAAAATATAAAACTTTTAATAGAATTTATTTGCCGAAATGAGTAAATTAAGAGGTACCAATCAGACTTCTGTGTTCAACGTAGGGTATCCCAACTATGTATGAGGCCTTTGTTTAGTATACTGTTTATATTTAAAAAAAAATGTTCTTCTTTGTTACAGGCTAACACATGCACAAGCATGTAATAATATACATTTTCCATTTTTTTTAACATTCAGTTATCATTTTTTTAATAATGTAATTGTAACTGGCAATTACAATATTAACAGAGTCGCAATGCCACCTTTAGGCTGCAGTGCAATCTGCAGGCTGAAGGCTTATTTGATCAAAGAAACCTCCAGCCAGCATATGATCACAAAGCCTTAACTGAAATCCTTAAACACTCAGATTGGATTCCAATAATCAGTGGAGACCAGAGCTGCATAGCCATCTAAGATTGAGTTCTACCAATTGTGCAAAGTGACAATAGGTGGCTCTTAAAGATTGGACATTTATAAAAGTAAACCTCAGCAAGGGGCATCATACTGGAAAATTGTAATATACAGACTGCAGACAGGAAAAGGTTAAAGCTAATCTGTAATCACCCCAGTAATGTTATATTTTTATTTGTGATGTAAAGTTAGATTGTGAAATTTATCTATTACATGTAAAGTCCAAGCTTTTGTAGAATCAATCACTTCCTCCCCCCACAGTTTTCTCTGCTGACAGCACAAGCAGGGCAGGGCAGCAGGGGTATGTTTGTGACCACTGAGTTCAGAAGCCCTCTGACTTAGAACAGTACAGTCACAGCTAATCCCCATCTCTCAAAGCAACAATAAATTTACAGTACATGCACTGAGTGGGAAAGCCCCTATTACCATTCTGCCCCCAGACTCCTCGGCAATGTTTAAACAAAAAAATGGAGTTAGTAAAAGATAAAGGATAGATTGTTTTGTCACGTTTCTGGGGTTTTGTTCGATATGTGCAAAGAGAGATCACACAAATACTTAAAAGTATAACATTTTTTAAAGATAATGACAGATACAAATGAATATAAAGACAATATGGCAAGAATACTTAACTAAAGATGCTGTCTCGACACGGAGTCACCCCCATAGAGGCGTGGCCAGGTAATCAGACCAGACACATGTTGCGTGATGCATCTCTGGATGAGACTAACTTATTCTAGTTTAGGCAGTGGTATTTAGACTTGTGTATATGGAATCAACAACCCCCCAGGCAACTCCCTTTGCAAAATGACCCCTCAATGACTTGTTCAGTTTAAAATCACACATTCCTTTCACATGACTTAACTAAAAGTAACTAGACTTTTTCCTGTATAATCCTTAGACCACAAGACAACTTTAACTGGTTCCCCACCGCGCGCCGTCTTTTCACGGCGGCAGTCGGGGAGCCCTGCGCGAATCGCCGTAAATAAGCGGCGATCTGCATTTGGCCACCAGGGGGCACGCGCGCACACCCGCCGCACTCCCGGGTAGTGTGCCCGCGGCTTGGGCGGACCCGATGTCCGCCGGCGAGCCGCGATGAGCGGCCACAGGGAAAGAACGGGGAACCGCCGATGTAAACACGGCGGTTCCCCGCTCTGTCAGTGGGGCATGAGAGATCTACTGATCCCTGTCACTGGGATCAGTTAGATCTCTCATGCCCATGGTAGCCCAACCCCCTCCACAGTAAGAACACACCCAGGGAACACGATTAACCCCTAGCTCTCCCCCTGCAGGTTAACCCCTTCACTGCTAATGACATTTATACAGTAATCAGTGGACATTTAAATTTCTGATCGCTGAATAAATGTCATTGGTCCCAAAAAAGTGTCAAAAATGTTCCGACATGTCTGCCCCAATATCGCATTACCGCTAAAAATCGCAGATCGCCGCCATTACTAGTAAAAAATAAAAAAAAAATAAAAACCCCAGAAATGAATTCTCACCATCTGTAAACGCGGCCACTTTTGCGCAAACCAATCAATAAATGCCGATTGCAATTTTTTTTATCGCAAATATGAGGAATTATATAAATCGGCCAAAAACGGTGGAAAAAAATGTTTTTTTTATATTTTTTTTTGGATTTGAATTTTAGCAAAAAGTAAGAAGTTTGGGTTTTTTTGCAAAATGGTCGCTCTTCTTTTGTTTATAGCGGCGATCAGAAATGACGCAGAGGCGATCAAATACCACCAAAAGAAAGCTCTATTTGTGGGAAAAAAAAGGACGCAAATTTTGTTTGGGTACAACGCCGCACGACCGCGCAATTGTCAGTTAAAGCGACGCAGCGCCGAATCGCAAAAAGTGCTCTGGTCCTAAAGTGGGAAATTCTTCCGGGGCTGAAGTGTTTAACTAATATGGAATATGCTATTTCCATATCACTGATATGGGAATGATATATTAGGGGAAAATACACAATTTAAGATGCATTACATGGTATTTTAGATGTATACAGTTCACCTTTAATTTATTTACTGCAGCAAGTGAGAAAAGTAAAAAAAAGTGTAATTTTCTTAAATTGACTCTATAGTCCAACCCCGTAGAGGAGTCTACAGGAGGTAGCTCTTAAAGTCTTTGGCAAAAAAATGATGATATAAAAAATGTGATAACTTGCATAAACACTAAGATTGATGTGTAAGATGTTTCAAATGGTAAAGGTCCTCTTTAAGTAACTCCAAAGACTTTGATTATGGGATTGACAACATTCAGCACTTTTGCAGTCACCGTAATGCATGGTGCCCCTAGCTTGATTAACCCACTCTTGAACTTGTCTCAAAGGTTCCTACAGGCATTTTTTCTGATCTCCCATGCTTGGTAATTACAGAATTGAGCTTCGCGCTCTTGGAAAGATCAACAAGGGAGAAGAATTCAATGTGTCTTATGTAGATTTCCTTAACCTCAGTGAAGACAGAAAACAACAGCTGAAGAAACAGTACTATTTTGACTGCACATGTGAGCACTGCACCAACAAGACTAAGGATGAACTGTTGCTGGCTGTCATAGATGGTGAAACTAAGGTAGGAGTGTTGATATTCGTTTGATCTATGCTCGTTTCTGTTTTAGGTGAAAACTAATTAATAATGCACACTGTGTAGAATAGCAGGCAAGTTGAAGCAGGAGTCATAGGCCAGCGACTATCCTGTTCTCCTCAAAGCCAGCGGGCTGCATGGTACTACATCTGCGTGTCAATTTTTCTTTATAGTCTATTGGAGGAACCATCTCCCTGCAGGTTTGCAAGCAGAGGCGGACTGACAACTCATGGGGCCCCCAGGCAATAGGAGATCATGGGGCCCCCTATGTCCACACTCAAGCCACACCCACACAAAGCCCCATCTACATATTGCAGCTCAGCTGCATAGAGGGCAGCATAGCCTGCGTGGAAGTTCCTGGCTTGTTCCATAGAAGCCTCTGGGCACTTCCAGGTTTAAAGGTGGCTGCCATGCGGCAGCCATCTTTATGACGCAACAAGGGGCATTTTATGAAAGCAGTGGGCCTGTGTGCGAGAACATAATTTCGGCCCTAATACCAGAGAAAGAAATGAGGAGCACGCATGGGTATACGGCAAACATTGGGTGTGATTTTTGGGGGCTGTAGGTAGTGCCTGCTGGTTACATAGTACAGTAAAGATGCCTGATAATTAAAAGGTTAATTGCCTTGTGTGGCCTTTCAGCTCCCACTCAGCTCCTTTCTGACAAGGTTGCCAACCCTCCACAACTTTTTTTTTATTTTACTGACAAAACATGGAAAATATACTGACAGAATGCATTTTTTACTGAGAACCTGAAATATGCCAGAAACCCCTATTAGAAACTTAGAGAGGAAGAGAGAGTGGAGGGAGAGACACAAAAGGAGGAGGAGGGAGAGCGAGAATGAGGAGGAAGGGGAGGAGAGATAGGAATAGGAGGGAATGAGAGAGATGGGGAAAGGGG
>BLSH010083197.1:495483-517844 GCA_018402905.1 Glandirana rugosa | reverse complement strand
GAAACGAAACTTTCTTACTGGCATATGAATGGAGTACCATACGGGGAAGTCTCGCCCGAAATAGTTAGAAAAGGTAGCATAAGTGACTCTTAACACATTGGAGGAATTACTGTGAAAGACTTCCGACGTTTTTCTTTTGTTTACAAATAATCGACATACACAATCCATTCAGTTGTTCGTAACAGGTCACCAGGTAACGTAGTCCTAAGTTCTAAATGGTTTGATTGTCGTTAGTCTTTCTAATACCAGACATTTGAAACGACAAAAATACAACATGTACAAATTACAATATGTAAAGCTATTTTATGCAGTTCTCTCACACACATACCTGAAACAATGTTGGGAATACATTTAGCACACACTAAAGGAACACCTTTATCCTATGAGACTGGAAAGAACAAAGCTGAAGTCCAAAGCAAAGTTTACAGACCATAATCTTTCTGATTGCTGTTAGTTTGGTAAATCTTGAATCCTGATGCAATGGACCACTGGACAATGCTTGTTGACTTACCTAACACATACAGCTAATAAACATTTGTTTTCTTTTTGCAGCCTTCAGAAAGTGTCATTAAGGAGGTTACACAATTCTCAGTGAATACGATGGAAAAGATTGATAAAGCCCGCTCTGAAGGGGCATACCATGAGGTAAGTATACGGTCATTCTTTCAAAGCAAAGAAAAAGCACCTGTTAAAGGATAACTAAGCCCAAGAACAAAAATGTAATATGTTGTAGCTACAAGTCCCCAAATGTGGTTGTTGCATACGTTTTCTGGTTGCAAACATTTTCAGCATATACAGAAAATACTGCTGGGACTCCTGCCCAAAATGACGTGTCCAGTGAGCTGCTCCAAAGAATATCTTCCTTCCTAGCTGTATTCTGTAAACTACTGAAGAACTCTTTTGGGTGGAGGGTGAGAGAAATGGCCCTCCTCAAAAAAGACATTGTGCTAAACCTGTATGTAAATAAGAGAACCACAACCATCACTAAGGCTCCTTTCACATGGGCGTTCCGTGTGCGGGGTCCGTTTTTGCTCAGCGGGGATCGATCTGCTGATCCCCGCTGGGCCGATGGATGACAGATCCATCTCTGCTCACTGTGCGGCAACGGATCTGTCAGAGCGCCTCTCTCCTCTATGGGAAATCGGATGACAACAGACCGTCTGTCAGTTGTCATCCGATTCGTTCCCCAGACGGATGGAAAAATAGGGTTTCCATCCGTCGGGCTTTACGGAGCACGGATCGGATTGGAGAGCGGCGGATTTCAGCAGACATGTCATTGCTGACATCAGCCGCTCCATAGAGGAGAATGGGGCGTCCATTCAGGTTCGCCTGAAAAACCGACAGGCAGACCTGAACGCAACACCCGTGTGAAAGGGGCCTAGGTGGAAGAGTGGGTTTGATAATAAAGATGGCAGTGCCTCCACCCAGGACAGGGCTTCTGTGAATAGAAGGGATTCCTTTCCAGGGAATTGAATCAGCAATCAAATTAATTGGGAGCTCAAAGAACTACTGCAACCAGCATATAACATTAACCTAAAGAAAACAGGTCTAAGCCAGTATAGAAATAATACAAGCTTTATACAAGAAAAGATTAATAATAGTACATAGTCTAATGTACAAACAGGTATTATCAGCAAAGGGCTTAATAGGAGTCCTGGGGGAATTGTACATATATACCTGGGTGTGTATAGTTATCTATAAAGATACTTCCAGATGAATGTTGCAGCAAAGTTCAGTTGCAGGGACCCTTGAGGATGATGTGGCGTCTTTGTGTTTGAGACCTGAAATTGATGGGCACTGATAGGCAGCACTGATGAGCACTGATAGGCTGCACTGATGGGACTGCACCAATAATCAGGGCACTGATGATCAGTGGCCCTGAATATCAGTGTAAACAATGTACTCACAGTCTTGCTGGTTAACAGCTCTCCTTTACTCATACAAACACAGCATGGGAGGAAAGGACTGCCGATAACTGGCAAGTCTGTTTACATGTGATCAGCTGATCACTTGGTAAAAGGATGCTGTGATTGGCCCTTAACTGTGATCTGCGATCAGCTGTGTTTGAAGGTCACCGAGTGCGCTGGATGCATGCCCCTGGGGCATGTGCGAGGCAGGGTTCTGGGAGGTTGTCCATGGTTGCCCTCTCAGAATTGGAAGCCCGGGCGCGGATGGAAGGAGGGGGGGGGGAATTTATGGTTTCTTGCACCAGGGCCATGAAGGTTCTAGCTATGCCTCTGCCACCACCATAAGGGTTTCATTTTCCTACTGACCACCAATGAAAGAATCATTTTCCCATTGTCCCCTAATGAATTGTTTTTAGTAAAGGTTCCCTAAGACCCAAAAATTATTTACAGGATTCATCTGTAGTAAAGTGGTTGAGAAAGCCTTGTATAGAGTAAGCAAGAGTAAGAACATTTGTCAGTTTTTTTGGCTGTCTGTATTCTCACTAGAGAGATTCACTCTCTTTATGTGCATGGAGACCATTGTCTCCAAGTGATAGAAACCCAACATTTTATAGTTGTCACCAGAACAGTAATAGAGGGGAAATCTTTTTTTTTTTCAAATATATTTATTGAAATTTGAAAAAGGCCTGGGGACTATAGGTACTGTATCTTTGATTTTAAGCTTGCCCGACGTGTTAGCTAGATCAGCTCACAGGTACCACACTGAAAGGCAAAAGGGGTACATATGCTGCGAGATTTCTGTTGAGGTGAAGGAGCACTCCATATACTGTTGCCATCTAACTAAGAAACTGTTTGAAGACTTGAAATCTTGAGTGATAGTGTCCAGTTTTTCCATAAGAAAGAGATCTCAGAGAGCTTGTTTCACCATAGCCAGCTGAGGTGGGCTGGCATGTATCCAGGATTGCAAAATAGCCCGCCGGGCAGTCAGGAGGCAGTTATGGACACATTGAGGGAGAGAGTCACTTGTGTGGTGAAGGGTTAGAGCTGAAGAGACACAACATGGGATGTTTGGATAGAGCGATGTGCTGGCTCAGGTCTATGAATTTCAGCACCTGGTCCCAGAATGTGGAGATTTTTTGACAGGTCCATAGTCTGTGAAAGAGAGTTGGTCTGGCTGTTGAGCGCCATGAGCAGATTGATAGAGAGGGATCCACTGGACAATGACGGAATGGAAAATAAGCACGGTGAGCTATTTTAAATTGAGCCTCTCGCCACTTTTCTGAGGTCATTAATTGGCAGACTTTTTGGTATCCAGTGAGAATTTGTGTAGGAGCATCCTGGTTATCAAGAATAGACAACCACGCATGGAAGGGAGCCAGAAAGTACTTGGAGGCCTGGTGCATGATGAGATTAGAGTAGATCTCTGATATAGAGTATTGGCCTTTTGTCATCAAATATAAAGGACAGTTTGCATGGGTTTTTGCGTGGGAAGAAGCATGATTTGAAGTAGCTCATTAGC
Source organism: Glandirana rugosa (assembly GCA_018402905.1). Lineage (NCBI taxonomy): Eukaryota > Metazoa > Chordata > Amphibia > Anura > Ranidae > Glandirana > Glandirana rugosa. Next base: position 514,418 of record BLSH010083197.1, on the reverse strand, counting down.
TGGAAGTAGTGGAACACCTGAGAGGATGGTATAGAGTATTCACTAGTTATCTCGAGAAAGGTCTTATAGTCCCCTGGGCAGGGTTTATGACTTGATAGGCCATCTTTAAACCAGGAGAGGACCAGTGGGAGAAAACTGTAGACTCCATAGAAGAGGGAAACATAAGATTACCCGAGATGGGTAGGTATCAAGATATGCTGGAAGATAAGCCCAGGAGCCGCCACACCTCCCTCCAAGCAAAAGAGTGTCCTTAATCAAAAGGTTTGCCCTCAAGGGGTGAGGTAAGGTTTTTAACTTGGAATGGAGGACAGCCTGGAGGTTGAGTGGGGACACCAGGGCACCCTCCAGCATATAATTGGAATACCGGGATTGTTCAGATAACCAGTGTAAGACCTGACGTAATAAACAAGCTAGTTTGTAAAACCTAATATTAGGGAGGCCCGCCTCACCCTCACCCTTCGGGAGGCAATGTTTTTGGAGTGCAATTCTGGGTTTTTTAATGTAGTGCTCCGCCTCCAAGGGGGATAAACATTCTCCGGTGGGAGATTGGATGTGTAGGATCGCAGGGTAGGCCAGGCTGAATTTAACATGGTTGTTATGGAGTCTGGAACAAACTGCCGAAAAGGCCTTGCGCCTGTGCATGACTTCAACTGAGTAATCTGCGAAGAGTAGTAGTGGGCAGCTCTCAACGGTCAGATTACTCTCTTGTCTGAATCTTTGAAGTATTGCCTGCTTATCGGTATAATTGAGGTACCTGACAATTATAGGCCTAGGTTTAGAGCGTGTTTCAGACTGCTGACCTATGCGGTGAGCACGCTCCACAAGGCAGGGAGTGTGCGGTCCTAATTGCTCTGGGATAATGGTAGAGCAAATAGTAGCCAATGATGAATGCGTAACTGATTCTGGCAGGCCAACAATACGCAAATTGTTACACCTGGACCTATTTTCCAGGTCATCCACCTTCTCCTGGAGATCCTTGTGGAGCGTGGAGAGTTTGGCTACCGTGGCTGCAATAGCAGTAGTGTCATCTTCCACAGGAGATCCGCTCCTCTGTGTGGTCAATTCTCAGGGACTGTAGCTGAAGTTCTCTGTGCAGTTGCTCTAGCCTTTTAACTACTGCCTTGTCCACAGCTTCAGTTACCATAGGGGTGAGAAGAGTGACTACTGCTTGGACAATGCCCGCTGGGGAGGCAGGGTCTGGCTGAGTGATCGCCATGTACTCTGGTATTGCTGCACTGGCCGGGAGAGCTGTGTGTGCGTCTGCAGCAGAGCCTGGGTTAGAGTGAGCGTATTGGCTGCAGCTTGCTTGCTATCTCCTCTGCCCCCGCATAGAGCGGTGGGTGGCTGGACTACAGGTCACTCCACAAAGCGATCCATGTTTGTCCCCCCCAGTGAAGGAAGCTGGGGAGGGGGTTACCTCGGGTGTTAGCAGGCTCTGGAGCAGGTTTTCTGAGGAGCATGGCAGGAGCTAATGTCTCCTAGCTCCTCTCCATGTGGTGCCGGGACCAGAAGGGGGAAATCTTTTAATTAGAACATTTTTTTTCTGCAACAACTATCCTAAAGGGGATTTCCCCTCACTTTGAATTAATTTCTTCTCACTTATTAGGTATACAGTACAGGAAGTAAAGAGAATTAGAAAGGTCTGGTATGGAATTTGGGGGTGATCCCATGTCTTTTATTTTGTTATTTTTGTGCGTAAGGTCACCTTGACATCCATACCAGACCCTCATCAAGCATAAGGACCTATCCTTTTTTTTTTTTTATGGGAATCCTCACACTTTTTTTGTGGGATAAGGGTCTGATATAGATAAAGTTCCCTGGCAAATATGTTCAGAATGAAGCAGCTGGGAATTGTTATTTAGTGACAATTTAAATGCATTTTCTAGTCTTTGTAAACTTCAGTTTTACTGTAGTCAGTTGTATACATTATACAGATGCAACACTTCGCAGGCAGGTTCAGGGCATTCTCCAGGCTTGATATTGTAGCCTCCTGCTCCTAAAACTGGGGCTATAGTGTAAATGTAGTTTTTGGCTGAGCTGTAGACAGTTCAGACTGATTATACTATTTTTCTGGTTCTGCTCTAATTTTAATTGAGTTGTGTATTTCTCACTGTTGCCAGTCGGTGTCACAGGACAGTATGAGAAGTACAACTAGGTTGAGTTATGAATAATAATTCATCTTCCAAAACAGCCCAGTAGGAGGTTCCTAACCGCTGTGCATTCTGGGAAGGTGGTATTTATTTTGGCTAGGCCATGTGCTCGCTGTCTTGCCTCAAACCCCTGGCCTGGGGACATGCTGCTGAAGTGAGCTCTGCGGGTAAGCCCAGAAGCCTGTCTGGAGCCTACTACTCCTGAGGTGGTCCTTAGGCTGTCTTACCCAGCGAGGAAGAAGCCGAGCCAAACTGACAAGATCCAGGGGAGGACCCTTGTTGGAGAGAGCCAAGACGAAGGCTGATCTCTCAGGAGGGCCTGGTGACTCGTTTGGAGGACACACCTATATCTAAAGCTGCGCTTACAGTGTTGCTGGGTCGGCTTAAAGGCTCTAACACTGTGAAGCTGAATCTTGTTCTACATCTGAAACATATCTACAGTATCGCCAGGTCAGTTTAAAGGTTCTGGTACTGTCAAGCTGTTCTACCATCTGAAGTGTGTTAAACTAGCTGCTAAGTCTGTGAGAGAGGTCTATCCAGGAATCATACGGGCTGCTAGGTCTGTGTGAGAGGCCTATCCAGGTATTCAAGGTCTGCTAAAAGAGAAGCTGTTTTACCTCTGGATTCAAGGAGTCTGTAAGTGATCTGCAAATTGTATCTGCAACCTCCCCTAACCCTCTCTCCTATTAATTCTTTCAAGTTCTATATTAAAGCATTGAAAATATCTAAAGTGACTGGTGCCCAATTTCTGTTCCAAACTCCACATTATAGCCATGGAGTCAGCCCTGAGAAGTGAAGTCAGCCCTCCCTATCCCTGGTAGTCACCATTAGGCTCCCGGAAGATTGGGGCAGGCGCTACAATATTTAAAGGAATTTTGCATTTTTAAGGTTGCCATTTAAGCATTATTAAAATTGCTGCTCTGCAAACTGAGTTTTCTTTTTCTTTTTTTTTTTTTTTATAATTGGTACATGTGTTGTGAGCCATGTTATTGCCTATGGCTCATTGTTAAAAGCTGTTTACACTGAGATTATGTTTGTCTCTAATTTGGTGAACAGGTAGTTAAGCTTTGCCGGGAATGCCTGAAGAAGCAGGAACCGGTTCTGGCAGACACAAACATTCACATGCTGAGAATTCTGAGCATAGCTTCTGAAGTGCTCTCTTACCTGCAGATGTTTGAGGATGCTGCTGAGTATGCCAAGAAGATGATAGATGGATACTTGTAAGTAATACGGGTGAAGTTCTATGCAAATCTTAACATTTTTTGGTAAATATCAAGATTGACCCTTCTGCAGTGCACCTCCTGAGATTTAACAGTGAAGCCGCTGAAGGCTTTTTATTCACATAACAGGGTCACTTTAACTGTTGATAAACAGTGCAATCAAACTTATAATTACTCTATACTGGTACAACTAAACCAGCTTTGAGCCTATTCACACCAGCCAGGTTTGAGGAGCATTTAATGCACATGAGTTAACAAGTGTTTCATCACCTTGTAGGCAGGCGCAGTCTATTTTCTCTACTGCAGGTGGTCAACCGCAGAGGGAGGGGGAGTTGAGGAACCTAGTTCCTCTCTGGTTTCCTGAGTCTCTAGCGGGCAGCTATCCAATAGAATGCTGGTGTCCCATATGACTCTAGCGGCCATCTTGGGTCAGGCAGAGTCTGTTTAAGACCCTGGCTCCCAGGTTTGGCGTGCATTTTATGTTTGGCTAGAGTAGGGACAAGTCACCTATCTGTCAGGGACAGTGCTTAAGGTCAGGAAGTGGTTCCAGTCCAGAAGGGAAAGTGCAGGGACACACAATCCTATTTGGAAGCCTCCCCACTTAAGTACAGACTGGCCAGGCTGCATTCCGCTCCTCGAGACAGACACTGCCAGCACACCTGAGACCTTCTACTACTGACACATCGCTGTTACCTCCTGTGAGTGCTCCAGGTTGGGTTGCCTCCCAGCCAGACTTGTGCATTACTGTACTTCACTATTACCGCCACAGCACGCTGCACCTACCCGCAACCTGTTAATGGGTGTTGTGTTAAAGTGGTTCTAAAGGCAGAAGGCTTTTTTACCTTAATGCATTCTATGCATTAAAACTGAGTTCCACCCAGAAATTTTTTTTTTACATCATTCAAGTCCTTTGCCTATATAGACTTACCTTTGAAGGAAAAAAAAAATTATACTCACCCTAAGTCGCTTGTTGCTAGGTGGTCTCTGTAATCTGCCCCTATTAGGTCCTAGGCTCTTCTCCTCACTTCCTGCTTCTCCTGGCCTCCTGGGAGATGTGACTCATCATTTCCCAGGAGTCAGTGGGCTTCCCTGTACTGTACAATCGTGTTATTTCCAGACAGGAAATTACACGATTTAAAGCGGACCGAGATCGTGGAGTGCATGATGGTTACCCACCATGCACTTCTTTCAGGAAGAGATGCCAGGAGACTACAGATGGGCTTCAAGTGCCCTCACATAAAATGGAAAAGTCCAGCAGTGAGAGAAATGAAATTGTGAGTAAAAAATGTTTGCTAGGCGGTTTGAAAGGAAACAAAAGGTTACATCTATTTAGTATTAAAAGAGTGGATGCCAAAAAAAAAAAATTGCTGGGTGGAAATTTTCTGTGTGCAGCAGCCCCCCTAATACTTACCTGAGCCCCATTTCGATCCAGCGATGTTGCACAAGAGCCTCGGCTGTCCGGGGATTCTCCCTCCTTATTTGCTGAGACAGCAGCGGGTGCCATTGGCTCTCCCTGTTGTCAATCAAAGTCAGTGAGCCAATGAGAGGGAGGAGGCAGTGCTGAGCCACAGCTCCGTGTCTGAAGGGACACATGGAGTAGCGGCTCAGGAGTGAGCCTGCTCGGGTGCCCCATAGCAAGCTGCTTGCTGTGGGGGCACTGGGCAGGAGGGAGGGGCCAGGAGCACTGGCGGGGGACCTGAATAGATCCGGGCTGCTCTGTATAAAACCACTGCACAGAGGAGGTAAGTATAACATGTTTGTTATTTTGTAAAAAAAAAACAAAACAAAACTTTAAAGGGGTTGTAAAGGCATAAACCTTCCATGTATAGCAGCCTCCCCCCGTGTACCACACTGCATTGTTAGGCTCCATGCACACTGGACGTTTAAAAAATGATCTAAAAACATCAGTAGCTTTGTAGTCAGTTTCTCAGCTTTTATCAGAGTTAATGCACTAGCGTTTTTTTTTTTCAGTGGATCAAAAACGTACAAAAACGCTGGTGAGCCACGTCTTTGATCGTTTTTGGGTGTTTATGAGTGTTTTTAAGCTTTCAATGTTTTTTGTGGTCAGAAAAACGACTCTTGAACGCGATTTTAGGGCGTTGGCAAAACCAACTACAGAGAGGAGGTGAGTATAACATGTTTGTTATTAAAAAAAAAACAAGCCTTTACAATCACTTTAATATCACTATATAGCAGCCTAATGATTGAATAGGCTGCCTGATGGACTGCAGCAGACCATAAACTGCGCAAGCAGAATTTTTAGGCACTAACACAGGGTGCGGTGTGCTGCAATGCAGATGTTCTAGGAAGGTGCAGAGGTGTGCAATTCTGAATCGCAAAGTGATTCTGCAATACATTGGTGTGAATGGGCCCTTGCTCTTAACTTTTGTTGTGCTTTAAATATCCTTTAAAAACTGGAGGAGCTATAAAGTAATATGGTAAGCAATTCAACCACAACAGTCCAGCTAATATGTTATAACTGATGACCATTGTCCTGGATATATGTAAGCTACTACAGCCTTGCCACATGACCTATTACTGACTTGTGTCTATTGCTTCAGGATGGCTTCCTTAGAGCATTGCAACCGGTGGAGGTGTAAATCCCATATTGGCAACAGAGTTGTGGTTGTCAATTACTGGCCTAGCACTAGTATGTGATAATGTTTCCTGCACAAATTTAGATGTCTTCATGTCCCAGTCCACTTGCTCTGAACTCTGGTAGGGTCATGTCCTAGCAAATGTACATGCAGTAGGGAGTAGGGCCTGTACTCAACTATACCAAGTACTGTCAGAACTTTCTAGTTACATCAGCCCAGGAGTTTGAGTTCCTGGGCTGAAGAAGAATGTATATGTAGCCATGCCCTATAGGTGTTGCTGGAAGTAGTGGTTCATCCATTACACTGCCCTCAGTCACTCTTTTCCACACATCCAGAGTCAGGAAGAACAGGTCGGTACTTGTGTTTTTTTTTTTTTTTTATTAGGGAATTTAACTTGGATGGGGTATAGGATGTTTATGAGATGCCCAGCAGATCAAACAGTTCTTCAACGGGGCCATCTATATGCACTCCTATATATACATTTCTTTCCTCCTCCAGCACAAACTTGCTCGCAGTTTACTCTTCTTCCTCTCTCCTGCACAACACTTCTCAGGCCTAGCTAGCACACGGTGAAGCCGGCCTTGGTGAATTGCCTATTACAGGCAAAGGTCTCGGACCCCTCTGGTGTAGCAAAAAGTGAAAAGTGTGCTAACTAGCCTCGGACTACTGCTCCCAGTCAGTCCCTCTTCAGGCCCTGCAAACCCTCCTGGCTGCAGCGACCCAACTCCACTGCCCGATGACACCACAGTCCCAACTGGCTCTTGCACCCTTCCCAGATGGTCTCTCTCTCCCCAATCTGCTCTGGTGTGCCTCTTCCAGCATCCCTGGGTGTGTGTCACTCACAGACACCTGGTGGATCCCTCCTGGAGACTTGCCTGGCAGCACCACTCCATTTCTCTCTCCCGCTCCCTGGTCAGGACTCCCCATGGAATGTATTGAGGAGTCCCTTCCACTCCTGAGCGTCCAGACCCAAGGTCACCCACCCCAGACTGGGAGCTCCCTCAAAGGTCTCCGAAACTAGTGCTCCATCTCCCAGTTCTTCCACCTGAACTCTCCTCCCTGGCTGGGCTGACCCCAGGTATTTAAGGAGACCCGTCCCCTGCCAATCCAGTTTGGGGATTGGTCAGAGCTCCTCAAACACCCCAGACAGCTCCACTCCTCCTCCCTACCCTCTCTTCCAGAAACCTCTAGAAACAGAGGGGAGGTCACCACATGTGAGTCACCAACCACTCCATAGGCCACTCCCCTGCCCAGAATCAAAACAATCAGTCAGGCCTGACTAAATTTACCTCACCTACCAAAATCCTAACACCTAGCGCCTACCTAAATGTAGAGGGCGCTAGACATATAAAGTATGTGCAGATACCATCTGAATGCAGTTCTGGAGCCTGTAAGTACTGTTTGGGCACCAAAAGGTTTAGTATAAGCTAACTACATTTACATTAAACAAATCAAAAGACTGTACTTTCCAGATCATATAGTAAGCTAAAATAAAATGTATTTTCCCCTGATGACACTGATACATTTTTTTTGTTCCAACAGAAAAATATACCACCCGAACAATGCCCAACTTGGGATGTCAGTGATGAGGGCGGGAGTCACACACTGGCACGCTGGTCTTATTGAAGTTGGGCACGGAATGATCTGCAAGGCCTACGCCATTCTGCTGATTACTCATGGTCCTACACACCCTATTACCAAAGATCTGGAGGTCTGTACAAAGGTCATTTATAATGAAATGTATTTTTATGGTCACAAAAGCCCCATTTCCTAGACATTAAGTATAAGTTCACCTTCAGCAAGATTTTGCCAAAATCTCCGTATTCAATTCCTATTTTAAATGGCCAACATTCTTCCACATGCAGCCGGGGGTTCACCAAAAAAAAGGATGGCCCCTTGTTCCCACTCTTTGTTGTGATTTGTAGGACGGACTGAGCATTTGAATTGAGCCTCTCAAGCTGTGTATTCTCTCCTTCTCTAGCTAAGCACAGTTTGCATGACCTGGAGTGGACACTATTGAGCTTAGCTGGAACAAGGAAGAGCACACTGTGCATGCACTCCATTTGAGTGGCCACTAGGGGGCACACAATTCAAACATCCAGCTGAAGGTGAACTTACACTTTAAGCTCTACCCCTATTGTACAGTATATGCATGCTACAAGGATAGCTTTAGGGATATGAACTCACTACTGTATATAAATACTCCGGAGCTGTACCACTCAACCTGATATACAGTATACGTTGGATGTGTGTCAATGAAAACGTGGAGTTATAAAACTGAATCCTCTTGACACATGACTGGAGAAACATAGAAAAAGCCAATGTAGAGACAAAGTGCTGGACAGTTTTCTGAGTTACAGTGCTGTGAAAAAGTATTTGCCCCCTTCCTGATCTTTTCTTTGCATATTTTTCACACTTCATTTTCTATTATTATTGGAATTATAATATTCTTATTATACAGGATTTATATAGTGCCAACAGTTTGTGCAGCGCTTTACAACATGAGGGCAGACGGTACAATTACAATACAACTCAATACAGGAGGAATTGGAGGGTCATGCTTGTTAGAGCTTACAATCCAGGAGGGAGGGTCAAGTGATACAAAATGTAAAAGCTGTTGGGGATGAGCTGATGAAGGAAATAAAAGTACAGTTTTTAGGTGAAGGCAGAATAGGCTTCTGTGAAGAGGAGGGTGTTCAGGGATTGTCCAAAAGCAAACAGAGTAGGAGATAATCCCACAGATTGGGGTAGGGAGTGAATTAGGAGCTTTGTGGTGTCATTGGTTAGGAAGGGGCATATTTTGGAGATGTTGCGGAGGTTAAAGTGGCAAGATTTGGAAAGTGATTGGATGTGGGGCCTAAAGAATAGTTCAGAGTCCAGAATAACACCTAGAACCTTGGCATGTGCAGATGGGCTGATAGTTGTGCCATTGATCTTGACAGACAAATCAGGGGAAAGGGCATATGGGGAGGAAAGATTGTGAGTTTGGTTTTAAAGTAATTGGGTTTCAGGAAGTGGTGGGACATTCAGTCAGAAATGTCTGTTACTAAATTAGTGATATGTGAGTAGACTGAAGGGGTGAGCTGAGGGGTAGAAAGATACATTTGGGTGTCTTCAGCATAGAGATGGTATTGGAAGCCATAGAAGGCTATCAACTGACCAAGGGAGGAGGCATATATTGAGAATAGGAGAGGTCCAAGTACAGAAACTTGGGGACCCTGATAGAGAAAGGGAGAGGAGATAAGGACATTGTATTGTAAGTAACGCTAAAGGTGCTGTCAGATAAGTAGGATGAAAATCAGTGAAGAGTACAGTCACAGAGACCAAAGGTATGGAATTTTTTGAGGAGGAGAGAGTGGTCAAACCTACCAAAGGCAGCAGAGAAGTCCAGGAGTAGTAGCACAGAATAGTGTACATTGGTTTTGGCCATTAGTAGATAGTTTGTGGGTTTTAGGAGAGCAGTTTCCGTGTGTCACGTACCTGGTCCTGGAGCCAAAATGCTGAGAGGGCTCTCCTTGTGGCTGAGTGCTTGGTGTCCCTTAAGATGATAACAAGGAGCACAAAGCCCAAAGAACCAGGGTTTGCCAGCTGTGCCACAGATGAGGGATGGCGGTGTGGAGATCTCTCTGCAGGCGGATACCAGTTGAGGTGTGCGGTATGACCTGGGGGAGCTTAAGTGGTGCAGGCTAGAAACAGGTTGCAATGGTAAGTGCGGCAGACTGGATACAGTAGGTAAGTACTGCAGACTGGAGCAGCAGGTGAGTACTGTAGATAGGTACTGCAGATTGGGTACAGCAGGTAGGCACCAAGGTGGATCACAGCAGATGGGGCACAACAGAAGGCGCAGTCATGGATGGTAGCAGAGGTCTGGAAGCCACTGGTCAGCAGATCAGATATCAGAATTGCGGTAAGGCAAGCTGGGTTCATACACAGGACAGGAGACAAACGAATATCCGTGGCCAATCCAAGGTCAGAGATGGGAGCGAGACAAGAAGTATCCAAGGGCAGGCCGGGTCGGTAACAGGGGATCAGAAACAACAGCAAACACAGGAACAGGAAGCAGGAAGCTGAAGACCAGTCAGCAATGTCCATGTGCTGCAGTCACTCTTGACCAGAGGGTGCCAGGATCTGGCATGCATTGTGCATGCACTCTGGCTAGTCTCTGTGTAGTGTTAAGGGCATATTCAGACTGAAGGGGATCAAGAAGGTTGTTCTCGGCGAGGTGGTCGCTCAGTCGGTTGTAGACCAGACATTCAAGGAGTTTTGGATAAAAAGGGTAGCAAGGAGATGGGACGTAGGTTGTTAAGATTGGTTGGGTCCAGTGAGAGCTTTTTAAGCATGGGGGTGACTAGTGCATGTTTTAAAGAGTTGGGGAAGATGCCAGAAGAGAGGGAGAGATTGAAGATGTGAGTTAGAGAGTGTAGAAAAGAGCCAGAGGGTGAACATAGCATTTGCGAGGGAACAGGGTCCAGGAAGCAGGAAGTTAGGTGGATGTTTGAAAGAAGTTTAGCAACCTCGTCTATAGTGGTGTGGTTGAATAAAGGAAGTAATGATTATACTTGTGGACATGGAGTGTTAAGTGGAGAAGGTTATAAAACTAAATATATCAAATATGTAGAATATGTTAAAATAAGCCCATGAAGCAGTCCAGCAAAAATGTATGGATGGATATTCATGTAATAACTGACAGCTCATCATCAGAGGTTCTTAGCTAGCCTAGGGAATGCTTCAGAGGCTACAATAGTACAAAAAGGAAAGCATCTCACACCAATCCGCTATGACACCATCCATTTATTAACACATGAAAAAACAACCATTGTACTCACAGATCATAGCTTTGAAATGATGCATGTTTTTAATGAGATGGTATCAAAGCAAACATTTTTAACAGTAATTTGTGAAATGATCTGCTTAGTGCCATCACATTCCCTTGTAGTTTTCTGAGTGTTAACAAAAAAGTGTGCCAATACACTGTATAAGTCACCAGCCACCATTATATGATATATTTTGATCTATGTATTGTTTCCTGGCAGGTGATGAGGGGGCAGACAGAAATGGAGCTCAGGATGTTTCAGCAGAATGAATTTGTATATTACAAGATGAGAGAAGCAGCTTTGTCCAGCAAACCCATGTGTGTCATGGAAGAGCCTAGCAAGGAGAATGAGACCACCATGTTCCATAAAAAGCCCTAGAGAGAACTTAAGGGTGGGCCACCAGTCATGTGACCTTCCTGGACAGCAGACACGCATTGGGAGGACCTGACCAATGTGCACCACCTACAGCAGTGGTTCTCAACATTTCTAGTGCCGTAACCCCTTAATAAAATTTCCCAAGTTGCGGGGACCCCTAGCAGTAAAATTATTTTCGTAGCGTGGGCTGTCAGCACCCAGGCAGGCAAGTAATTTGCGCCCCTAACCCGCGGACATTTTTCGCTCCCTGAGTCCCTTCCACAGTATTAAAACCCCTTATGGTACATTTTAGGATGTACCACTCTCTTTGCTATCCTTTCTTTACCTTTTATCTCTCTCTATCCTAATTTCTTGGGTTTTTTCCCCCCATCTCTCTCTCTCTATCCATCTTTCTTGTTCTTTCTCTTATTCTTTCTGTCCCCTTTTCTTTGTTCCTCCCCCTCTTTTGCTCTCTCTTCAGAACCCTCTGGTATAGACCCCCCCCCCCAGTGCAAACCCCTCTATCAGTATAGACCCCCTCTATGAGTGCAGACCCCCCCCTCTATCAGTGCAGACCCCCTCTATCAGTGCAGACCCCCTCTTCACTTGTACTAGTGGACCCCCCACTCCCCTCCCATAGCACTCCCCAGCACATGTCCTCTTAACCTCTCCTCATCACTTCTTCATTGTTTTTCCCCCCTTCCTGGTCACTGTCTCTCTCCTCTACATTACAGAGAAACAGTACACAGACCTCAGAACAGCGCCACACCGTCCGCCAGACTCCCTCCTCCTCCTCTCCTCTCCCGGAAGTGATGTCTTGCTGGCCAAGACAGACCCGACATACTACGGAGTTGGGCCTGTCTGGATTGCAGCAAAAGCTTTGAGACGTGCAGCGAACCGTGCAGCGTCGCGAAATCGGCAATCGACCCCCCCAGGGGGTCGCGACCCAGGGGTTGAGAACCGCTAATCTACAGGGATCACCTCTGCTGACATCACAGATAACTAGATCTGCTTCATGATGTAAACTTGCTGAGCAGTATGCTTTTAGTGTTCCCTGCCCCTGTGCTTTATTTAATTATATGCAAATGTATGTAAATTGCAAATTCATATTTTACAACAGATAATAAAGACTGTTTAGGAAACATTAGTGTGCACAGTGTCTGGTTTGTTGTCCACTGAAATCATTTGCAAGGGTGGATATAAAGCAGAGAAGATGAAAATGGGTTCCATGGTTCCATGGTTTTCCACGTCTAGGAAAATGCCACTAGACTAGTATTTTTCTGGAAATGTTATCTCTCTTCTTTAATTCCTTACCTTTCAGAACTGGCTGCTCCCTTCCTTCCTGGCTGTCTAGCAGTCAAGATGGCTCCAGACTAGGGGAGGGATTCAGGAACCAGCCCCATCTACTCATTACCTTCAGTTACTTACTGTGTAAATTATGGTTGCTCCAATACAATATTGGTGCCAATATCGGTACCCGTGCAAGTACTCCAATACCTGAAACCGATACTTTCAGGCTCGGTTCATTCAGATGTTAGCGGGATTCCACCACTGACAGCTGAAAAAAAGCTGGAAATTATTGGTTGTTAAGGAGCGGGGCTTCCGCGTCCTTAACCAATTCCACACTGCGCACTGTATATTTACGGTGGCAGTGTGGATGTGTACCGCGAATCGCGGTAAAAAAGTGGCGCCCGCCATACTCCTGAGGAGTGTGCCCATGGCTCGGGCGGACCTGATGTGCGCTGGCGAGCCACGATGAGCGGCCACGGCCAAAGAATGTGTAAACACGGCGGTTCCCCACTCTGTTAGTGGAGCGGCATAGGAGATCTACTGATCCCTGTCACTCCAGAAATTAATTATCATCATCCGTAAACGCGGCCACTTTTGCGGAAACCAATCAATAAATGCCGATTTTGGACGCAAATTTTGTTTGGGTACAACATCACACGACCGCGCAATTGTCAGTTAAACGCAAAAAGTGCCCTGGTCAGGAAGGGGGTAAATCCTTCCGGGGCTGAAGTGGTTAACAACTGATGATTCATTCAGGGTTTTCCTGCTGACAGCTGAAGTGTAAACTAAGGCAATTGGAGCTGTCATAAAAAAAAGCAGCCTTTATCAACAAAATTGCTCAGCCGCTGAAACAGAAAGATAAAAAAAAACATTGTTTCTTTTTGTATCTGTCTGTTTATACATCTAGAGATCAAAATGATGCACTTCAATCTGCAGATGCAGTCAGTTTAAAGCAATCCGTCAAGTAAATAAAAAATATTCTTTTTTTTATTATTAACCCTTATTTTGCTCTAATCAGCCTTAATTAATGCGGCTGTAAACCGCTGGATGTTTTTTTTTTTTCTTACCTGCAAGGCAAAGGCATTGCATGCTAGCACATTATGTGGAACGTACCTAAAAAGAAGCCTTCCAGCCATGCAATGTCATCGCAGAAGACAGCTTCCATCTTCACCCTTCTTGCTTCTGGGTTCGCAGACTCCGGCTCTGTGACTGGCCGCAGCTGCAGTGACGTCAGATGTGTGCGGGAGCCACTGGTCGCGGCACAGGGCTCTGAAGGAACGGCACGAGTGGCTGTTCCTTCAGAGCGCATGTACCAGTCATGTCACTTGCTGCATGTACAGTAAATATCTGATATTTACACTACCTATAGGTAAGCCTTATTATAAGCTTACCTATAGGTACAATTCAAAGATGGAAGTTTACTTCCTCTTTAACTCCTTAGTCTCCTTCTCCATTTAACTATTATCCTGCTGATTTTTTGTTCACTTCTATTTTTATATACTATTAATAATTCAAACTTTTTCTTTTGGTTTACTTTGTTCATTAATATTTGTATACCTTTAACATAGATTTACACATTCCACATTAAAAAAAGCGCAACATTAAAAAAAAAAAAAAAATTATAATTTGTAAGTAACTTTTCAATGCTCGTACCATTACTGACAGCTGAGGTGTAAACAAGTGTAACAGTTGTAATAAGTATCAGTAATATCGACGAGTGCTAAAAAAAAAGTATCGGTACTCATACTCCTTGTAAAATAAATGGTATTGGTGCAGCCCTACTGTAAGTATGGCATTGCTGTGGATAAAAGAAGGTGGGTGTGGCAGTGATTGCACTCTTCTAACTTACAGTAGCTGTTGTGAGTGGTCGCAGACATTCCCCTTCTGTCCTGCCTGGCCAAAGCCTTCAATTTTTTTAAATAATAAATAGTCAAAAATGTAAATGGTTTCAGGTCAATTAGTTTGTCAAAAACTGATATTTCAACTATGTGTTGTGATATTTTGGGGTTCACCGGCCAGCCAACTTTGTAAGAGCAAACAGTTTTTATTTCCTTCACAAAAATCAAGGCAGCTTAACTGCAGCAGTTGATAAACAAAATGGTCCATAACTCTGGTACAACAAACAAATCTCTGGCTCACCTCCTGCATGAGCTTGTCCCATAACAGGGTTTAACCCCCTCAACACTGGGTACTTTCACCCACTTCCTGCCCATGCCAGTTTTCAGCGCTGTCACACTTTGAATGACAATTGCGCGGTCATGCAACACTGCACACATATGAAATTTTTATCATTTTGTTCTCACAAATAGAGCTTTCTTTTGGTGGTATTTAATCACCACTGGGGTTTTTATTTTTTGCTCAATAAACAAAAAAGGACTGAGAAGTTGGAAAAAGAAAAAACACATTTTACTTTGTTTCTGTTATAAAATTTTGCAAATAAATAATCTTTCTTCATAATTTTAGATCAAAAGGTATTCTGAGTCCACAAACTATGGTACATACTAGGATTGCACTGATACCACTTTTTTTGCCAACGAGTACGAGTACCAATACTTTACTTTTGGTAGTTGCCGATACCAATTACACATACCTATCGCCTTGAAAGATTAGGTAGAGGGGTGGCTTGGGAGGTGGGGGGGGGGGTGTAAAGGGATAAGTGAGGGCAGGGCAGCTGAGAGTGGGGTAAAGCAGGGTTTGTGGGGTGGGAGAGTTGGAATAGAAAAGGCTGTGATCACTGGTAGGGAAGAGGATGAGAATGGGAGGCTCATTGGGAGACATGGGGGCAGAGGTGAGAGTTGGTGGAGGGAAGGAAGAGGCAACAGGCAGAAGTGACAGCAGTGACTGCAGGCATGGTACATGAGACTGTCCGAGACTGTAGACATAGTACAGGAGATGGCGAGAGACTGTAGACATGCTGCAGGAGATGGTCAGAGAATGCAGACTTAGTACAGGAGATGGTCAGAGACTGAAGACATAGTGCAAGAGATGGTCAGAGACTGCAGACATATTACAGGAGATGGTCAGAGACTGCAGACATATTACAGGAGATGGTTAGAGACTGCAGACATGGTACAGGAGATGGTCAGAGACTGCAGACATATTACAGGAGATGGTCAGAGACTGCAGACATATTACAGGAGATGGTCAGAGACTGCAGACATGGTACAGGAGATGGTCAGAGACTGCAGACATGGTACAGGAAATGGTAAGAGACTGCAGACATAGTACAGGAGATGTTCAGAGACTGTAGACATGGTACAGAAGATGGTCAGAGACTGCAGACATATTACAGGAGATGGTCAGAAGCTGTAGACATGGTAAAGGAGACAGTCAGGGACTGCAGACATATTACAGGAGATAGTCAGAGACTGCAGACATAATCAGAGGCTGCGAACATGATAACTGTTTCATAAATTATAGTTGCTAATAATATCCATTCACTACTGATAATGCCAACACCTTGCAAAAGAAGAAAAAAAATGAGTGCCATTCTGCACACTCTCTAAAACAAATTCAAGTGAGCTTAGCACAATCTGCCATACTTTTTTCTCTGCCTAAGTTAAGGGACAGTGAAATGGTCAATACAAATGGATTTATAATTTGCTTTGGGGGCCAGTTTCTTCTTCTTATTTATTAGCCCAGCTGATGGGGCAGATTTGATGAGGCACTTCTGCAATAATTGAGTCATCACACAAAGAAGGCTGCAAGCATTCAGAGTGGTTTTAACAGCAGCAAGCAGGCCTGATTGCTGACAATTACACTCTGATCCGGTGATGGAGGAGAAACAGCCAATGAATGGGAAATGTCCATGTTTCTATCCAGAAATAATATCTACATTCATTTTACATGCTAAGTGTTTCCTATCCCTGCATAATAAATGGATGCACCCCCGCCGCGGGGATTGCGGCACTGTCAGCAAGCAGAACCACATCACACCCCCCCCCCCCGCCGCGGGAGGTCCAGCATTTAATGTGCTCTCCTGCTGTGTGCTGTGTCCTCCTCTGGTGTCAGCGCAGCAGTACCAGTGTCCTCCTCTCCTCTCAGGACAGTGACAGCGGCTGGAGGAGGCGTTCTTTTCTAAGCGGATGTCACTTCCGTTATCGGTTCCGGGTACCGGGGCATTTTCGCGAAAATGCCTAGTATCGGCACCGATACTGATACCGGTATCGGTGCATCCCTATTATATACTCGTTTCTTGAGGCTTGAAAATGCCAAGACAGTACAAATATCCCTCCATACAAATGACTCCTTTTTGGGTCCAAGGTATTTAGTAAGAGGCATGGTGAGTTTTTGTAATTGTTTTTGTCATAGTTTTTTGGAAAATGAAGAAATAAAAAAACATTTTTTTTCACATTTTTTTTTATCACCAGTGCAGTACAGCATCAGCAAATAACCGTGTGGTGGTGTTCAGGGACACTGACAGGTGACAGTATTTAACCACTTCAGCCCCGGAAGGATTTCCAGCTTTAGGACCGGAGCCCTTTTTGCGATTCGGCGCTGCGTCGCTTTTACTGACAATTGCGCGGTCGTGCGACGTTGTACCCAAACGAAATTTGCGTCCTTTTTTTCCCACAAATAGAGCTTTCTTTTGGTGGTATTTGATCACCGCTGCGTCATTTCTGATCGCCGCTATAAACAAAAGAAGAGCGACAATTTTGCAAAAAAACCCAAATTTCTTACTTTTTCCTAAAATAGAAATCCAAAAAAAAAATATAAAAAAACATTTTTTTCACCGTTTTTGGCCGATTTATATTCTTCCTCATATTTGCGATAAAAAAATCGCAATCTGCGTTTATTGATTGGTTTGCGCAAAAGTGGTCGCGTTTACGGATGATGAGAATTCATTTTTGGGGTTTTTAATTTTTTTTTATTTTTTACTAAAAATGGAGGCGATCTGCGATTTTTTGCGATACTGCGATATTTCAGCAGACATGTCGGACCATTTTGACACTTTTTTGGGACCATTGGCATTTATACAGCGATCAGTGCTATAAAAATGCACTGATTACTGTGTAAATGCCATTGGCAGTGAAGGGGTTAACCTGCAGGGGGCGCGCTAAGGGTTAACTATGTTCCCTGGGCGTGTTCTAACTGTATGGGGGATTGCCTAGCTGGGGAAGGGAAGTGGTCACAGCCTTCAGGTAAAGGAAGGCTGTGATCACAGCCCTTCCCCCTCACACAGAACGGAGGTCCGTGTTTACATACACGGACCTCCGCTCACTCGCTCCGGGGGGGCCATCGCGGGTAGCCGATGGCAATCGAAGCCGCCGCACCCGCTCCCTGGCCCCCCCTGGACACAGTGAGCGCGCGGGCGCGACTCCGACGGCGCGCGCGCGCTCACTAAACTCGTTCCCGCAGCCGCCGTCGTATGCCGATCGTTTGCGGGAACGAGCCACTTTGCCGCCGTCAGATGCCGATCGGCGGATGGCAAGTGGTTAAAAAAAAAACCCACACACTCACACACAAATGTAATACTTTTTAAATTTTTTTAACATTTTTAGCACATTTTTATTTCTTTTTTTTAATGATTTTTTTTTTACATACTGTGACCAGAGCAATACAAGTAACACTATGCTACTCTAGGGAGGTGATCAGGATTTTTTTTACACATTATAATTGCTTATAACGGTGATATTCACTGTTATGAGCAACCATTTTTTCTGAATGAAATCAATGTATTCATTGTGTATTGTTGTGATTAGCTTTGACCCTGTACAGTGATCTGTCATTGGCTGTGTGCAGTGGACACAGCCGGTGACAGATCATGTCGCAGCACGGCCTGTGGGGCCCGCGCAAGGCATGTTCTGGGGACATCATATGACGTCCACCCAGATCTTGAGCGATCCCCCCCATCCATGCGTCTGGCCCCCTAATCTACAGTTGTGTTCAAAATTATTCAACCCCCAATGCTGTAAATGGTTTTAGGGAATTTAGTGTACATTTGTAATTGTATTCTGAATGAAATCCTACAAGGACTTCTTAAAGAACCATATGCAACTAAAATGACATCAATTAGTTTTGTAATACAGTAGTAAATGTTTCTTTTGTGAATTCTTCATTGACATAATTATTCAACCCCTTAACTACATCGCATCCGCGCTATAGCCGAATGACGGCTACAGCGCGGCTCTAAAATGCCGGGAGGACGTCAATAGACGTCCTCCCATTCGGCTCGTGCTGGGCGCGCTCCCGCGGGTGCGAGCGGCGCGTGCACGTGCCGCCGCACACTGCGGGAGCGTGCCCGCGGGTCGGGCGGACCCGATGTCCGCCGGAGACCCGCGATCTCCGTACAGACAGGAGGAACGGGGAACCGCCGAAGTAAACACGGCGGTTCCCCGTTCTGTGAGGGGGGGCATGCCAGATCTACTGATCCCTGTCACTGGGATCAGTTAGATCTGTCATGCCCCTGTCAACCCCGCCCCCCCACAGTTAGAACACACCCAGGGAACACAGTTAACCCCTTCACTGCCCCCTGCTGGTTAACCCCTTCACTGCCAATGACATTTATAC
>BLSH010083197.1:456347-489237 GCA_018402905.1 Glandirana rugosa | reverse complement strand
GGCACCGAGGTCCTTCCTTCAGGTGGAGGGAGAACCGCTAGAAGACCCTGTGCAGTGTCCGGGGTCTTCTATGCGGACCGGTCAGTGTTCCGCGTAGCGTTGAGCGCGTACGCGTCACGCGCGGGCCGAAACCTAGGTGTCGGCCCACGGGTGTGGTAACTACGACCGCTCCCCTCCCCCACTTCTCGCTCGGGAGCCCGCTGGCGTAGCGACCTCGCTCCGTGTCCACTCACAGGCTCACGATTTTCAGTCGTCGAAAAACATCGACGACTGAAAATGTACACACCTTGAGGTGAAATTGGTTGGCTCTTTACCCCGATCTGGGGGGGACACAACCCCCCGGCAGACGAGCGATCCACGATCGCCGCTGTGCGGGCCCCTGGGGGCCCGCAGTAGCGGCGAGAAGCGGAGGACATCATATGACGTCCTCCCGGATCGACGGCCAGTCCCTGCCGACGTCATTTTACTTTACGTCGGTAGGGAACTGGTTAAAGTGGAGTTCCACACATGTAAAAGTCAGCAGCTACAAAAAGCTGCTGACTTTTAGCACTCGGACACTCACCTGTGCCTCGCTCCAGCGATGCGGTCGCCCGAGGGCTCGCTCTTCACCCCCTCCCCTCGCCAGCATCAATGGTGTGGGCACCCGGCTGTGGATCCAAAGCCGGGCGCGCACTGCGCATGCGCGAGTTGCGATGCGCCTTGTGACTGGCCAGGCGTATCTTCTGGGGCCTGTGACGTGTCCCAGAAGATCGCCAAGAGGGAGGTGGACTTCCTTCCTGGAGCCACGGCGCCAGGGGAGGAAGTGGACGTGGGACCCTGTGAAAACAGGGTCCCTGATCACCCCCCAAAAAGGACATGCCAATTGTGGCATGTCAGGGGGGTCACCTTCCATTAAAGCAGAAGTTCCACTTTTGGGTGGAACTCTGCTTTAAGCTTTGATTGCTTTCTATGTAAAGTTGTACTCTCCAATTGTTAGTAAATCATCCCCATTGTCTGTGTTCAGGGTCGATCAGAGGCTCTATCCACGTATATTTGTTAAGATGAGCAATTACATGCAAAGAGCGGTGGCACCGACCATTGAGAAAGTACAGATTTGACAGCTGACGAATGTAGGGTTACCCCCTCATCCCTTTAAACCTGAACACATATGAATTACACAGGTTCTGATGCTGATTTAATGCAGATAAGGCACCAAGTGAGTTTATATACCACCTTAATCAACCACAGAACCTGTGTAATTAATAAGTGTTCAGGTTTAAAGGGACGAGGTGGCAACCCTAGCTGCATGTGTGTGGGCAGCATTTGCAACCGCTGGCAAGATTCTTCCGATTCTCGCTGCCAGCCATCCCGGCTGCCCATGTGAATGTAGCTGAACTGAGAGAAATGGATTTCCTTTACTGAGCTCCTTGGGGTACTTGCACACATTACTGATCATAGGCGTGCGCAGGGAGTGTGCCAGGTGTGCCTGTGCACACCCTAATCACTCTAAGCACATTAGTATTACTGCTCTGTGTGGCGGTGGAGCGATGGAAAATATCTCCCTCTGACCAGTTCCACCATTATTGAAGAGCTACCGCACTTCTGTTTCACTGAACCGGCTCTGCTATAAGAGTGTGTGTGTCTGCGTGTGTATATAAATATACTGTATATGTGTGTTTGAGCTTTGGGGTGCACACCCTAATGAAATAGGCTGTGCACACCTATGGTGCTGATGTTGAACATCAGAATTCATGGACAATATTTCTTGTGTTTATATTGGACATATTTGCACATACATGAGCAAAATAAATTCTAGCTCTCAGAATGTAATTTTAACCTCTTCAAAGTAGCATTTTACGCGTGTGCACAAGTGTTCACACACACAGGGAAAGGTCTGGAACTGAAATGGGGAAGGAGTAAGTGTGACATCAATTATAACATACCTATATGCAGATTCTGAAATGACGAGGGAGGTCTCTTGCACAGTTCCCGTCCGAGCAACCCTGAACGTTGAGACAGAGACTTAATTTGAACTGACCACCAATGTAATGGGGGAATTTACACTGACCCCCCAATGTAATTGGGGAATTTACACTGACCCCCAATGTAATGGGGGAATTTATACTGACCCCAATGTAATGGGGGAATTTACACTAACTTCCAATGTAATGGGAGAATTTACACTGACCCCCAATGTAATGGGGGAATTTACACTGACCCCCAATGTAATGGGGGAATTTACACTGACCCCCAATGTAATGGGGGAATTTACACTCACCCCCCAATGTAATGGGGGAATTTACGCTGACCACCAATATAATGGGGAATTTACACTGACCACAAATGTACTGGGGAATTTACACTGACCACCAAGGTAATGGGAGATTAACAATGACCAACAATGCTCTCAAAACATTCCACTACATTGGTTGTCAGGGTCAGTGGCGGCACAAGGGGCTGCCCCCCAATCCATGCGCTCGGCCCCTAATCGCCATGGAGGGTGCCGGGCACATGGATTCCAATGGCCTTTTTTTTTTTTTGAAGCACGTGACTAGAGCCAGAGGCTCTAATTGGCTTTAAAAAAGGGGGAGCTCGGGCCACAGAGCACTGCGCCCCAAGCCCATCCAGTTGTGTAACAATAGCGAATTAATATTCGCTATTGTTTTCCTGATTCTCCTCCCAGCCAATCAGGAAGCAGTTCCTGTGACCAGATTGGCCAGGGAGTCTTAGGACTGTTCACCCCGGAGGAAAATCAATGGCCCAGCTCTTCATTCCACCTGTCTCCAAAGATAATGCCCATATCGCCGCCGTCCAGTCCGTTTCCCAAGGGTGACGGGGGGATTTGGTGTTAGTTTGCCCCCCCCCAATATATTAAGCACTGGCCGCCACTGGTCAGTTTACATGTAATTGTCACATTGGGGTTGTTAGGCAGGGGAAAAAATCAGTTCAATGCTTCTCAAAAAAAGTCATTTCGGTGAAAGCCTAGGGTTTTGTTAATATACACCCTGGGCTTCTTAAAGCCTTATTTGAGCAGCTCAGATACCTTATATTATTTACCGAACTGCCAGCAACAGCAATGATGACCTCAATATCTCACCTCACTAATTTTTCTTTTTCCTTGTATGGACAGGCAACAGCAGACAGTAACTAGTAGGAGATGGAGCTGCCCATGCTTTTTGCTTTGAGCCACACAGCGCGTCCCAGTGCAGAAAGCAGTCTGTGATTGTCCCAGCAATGGAACATTTTATACTGGCTGATCTTGTGCACTGCTTTACAAATTGTGAGATACAGCATTGAGTTCTTCTAATAGAAGGTATTCACACATCCTCACTTCCAGCACTAAACCAAAAAACAAGGATCTCAATCTCTGCTTATGGGTAAATGGACAGTCAAGCAAATCATTTCTTTTTGTCCTTTTAGCCATCTGTTATATAGCATAGACGTAGCCATAATTTTACAGAGCCAATATTAACAAATTTCATACAGCTGTGCCAGGATTCTTTGCTCTCATCAGTGCCACATACAGCTCTACTGGCCCTATAGTGTAGCGCTTGTGAGTTCGGGGAAACAGTACACCCATTAAAATCATGGTGAGGTGGTACATAAAGACCAAAAAGCCCTATAACTGAAGGTATTTACACATCCCTACTTCCAGCACAAAACCCAAAAATAAGGAGCTCAGTTTTTGATTAATGGTAAGTGGGCAGAGGCATGCATATCATTCCTTTTCCGCTCTTTTGGTAGTGGTGGTCCACACTTACCCCATCCAGGCTGCGGCTTCTCAGGCTTCTCCTCCCGGCCAATCCGGTCTTAAGAGCCGCTTCCTGTCCTGATTGGCTGGGAGGAGAAGCAGGGAGTCAATAGCAAATATTGATTCGCTAATGTCACAAGAGGGCGGGTTCGGGGCGCAGTGTTCTGTGCCCCAAGCCCAACCTTTTTGGAGGCCAATTAGAGCTACAGGCTCTAATCATGTGCTTAAATAAAAAAAAAAACTTGTAGAAATCTATGTCCGGCACCTTGCATGGAGATTAGGGGGGGTGGTGCGCCTGTTCTCCTTTTGGACCGGCTGCTTCTGCCTTTTACCTTCTACCAAGGAATTCTTTTTCCCTAGGTGCATTATTTTACATTTAGAAAAATTGAACTGCGCTCTCCACTGCTTTGACCAATCTTCCAGCAATGCCAAATCATGTTCCCTATTATACACCTGTGTGTCAGCAGCAAAAAGGCATACCTTGCCCAACAAACCTTTAGTTATATTGCCCACATATAGATTAAATAGAACAGGACCCAGTACAGAGCCTTGTGGTACCCCACTAGTGACTGGTCTCTGTTCTGAGTGAACCCCATTTACAACCACACTCTGGGATCTATCCAGGGTTAAGTCCCAGCTTGTACAACGTTTGTATTAGATCATTATGTGGAACTGTATCAAATGCCTTGCTGAAATCAAGATACGCTATGTCCACAGCACCACCCTGGTCCAACACATTTGTAATATAGTCAAAAAACTCAATCAGATTTGTCTGACATGATCTGCTCTCAGTAAAGCCATGCTGCTTTGGGTCCAGCAAACTGTGTGTTTTTAAGTGATCAATGATCCTTATATTCAGAAGTGATTCCATTAACTTGACTACAATTTATGTTAAACTCACTGGCCTGTAATTGCCAAGTTCTACCTTGCTGCCCTTCTTGTGGATAGGTACAATATTAGCTATCCGCCAATCATGGGAACTTCTCCTATTAGAAGAGATTGATGAAAAAGATTTGTTAATGGTCCAACAACTATATCGCAAAGTTCTGTTAGAACTCCGGGATGAATACCATCAGGGCCCATTGCTTTATTAAGATTTAACCGAGCCAGTTCCTTAGCTACCTCTGTCTCCAGAAATCCTAAAAATGAACCGTCATTACTAGAACCAATATGATTCCCCAACTTGTTATTGTTAGTGCAATTTATTTCTGAGAAGACTGAATAAAAGTAATTGTTTAACCAGTTCCACACTGCCTACTGCATATTTACGGCGGCAGTGTGGACGCTGGCAGCGAATCGCCGTAAAAAGACGGCGATCTGCGAATGGCCGCTAGGGGGCACGCTCACGCGCCCGCCGCACTCCTGAGGAGTGTGCCCGCGGCTCGGGTGGACCCGATGTCCGCCAGCGAGCCACGATGAGCGGCCACAGGCGAAGAACGGGGAGCCGCCAAAGTAAACACGGCGGTTCCCCATTTTGACAGTGCGGGCATGGGAGATCTACTGATCCCTGTCACTGGGATCAGTTAGATCTCTCATGCCCATGGTAGCCCAACCCCCTCACAGTAAGAACACGCCCAGGGAACACAGTTAACCCCTAGCTCTCCCCCTGCAGGTTAACCCCTTCACTGCCAATGACATTTATACAGTAATCAGGGGACATTTAAATTTCTGATCGCTGAATAAATGTCATTGGTCCCAAAAAAGTGTCAAAAATGTCCGACATGTCCTCTGCAATATCGCACTACCGCTAAAAATCACAGATCGCCACCATTACTAGTAAAAAATAAAAATAAAATAAACCCCAGAAATGAATTCTCACCATCTGTAAACGCGGCCATTTTTGCGCAAACCAATCAATAAACGTGGATTGCGATTTTTTTATCACAAATATGAGGAAGAATATAAATCGGCCAAAACCGGTGAAAAAAAATGTTTTTTTATATATTTTTTTGGATTTGAATTTTAGCAAAAAGTAAGAAATTTGGGTTTTTTTGCAAAATGGTCGCTCTTCTTTTGTTTATAGCGGTGATCAGAAATGACGCAGAGGTGATCAAATACCACCAAAAGAAAGCTCTATTTGTGGGAAAAAAAGGACGTAAATTTTGTTTGGGTACAACGTCGCACGACCGTGCAATTGTCAGTTAAAGTGACGCAGTGCCGAATCGCAAAAAGTGCTCTGGTCTTAACCTGGGAAATTCTTCCAGAGGTGAAGTGGTTAAATGTATGTAGCACTGGCCCGTAGGGATTGTTGTGTGTAGATTTCCCTGGGCTTTTCCCCTTCTTATCTTGCCACCAGTTACTAGGGGTTTTCATACAACCGCTTGTTTCCAATAATCAATCCAGGGGTTTGTTTTTTTTTGGTATTTATTGTTGGAACTTGAATGGGAGGAGGAAATAGTGGGATACTCCACCTGGAGCTAGTTACGATTGAGGACAACTCTCACTCGGCCTCACCAGGTTAGATGTGGTAACAGACTTGCTGCTATACCATACAACACTTGCATGGGAAGAATAAGTTCTTTGGTTGCTCTGGCAGCAGACTTGATGAAACTGTTTATCTTCAGGACAATACCCGTCCTCTGACTCTACTAGCTGAAGGGGTGGCCCTCTCAGGACAGGCCAAATGACACAGATCTGTACTCACTGTAGGGCAAAGCAGATCCTTCCTAACATGTTTCCCTCCCGGACAGCTCTGCATGATATCTGTGTAGCCATGTTCTCCCTTGGGAGTGGCTGGAGTTGTGGTTCATCTGATCACACTGCCCTCAGTCACCTTTATCCTCACACTCAAAGTCACTGAACAGGCCAGAGTTTTGTTTTATCAGGGGCTAAACTTGGATAGGGTAGGGTTGATGATGAGATGCCCAAGACTTAACACTCCAACGTATATAAATCTCCATCTTCCTCCAGCACTAATACTTGCTGAGTTTCACTTGTCACTCCTTCTCACTCCTGCACAATCCTTAAAGCCTCATACACACGCGCAGATTGTGGGCCAACTGAACGTCCAACTTTTGTCGAAATCGGCTGTTGGTGGTTGTGTCTAGCGTACTGACGGTAGTCAAGTAATCGGCCAACAAAGATGAACGTAGCACCATGTTATGAGCGTATAATGAAGAAGTTTAGGTGAATGTGATTTGTGAATTCGCAACACAGGTTACACCACTGAACACTTGCTGGATTCCAAGCATGCGTGTTTGCACTTCCAACTTTTGTTGGCCAACTTCTGTACACACGAGCCAACAATCGCCTTGTTGGCCAACAAAAGTTTTCTAGTCTTGTCAGCCAACTTCTGTTGGACAATTGGAAATCGTCTGTCGAATCGTGCGTACTAGCGGTCGGATTATTGGCCAACAGGCTGTTGGGCAATAATCGGACCGTGAGTACGGGCCTTAAGTTTCCGGCCTAGAGGGATATTTACGAGCTAGCACAAAATGAGACCAGCCGTAGTTTTAGCTTGGTCTCCAGTCCATCCGTTACAGGTAGGGGGTGCTAATCCCCTGTGTTGCAATTTGTTGTGCTAGCTAGAAGTTGGAAGGACTATGGCTCCCAGCCCATCTTCTCCCAGGCCTCACCAGCTCCTCCAGCTGCACCAGCCTGCCTCATTGTCACAGCAACATAGAGGTTCCCCACTGTATCTTGCATCCTTACCAGATTGTCTCGCTCACCCCAATTTGCTCCATCTTGCCTCAACAGTTAACCAGGGGTATGTTGCTCACCAACTCTTGAAGTTCCTCCCTGAAGATCTCTCCCAGATAGCGTTCTGTTGTCTACTCCATCTTCAGCTTCTCCACCCAAATTTCTCCCCCCCCAGGGCTGACCCAGGCTATTTGAGAAGGCCTGCCCCCTGCCAATACAGATTGGGGATTGGTCAGAGCTTCCCAAAAAGCCCAGATAGCTCCACCTCTGGATTCACTCCCTTCAGAGGGAGGCACTTTCCCAAAGGTGTCACTACCCACAGTCAACCCACCTCCCTGGGCCAGAACAACAACAATCAGGCCTGCACAAGGTCAGGCCTGACTAAATTTTGCCTCTCCTGACGAAAACCCTCTCTAAAATACCTACCTAAGTAGAGGGCGCTACACTTGGGTTGCAACTATTCTTTTTTTTTGGAAATCAGAAATTCGGAATTCGAAGATTCGGAAATTTTAGAAAATTTAGAAATTTTAGAAAATTCGGTAATTCGAAAATTTTAGAAAATTCGGTAATTCGGAATTCAAAAATGGCAAAATTTGAAATTTTGGAAATTCAAAAATTTGGGAAATTGGAATTAGAGATTTTGAAAATCTGGTAATTCAGAAATTTTTGAAAATTCTGCAATTTTTGAAAATTCGGCAATCGAGATTCAAAAATTACGAAATTCGGAAATGCGAAAATGTGGAAAATTGGAAGTAGAGAATTTGAAAATCTGAAAATTCGGTAATTCGAAAATAAAAAAGAAATTCCGAAAATTCGGTAATTCAGAAATTTGAAAATAAGAAAGAAAATCCGAGAATTCAAAATAAAACTATCTAATAAATAACTATTAAAGGGGTTGTAAAGACTCATGTTTTTTTGCCTTAATGCATTCTTTGCATTAAGGTGAAAAACCTTTTCTCAGTAGTGACCCCCCCCAGAGCCCCCCTTTTACTTTCCTGAGCCTGTTTGTTCCATCGGCAGCTACGCGCAATCCATTCCAGCCGGTGTCATAGGTCCTCATTGGCTGGATTGATAGCAGGGGAGCCATTGGCTCCCACTGCTGTCAATCAGGTCCAGTGACGCGGGAGCTGAGGGACGGGGCGAGTCCCGCTGTTTGTGTGAATACACGCAAACAACAGGACACAGGAGTGCACCCGCATGTGTGACCCCAGGGAAGCTTTCCCTGACAGGTCACTCGATGCGGAGGAGGACCCAGCAGCGTCACTGGAGGACCCCAGAAGACGAAGTTCGGGGCCACTCTGTGCAAAACCACTGCACTGAGGAAGGTATGACATGTTTGTTATTTTAAAGGGGAATACATGAAGCTTTACAATCACTTTAAATTATAGGTATTGGAATTTTGCTTTAAAATTTGGCTGTTAATGAATGTAAATACAAATTTATCACTAACAGCCAATTTTTTAAAGGAAATTCCAATACCTATAATTTAATAGTTAAGTTATTATTAGTTAGTTATCATTTCAGATTTTCAAATTATCGGGTTTTCGAATTTTTGGATTTCTGAATTTTCGAATTTCGGATTTTCGAATTTTCAAATTTTGGATTTTTGAATTCTCGAATTGCCAAATTTTTTTAATTTGAATAAACGAAAATTTCGGAAAAATAATCAAACATTAGAATTTCGGAAATTCAAATTCGTCCGAATTAATGAATTTCGAAAACTTAGTTTAAATAAACGAATTCAGAAGGAAACGAATTGCACATGTCTAGTGACCCAGCATGCACTGAGGCACTTTCCTCTGCCAATGGCCAGGGCTGTAACGATGTCTGTGCTCTCATTTGTCAGGTTTCCCTTTACTGCCCAATATGCCCCCTTATTGGACCACTGTGAAACATTCAGACAACATGAGCAGCATCTGAGCACCATGGGCAGACCCTACCAATGGATCCCTGCTCCCTGGTAGGCAGAGAGTATCTAAATTTACCTGGCAGTCTTCCTGGTAAGCAGAAAAACCCCAAAACGATACCGTCTTCTAGCACCTACCTAGGAGGGTGTTACATGTATATAGTGGAGGGAGACACAATACTAGGCCCTGCGTGGAATGGTGGCTCCATAGGACCCTGAAAGAGTAAGTAGCCACCCTGAAACCGGAAAGCTCGGGCAGTGGTCATGGCACCAACTTAAACTGGAACATGGGCAAGGGCTAAAACATAAATCGGCTGCATAGTCTGTAAGTAATTAAATCAGCTGATGAAAATGCTTACAATCGGAGGGTTTAATATCACTTTGATGGTTGTACTGTTGAAAGAGGAATCTTGTAAAAAAATATGAAAGTCATATCAAAAGTTACTTTAAGGTAAACATGGCATTGTTAATTCACGCCGGGCACCCACTGAAAAATACGTTATTAAAACAAACGTGCAGACGCTTACAACTTTCTGCCATCTGCTGCTGTCATTTATCATTGACCCCTACTGCATACAGCTGGCTGCATAATAATAATTAACATCCGATCTCTATCCTGTAACATGTGGGATAACAAGCAGCGTGGGATGGGAACAACCTTGGGAACAGATGATAGTGTTTCCCAGGGAAGGTCTCACTCACCACTATACAGTTCTTTATAGAAGACACGGATTATCGCCCATTTCCCTATGTGTGATCAGTCTCCAAGCTGTCCCCTATTTCTCTTAGTGGTTACTGGTGTGTTACTTCAGTGGAATCCTGACATAGGGGCCGATCACAAACACTACATTGATGACCTCATCGTTTTCTGACACCTCACACATGCAATGAAAATTGAGGCACGGAGTGCTGCCAAATGCACAGCTTGTCATTACAAAGCTCCCAACCTTCTGAGCTGGAGAAGAGGGACACCTTCCAGTGCCGAAATTAGGCAGACTGCACTCCCTTGTCCCCTGCAGTCATGCTTCACACAGATTGGAGACCACTGTTCTAGGGTCTTGCAGCCAACTCCCTAATTACATGCATGCACTGTGTCATTAGAGGATGAGAAGAACCATAAAAAGACAGCCAACCACCTGATGATGCACCACAGCGAGGCCTTCTGAGATGCATAACCTCCCAGGAGACTGCGGTCTACTTCAATTCTCAGTTTCATAGTTTGTTATAAAATTTTGAAAACAGGTATTTTTTCTCCTTCACTGATGTGCACTGATGAGGCAGCACTGATTGGCACTGATGGACATTAATAGGCTGCACTGATGGACACTGATAGGCTGCACTGATAGGCACTGATAAGGGGGCACTGATGAGCACTAATAGGTGGCACTGCTGGGCACTAATGAGGCGGCACTGGTGGCCACTGATGGGTGGCACAGATGGGAGGCATGGATGGGTGGCATGTATGGGTGGCACTGATGGGCACTGATGGATGGCACTGATGGGCGACACTGAAGGGCCCTGATTGGTGGCACTGAAGGCCACTGATAGGTGGCACTGATGGGTGGCAATGATGGGCACTGGTAGGCACTGGAAGGCGACACTGGTAGGCAGCACTGATAGAACAAGGCAGTTGTTGCCGAAACATGTAAGCCTATTCCTCTGTATGGACGAAATGGAATAAAAGAAGTTTTGATATCGCAGTTCCAGAGTGCCGGCTTTTTTTCTCTTTATTATGAAGCACTGATAGGGGGCACTGATGATGAAGCACTGCTGGGCACTGGTTGGTAGCACTGCTGGGCACGGGTGGGCATTGATAGGTGGCACTGGTGGGCACTGGTAGGTGGCATTATTGGGCACTGGTAGGCGGCACTGACGTGTAGCTGTAGGTGGCACTGGTGGGCACTGGCAGATGGCACTGGAGGGCACTGCATAGCAGAAGTGTCTCTCCATTTGCAGGACCGATGTCCCTCTGTCACGCTGTCAAAATGAGGGAAAAAAAGCAGATTGCCGATCTTTTGTTTACATCACATGATTAGCTGTAATTGGACAAGTGCTCACTGAGCGTGCTGCATGCCCCACAGAGCATCTGTTGACGCCCTCCTGGCAATTAAGGCCCGCACTATACCCAGCATTCGGCTATAGCGCGGAAGGGAAGTGGTTAAACTCAGCCAGTGCTCAGGTCAGGATCATTTCTACTTTGTCTTCAGCCTCCTGTGTACCTGTGATTCCGTGAATCTGTACCTTGCTTCCTGTTGCTAACCCGGCTTCTCCTTACCATTCTCTGAACTCCTCCTGCATCGACTTCGGCTTGTCCCCTGACCACCGCTTCTGTCTGCTCCAGACCCCCTCTAGTTCCTGACCACGCTCCTGTCTGTGTCCTGTACCTGATCCATCTGTGTATAACCCGGCCTGCCTGACTTTGCTACTCTGCTTGCTGTAGCCATTACCAACTGCCTGCCTGCTTGCCTACTTGCTGAAGCCATCTGCTGACTTTTAGCCCAGCAAGGACACCGACCCTGCTGCTAGCAAGATTTACAGGCACTTGTGCCACTCTGTACTACTGCATCTCCTGTCTACATTATCAGGGGCCCTGCGTCACAGGTAAAAGGGAGGCCATCATATCAGGCTCTGCTACCAGGTACATGACAGCTAGTATGCTATACATACTAGCACATTATGACATTGCCTTGCAGGGATTTTTTTTTCTCCAACTGCTGTTTACTACTGCTTTAAGAGATGCCAACACTGCCTCTTTCCTCATTAGAACACAGAGGGGGTTAAACCAGTTAGGGGTTTGGTTAACTGAAAGTGGCTCTATATCTAAGGAAATTATTCTAGAGTTGCCTACACATAGCTGCAGCAGCCCTCATCTCCTTCATCAATGGCCAAATTCGGGGCTGTTCTGAACAGGTAAAGTTTCAGCACAATGGACCTCACCTTCCCTTCCCTTCCCTTCCCTTCCCACTGAGGGATGAAATGACTACTAGAAGAAGCTCTATTGAAACAGAGGATTTAGATTTCTATGGGGACCTGAGGCAGTTGGATTCATTTGGTAATTCACAAAACAGTGATAACCGGAGCGGCTGAGATGTTTTTTACCTTTGGTCCTGTAACTCTTAACACAAAGTGGTTGCAATAGTCTGCTATATAATCTAATCAACTATAAAACAAAACTGGATCCAGCAGGTCAAGGTGAACTATTGAGTGTGGGAAGAAGTACTGTAGCTCAGTAAAGTCACACAGTTTGTTTAGTGCACTTTTGCTCATTGGGGTGATATTTTATTCCTCTTGATTGGAATATTTATTGTGACCATGACATTTTCACGTACACATCTCCATCTGAGTTTTTCATATACGAACCTGCTGATTCTCTATGTGGAGGCCAGTTTTAAAGCTGAAGTAAGGCAAAAATTATTTTTGGCCTTTTTGGCACAGTAAAAATAAATTAACTCTAATGATCTAAGTCCCATTTCTAGCTGCTGCAGCCAGGGCTGGCCCAAGACTGCCTGGGTCCAAGAAAAAAAAAAAAAACACGTCCACCAAAAGACCCCCACATCCATTATTTTATATCATAATTAACCTCTTCCCGTCTGCGCCATGGCCGAATGATGGCTACATCACGGCTCTAAAATGCCGGGAGGCCGACAAAAGACATCCTCCCCTTTGGCTCGCGCCGGGCGCGCTCCCGCCGGCATTCCACGTGAGCGTGCCCGCGGGTCGGGTGGACCAGGTGTCCGCTGGAGACCCGTGATCTCCTCACAGAGAGCAGGAACGGAGAACCGCTGTTGTAAACACGGCGGTTCCCCGTTCTGTGAGGGGGGCATGCCAGATCCCTGTCACTGAGATCAGTTAGATCTGTCATGCTCCTGCCAACCCCGCCCCCTACAGTTAGAACACACCCAGGGAACACATTTAACCCCTTCACTGCCCCCTTAGTGTTAAGCCCTTCCCTGCCAATGACATTTATACAGTAATCAGTGTCTATTTTTAGATCTGATCGCTGTATTAATGTCATTGGTCCCAAAATGTGTCAAAAACGTCCGACATGTCCGCCGCAATATCGCAGTCCCGTTAAAAATCGCAGATCGCCGCCATTACAAGTAAAAAAATAAAATTACATAAAAACGCCTTAAACCAATGTCCATAGTTTGTAGGCGCTATAATGTTTGGGTACAACGTCGCACGACAGCGCAATTGTCATTCAAAGAGTGACAGCGCTGAAAACTGAAAATTGGTCCGGCCATGAGGGGGGTTTAAGTGCCCAGTAAGGAAGTGGTTAAATCTAAAATTAAATTTATCAGGAAGCCAGATTTACATGCAACAGCACCTTGTCCATACCATTGTGGTCAATTCCAAGGGGCAGGCTAGTGCAGTATAGGGGCAGGCTAGGGTAGTATATAGACAGGCTAGGGTAGTTTATGAACAGGCCAGGGTAGTATATGGACAGGCTGGGGCAGTATAGGGGCAGGCTGGAGTAGTATATAGACAGGCTAGGGCAGTTTAGTGGCAGGCTAGAGTTGTATAGGGGCAGGCGGAGCGGGCCAGGGGGCAGTTGTCGTCATGACACACAAAGCTGTTGGAAAAAACCTGTTGGTCGTCAATCTGTACTTCCTGTACTGAGCCCGGGCCCCATCAGTTCAAAAGGGAAGGGGGTCCAGGGCAACTGCTGAACCGGAGGGCCAGCTGCACTGTCTTATTGCAGACACCAATCCTCTTCTGCCTCCCCCTGCAGCGCTGCCATCTTCTCCTCTGCTTTCTCTCTCCAGCTGTGCTGCAGGGGGATCAATGCCCCTGCTTTCTGGGCCCCTGTGCACCCCTTTTCCCCTCTGCGTTTCCGGCTTTCCTCCTCTCCCCTCCCCTCCCGCTGGCAGCTGCTGCGAGCACATAGGGAGATGTTTCAGGATGGAGAGTCAGAGAGGGGGCCGGTAAATATGTTATATAATAATGATTTTAGTGTATTTTAGCAAAAAAATCATTTGATATTTTCTGGGGAGTGGGGGGGGGGGGCAGTATGGGGCTGTGCGATTTTTAACAGAAGCCCTGGCAGCAGCATTTGTTACATATCTTACATTCACTCAAATGGCAGTCACCTGTCGCTGCTGAATGGACGGTGCTGATTGCTCACTTGGTACCTCTTCAATTCATAAAAACCCTTGCATTCATTTCCGTGAATGCAAACTATTCTGTGATTGGAAGAGAAGAGATTTCAACATTCACAGTCCATCACCTTTACATTCAGCTTCTTTAGCAAGGCAGTGGTCGTCTTGGAGGTGTGTTTGGGGTCATTATCATGTTGGAATACTGCCCTGCCGCCCAGTCTCTGAAGGGAGGGGATCATGCTCCGCTTCATAATATCACAGTCAGTGGCAGCCCGCACATAGGGGGCGCCCGGGCACCCCCCCCCTCCAAAAAGAAGAAGAAAAAAAAAGTCCCGTTTAAAAAAAAAATTTAAGTTTAACATTGCACTGTGTTCGGGCGCTGGACACAGTGCACTATGGGAAGCGTGACATCGCTGCAATCACGATTGCAGGCGTCACGCTTCAATGGCAGGGTTTATTCCTCAAGACACAGATTCGCTCCCAGAGTGTCAATCAATCACCCCCGTCCACTAGACGGCGGTGATTGATCTTGGAGGAGCCGTCGCGTCACTTCCGGTCGTGCAGAGAGAAGCTGGAAGTGACACGACGGGGGCTCCCTTCCCCAGCGGTTCACGAGGGGCAAGGAGCAAGGAACGATGCGGAGGACGTGCATGTCCTATCTTAGAGTGGGGACTCTTTTTGACTTGAGGTATTTAAAATGAAATCTGTTTGAACTTTGAAGACATCATGTTGCATAACATTGCTGCCTTATAAGAGTCAGACTGAGTTATTTTCTATGGAACAAGGAATAGCTTCCCCTGCGTCTCATCTCCTCCCAACCACCAGTGTAGCTTCTCCTTTCAGCTAATCTGGAATCTATATTTGTTGCTGCTATAGATTTATGCGATTCTTGCACGTTTGTTGTTGCTATAGATTTATGCGATTCTTGTACATGTTTGTTGCTGCTATAGATGTATGCGATTCTTGCACAGGTTTGTTGCTGCTATAGATTTATGCGATTCTTGCACATGTTTGTTGCTGCTATAGATTTATGCGATTCTTGCACGTTTGTTGCTGCTATAGATTTATTTGATTTTTGCACATGCTTGTTGTTGCTATAGATTTATGCGCTTCTATAAGGGGTGGGCTTACAATAAGTGGGAGGGGTCAAATGGAAGGGCGGGGCCTGGCGCCCCCCCATCCAAAAATTTCACCAGCCGCCACTGGTCACAGTACATGTTGGCATTCATGGTTCCCTCAATGAACTGTAGCTCCCCAGTGCCGGCAGCACTCATACAGCCCCAGACCATGGCACTCCCACCACCATGCTTGACTGTAAGCAAGACACACTTGACACCATCTGAACCAAATAAGTTTGAGTCTTGGTCTCATGAGACCACAGGACATGGTTCCAGTAATCCATGTCCTTAGTCTGCTTGTCTTTAGCAAACTGTTTGCGGGCTTTCTTGTGCATCATCTTTTAGAAGAGGCTTTGTTTTGGGTGGACAGCCATACAGACCAATCTGATGCAGTGTGCGGCGTATGGTCTGAGCACTGACAGGTGATGGACTGGGCAAGCGTGTCTCCAAACCTAAACCCTATTGAGCATCTGTGGGGCATCCTCAAAGGGAAGGTGGAGAAGTGCAAGGTCTCTAACATCCACCAGCTCTGTGATGTCATCATGGAGGAGTGGAAGAGGACTCCAGTGCCAACCTGTGAAGCTCTGGAAAATAATGGTGGCCACTTAGGGGTGTGCTCACTTTTGTTGCCAGCGGTTTAGACATTAATGGCTGTGTATTGAGTTATTTTGAGGGGACAGCAAATTTACACTGTTATACAAGCTGTACACTCACTACTTTACATTGTAGCAAAGTGTCATTTCTTCAGTGTTGTCACATGAAAAGATAGAATAAAATATTTACAGAAATGTGAGGGGTATACTCACTTTTGTGAGATACTGTACATGCTAAAAACAAGGATGACACCATGTACTGTATAAATAGTAGGTTTTGGACAATACTTCAGTCCTAGCATGATTAAATCATGACTATGTACCATCATCTGTGTAGCGCAACCCTTAAGGGCCACAGATGAACTGGGATCCCCCACCCTGCACAGCCAGGCACACTGAATTTCCACAGGCACACTTGAGTCAGAGAACAGTCCGTGACTTTGTCTTTTTTGTTTTATTGAGGAATAATAACTTGGATAGGGATTGGATATTATGGGATGCCCACTTGACTTTGAAACAACTTTAGGGACAACTTTTCCTATATACGGTCTATATACACCCCACTGCTTCCACCAGCACTCACTTGCTTGTAGAACTCCACTGGCACACTGTTAGTAAGTCTGACAAGGCACTCAGTCACATCAGAGCAAACACTTGTTATAGGCAGGAACCCAAGGCCCTTTAAATGTGTAGAAAAAGTCAGTGCCCAGCATTAATCACTCCTCCTGTGACTACTGATCCCCGCACCACCTCTTCAGGCTCTGCCAACCCACCTGGCTGCAGCTGCCCCTTTCAATAGCCCTCCTGGCTAACTTCTCCACAGTCCTCCAAGGCTGACACTCTCTCCAAAGTCCTCCCAGACTGAACACTCACCAGCCCATGTGGCTGACTTCTCAGACCTCCCAGACATGCTGACTTGCTCCCATGCCTCCAGGAAGGGGTTTCTCCATGAGTTATTGGGGATCCTTCCAGCACCTGAGCACCAGACCCAAGGTCACCCCTCCCCAGACAAGGGCGCACCCTCTGAGGGCAACCGACAGCCTCCTCAGCACTCCATCTCCATATTCCACCCCGACTGCCCCTACTGGCATGACTCATACCTATTTATGAGGGGAGTGGCCACCTTCCAGCTCCTTTCTGCTGGGGATTGGCTAGGGTCCTCATAAATATGCATGGCAGCCCCCCTAGCCTCTACCCACTACATCTAGAACCTTTTCCAAGGTTCCAGAAAATGGGGGGGAGGCACCAGAAGAGCTGTCAGATGAGTCACCCAGCTTCCCTGAGTCACTCAACCCTGACTCAGATTCAGCCCAGGCTTGGCTCTTAGCCAAGCCAATTTACCTACACTAACAACTAAACTATATAATTTATCACACTAGCTAGAAGGTGCTATACCTGTACCTAATGCTATATCTTGGCCTAGGCCAACAAGGCCCAGGACTAGGGCGGCACTTTGCAGGGGGGAAGCACGAAAAGAGTCCCCGCCGGCTTGCACTTTTAGTGCTGCCAGTATGATAATACAGGCAGGGCCGCCATCAGAGTGGGGCAGCCCATGCATATGTAGGGGTCCAGGCATCCCAAAGGGTCCAGGCGGCAGACCCCAAACAATGAGTTGTTGTGCGGGCAGCCGGCGTTCCGCAACTGTGGGGGGGTGGGGGGCGGGACGGACGGACAGACATGAGTCAGGCCTAGGGCAGCACATATCTAATGCCCAAAAAAATGTATCATATTGGAGCTTATTAGAATTTAGATGAGGTAGCTGCATTCAATTTTGTCAGTGTTTTTCCTTTTTTTCACTTGGCAATTCACAAAAAAAACACACTTTCTGCGTTTAGGCTATGTTCACTCCATCATTGTATCTATGGAGGAAGCCGTGGTTGCTACTCAGACTGAACTTCAAACATATTTTCCTTTTACTTATCTCCAATAAATGGGGGATGCGGATACTAGTCTACAAAAGGAAGATGAAAGTGTTTATGCAGAGCGGTGGTGGTATAGTAACCAGTGACGCCACACCACGCGGTGGGGCATGCAGGCCTCCAATACATTTGAATTGCTGGATGCTGGAAATTCTTTGGTCAGTGTAGCTCTGCAAGAGAGTGAATGCTGGAGTCATCATCTATGGAACTGCTATGTATTAAGTCTCTTCTTTTACAGTTTTTTTATAAAAGAAATGTGTCACCATGTAACATATATAAATTGCTTTAATTTTATTTTAATTTTAAACTAAACTTAAGAATATATGTGCTCTAAACAAGTTCATTAAATGGGTTAGTGAGGTTTTATAGCCAAATGGAACAATTAGTCACCCCCCAAAGAAAGTCATAGTTGAGTCACTGAAGTTTAATAGTGTCATTTTAAAGTTGAAGGTTATTTAATATTTTACGAGGGATAATGACCTTGGTGGAATGTTTATGTTGTATGTTATGTGAATACCCAAGCGTGAAGAACAAGAAAACTTGTAAATAAAATGTGAATGTATCCGGACTTTCCTGTATGTAAAAATAGGCATTTTAAAAGGTTATCCAACCCTGTGTGTTTTATCTTTCTGTGATTGCCCATTAAAGAATACATGTATATACATTTCTTTTTCTTTGAATTTTTGTGTTTTTTTGTTTTTTGGGAAGAACTTTTGATTTCATAGCTCTTCAGTATAAGGAATGCTTCTTGGATTATGGATTATACTTTACCTCCTGCCAGAGGCCTGCTACCTATCTACTTGAGTTGTGAAGTTTTAACGTGTATATAAAATCCAACATCCAACAATTAATTTCTCAGATTTGCTCCCTCATGGTCTGTTAAATAAAAAATTAAAAGCATTTTGTTATCAATTATTAGTTAGCATTGTTTCCAGCTATCTCAGTTAAAGTGCAGTTCCACCCATTTTGACATGTTCCTTGGATCACAACGCCCACCCTTAGTACAGTCCTAAACATGGGCGTCCGCAGAACTTTTTTCAGGGGGGGGGCATCATTTTAAGGTCACCCATGCTCCGCCCATTTCGACATGACAATGTCATGACGGGTAGGGGCTTAGCCGCGACTCGCAATTATTTATTTTAAAGGGAGAAACGGCAGACTTTATTCCAGGCGTGTGTTATGTACAGGGTGCAGATTCCAGGCGTGTGCTTTGTACAGGGTGCAGATTCCAGGCGTGTGCTATGTACAGGGTGCAGATTCCAGGCGTGTTCTTTGTACAGGGTGCAGATTCCAGGAGTGTGCTATGTACAGGGTGCAGATTCCAGGAGTGTGCTATGTACAGGGTGCAGATTCCAGGCGTGTGCTATGTACAGGGTGCAGATTCCAGGCGTGTGCTTTGCACAGGGTGCAGATTCCAGGCGTGTGCTATGTACAGTGTGCAGATTCCAGGTATGTGCTATGTACAGGGTGCAGATTCCAGGTGTGTGCTATGTACAGGGTGCCGATTCCAGGCATGTGCTATGTACAGGGTGCAGATTCCAGGCATGTGCTATGTACAGGGTGCAGATTCCAGGAGTGTGCTATGTACAGGGTGCAGATTCCAGACATGTGCTATATACAGGGTGCAGATTCCAGGAATGTGCTATGTACAGGGTGCAGATTCCAGGTGTGTTCTATGTACAGAGTGCAGATTCCAGGCATGTTCTATGTACAGGGTGAAGATTCCAGGCTTGTGCTTTGTACAGGGTGCAGATTTCGGGTGTGTGCTATGTAAAGGGTGCAGATTCCAGGCGTGTGATATGTACAGGGTGCATATTCCAGGCATGTGCTATGTACAGGGTGCCGATTCCAGGCATGTGCTATGTACAGAGTGCAGATTCCAGGCATGTGCTATGTACAGGTTGCAGATTCCAGGAGTGTGCTATGTACAGGCTGCAGATCCCAGGAGTGTGCTATGTACAGGGTGCAGATTCCAGGCATGTGCTATGTACAGGGTGCAGATTCCAGGAGTGTGCTATGTACAGGGTGCACATTCCAGGCGTGTGCTATGTACAGGGTGCAGATTGCAGGAGTGTGCTATGTACAGGGTGCAGATTCCAGGCATGTGCTATGCCAGTATACATATCCAATCCCCCGCACAGAGCTCTCTTCCCCCCACAGAAATGAATTGTCTATAACTGACATTGGCAGGTCAGGCTCCTGGCACAGGCTTCTGCAGGTTCTGCAGGTCAGTGCTGTCTTAACACCGGACGATGGAAAGCCCTGCCGGCTGCTGTCCACAGTGTAATCTTCCTTCCTGTGCCGGGAGCTGGTACATGGAGTGTTCCAGCACCTGCTCACAATCTGCGCAGACACCTTGCGATCCCTGATCCCAGGGGGGGGGGGGGGCCGCTTGCCCCCCCTTGCCCCTAACTGCGGAAGCATATGGTCCTAAATGGATATTCTATTTTTAAAATGATTTGACACTTCCAGTTTAGGCTGCCTAGGCAATTCCATCATTAGGCGATTCCCTTGGACTCCTGGGATATCAGCGTCATCTATCCCAGGAGTCTTCGGGAAACCTTCCCCCCACGCCATTTTTTTAAAAGAAATTGGCACGGGGTTCCCCCTAAAATCCATACCAAAGGGTCTGGTATGGACCAGGGGGAGACACCATGCCCTCCCCGAACCATACCCGGCCACATGCCCTCAACATGGGGGGGGTGCTTTGGGGCAAGGGGGGTTCTACCCCCAACCAAAAGCATTTTGTCCCCATGTTGATGTTGATAGGGACAAAGGTCTCTTCCCCACAACCCTGGGCTGTGGTTGTGGGGGTCTGTGGGCAAGGGGCTTATTGGAATCTGGAAGCCCCCTTTAAGAAGGCCCCTACTTATGTGAACTTAGTATAGGGTACATAGTACCCCTACCCATTCACCAAAAAAGTGTCAAATCTACTTTTTTTTACTATTTTGTTTTACTGCTGATGACTCATTGGTTGGTAAGGAACGCCACGGCTCCTTAACGGCTCCTTAACAACCAGCTTTTACTGTGCCTGATTGGGCAAAGCTTCGCCCAATCAGAGCACAGAATGGACTGTGCAGTATACAGTGCATTGCAGGGCGTTCGGCGGGGCGAACACCCTGCCAAACACCCTGCAAATTTGGGTGTTCTCCAAATGGGGCAAACAGCCAATGTTCGGCCCAAAACTCATGCTCAGGCCTGTTCCCCCAACACTAATCCCCACATCTTCAATGGCCACTACCTGCCTGCAGGGATCATATAAAAAGATTTATAGTACCAATACTAAGATTCACAGGGGTGCTTTTGTTAAAAAATTGCCTAGGAAACTGGAGCTCCGCTTTAACTTAAAACACCTCCCCCATGTTATGGAGGTGGAGAGGTGTTATATACTATAGCCCTAACAAACTCCCTTTCTAGGGTGACAACACTGCTCTTGCTAGATACAATTTGCTTGTCATCCTAGAACAGGAAGTGTGTTCCTGGCAGGATCACCAGGTGAAAATAAGGAAGACAAATGTGTGACCAATGGAACAAATTCAGCCGCCACCTGTAAGGTAGGGTAAGCTGCAATAAATTACTTTTGTGTTCTTGGGTTTAGCTATTATATAAAGCCGAATTCCAGGCATAGAAATGTTAATTTAAATATATTCCTCAATAGCCACATAGGACATAAATCAAATTGGTGTGCACCAAATGCTTTTTGCAACTTAAATATTACCTTGTAAA
This sequence comes from Glandirana rugosa, assembly GCA_018402905.1. Taxonomy (NCBI): domain Eukaryota; kingdom Metazoa; phylum Chordata; class Amphibia; order Anura; family Ranidae; genus Glandirana; species Glandirana rugosa. The sequence goes on along the minus strand of BLSH010083197.1, from coordinate 467,507 downwards.
AGTAGCAATGACATCATCACTGTGCTTTACATAGCCTGTGCAGAGAGCAGAGCTCCGCCCACTACAGACTGCCAGCAGAAAACTACAGGAGGGGGCGGAGACAAGACCAGCCACCCTGCACAAGCAGAGAGAGCAGAAATGACCAGTCTTTATTATAGGAAGCTCCTGCACAGAGGCAAAGTATCACTCTGGATTATTGCACAGATCCGGAAGTATTACGCAGGACACATTAAGATTCAATAAGAACATAGGTGTGCGCAGCCTGTTACATTAGGGTGTGCACCCCAAAGCTCAAACATACATGCGTGTGTGTGTGTATATATATATTTATATAGGGCAGCAGGGCAATGGACAGTGTCGGTAGAGCAGTAGATGATGTCAGTAGGGCACAGGTTGGTGTCAGTAGAGCGGAGGGTGGTGTCAGAAGGGCAGAGATTGGTGTCACTAGTTTATTTTCTATATTTTTTTATTATTACTTTTTTACAATTTTATTATATTTAACAGTTTTTTTTTACAATTATTTTTTTACAATTTTTTTAGGAGCCCCATTCATGGGCTTTGGTGAAATATCAGGGATCTAAATAGACCCCTGATGTCTCACTTTGATTCCCCAGTTCCTTTCTAGACAGCAAGCAGCTAGGGCAATCTGCCCAGCACAGGGTGATTAGGGTGTGCCCAGGCAAACCTATGAATAAGAATATACATGCCCCTTGTATTTGGACAATATTTGTTTATCCTGGAGTTCGGCATTAACTTTACAGTAGGTAGCAGGCTTGCCAACTTTGAGTAAAATTACGTTGTAAAATTCATAATTTTTGCACTTGTCCATGAATGTCAGTTATGGACATATTGTCTGCAATGGACATTCATGGACAGATGCAAAATTTATGAATTTTACAAACTGTTCGTAAATTTAATGAAAGTTGGCAAACCTGGTAGGCAGGGATCTGGCATTGTGTCAAAGGCTCTCCTGCGTACCTTTATCTGAATTTTATTTTATACATTTGTTGCCAAATTTTGCACGTTTCTCACATGTGCAACTAATATGGCAGTCTCTTATTTAATGACTCTGTGTTGTGTAACTTTTCTATTCAATGACATGGTGATGGTGCTGGTGGGTTTAGAATAGGGAAAAAATATATCTGTGTGGGGTAAGCCCCGTCCCCACAGAGATGAATAGTGGGACTTTAAACGGTACTGGTTTACTCTCTCTGAATGATCAGACTGATATGGTAATATTTAAACAAAGTTTAATGTTATTAAACAGCATATAAAATCATCAATTTAGAAAAGAATACATAAATACAAAATAGAAAAACTGGACATTACAGTACAATGACCAAAATAGGTCCACATGTTCTCAGTCGGCGGAATAGCAGTAGACTCCAGTGACTGGTAGGTATGGGATACGTATCTGTTCTTCCCAACGCGTTTCGCCAAAAAAAAGCGGCTTCTTCAGGGGAAATCGAGCAGAAACCAATTACAGGTATCCGTATCCTAGGTAGGTATGACAAAATTCAATAGACATAGAGTACTGATGTATTATTTATCTTTTACATTTATACAAAGTATTCCGTTTATCGGACACATATATCTGCATCTTATTCAAGTCTGATCATATACATATAGGTTAATTGGTCTATATGAGACCTTTCATTTATATTGTACATAGAAATAAAAAACAGGGGGTACCTTGATACTTAATGAAAGAGAGGGACACTCTGTATTTAGATCTCTGACCGTTCTGTTATCAGTTCCAAAATGTCATAATTAGACCTATTAGGTCTGCATTCTGTCTCCCAGGTTGGTACAGATCTGGAGGACAGTTTCATATGACCTACATCCATGAAATCCAGTAGTGCTGTCATAAGATCGTGTCAACACAATCCCCAAAGAAATCTGGGACTACTAGATGCTGTGAGCAGATAGTTGGAGTCTGTCTGTCTTCTTTTTGGCGCATCAAATTTGTAAGTTGCACCTTTTGACCATTGACAGCCTGCATAGGACTAACAATGATATGATCTATTGGTGATAAATAATTTTGTATTATACAGCTACCTCGCCTCTGCGTTTGAGGATTGGGGCTTATTGCACACCTGACAGTGGCGAGATAAGCATTTACAGACCTGTTATGGCATTTTGGAACTGATAACAGAACGGTCAGAGATCTAAATACAGAGTGTCCCTCTCTTTCATTAAGTATCAAGGTACCCCCTGTTTTTTATTTCTATGTACAATATAAATGAAAGGTCTCATATAGACCAATTAACCTATATGTATATGATCAGACTTGAATAAGATGCAGATATATGTGTCCGATAAACGGAATACTTTGTATAAATGTAAAAGATAAATAATACATCAGTACTCTATGTCTATTGAATTTTGTCATACCTACCTAGGATACGGATACCTGTAATTGGTTTCTGCTCGATTTCCCCTGAAGAAGCCGCTTTTTTTTTGGCGAAACGCGTTGGGAAGAACAGATACGTATCCCATACCTACCAGTCACTGGAGTCTACTGCTATTCCGCCGACTGAGAACATGTGGACCTATTTTGGTCATTGTACTGTAATGTCCAGTTTTTCTATTTTGTATTTATGTATTCTTTTCTAAATTGATGATTTTATATGCTGTTTAATAACATTAAACTTTGTTTAAATATTACCATATCAGTCTGATCATTCAGAGAGAGTAAACCAGTACCGTTTAAAGTCCCACTATTCATCTCTGTGGGGACGGGGCTTACCCCACACAGATATATTTTTTCACTGTTACATTTCAGGGATGTGGTACTGGCATGGCAGTGCTCGATTACATTTCTTACCTTTGGGTTTAGAATAGGGATGAGGTATGAATGTGTCACTACCATGGGTTCAAGGTGAATTCTGTGGACCAAGAGGTTCCACTGAATTTATGGGCAGATTTACCCAGGAGAATTTTTTTTCACACCATAATGCACTGAATGGCCGGCATGCTCAGAAGGCCAATGATTGGAACTTTGGATAAGACGGGGGCAGTAAACAGCCATAGTGTCAGTGTATTGGAAGCTGCTGTAGAGAAGGCTAGTGAAAGCTGACAACCTCAATAGGGAGAGATTAGGGTCGAGTAGGAAACTGCACTTTAATTCTAATTGCTAGCTCTTTGGACAATCAACCTTTTTGTTGCATTTTTGTTATTATTATTGGAGACTTTAGTCTATAATTTTTTGTGTGTTTTTTTTTTTATACAAAAAATGGGCTTTTGTTTCAGGGGTGCTAGGTGTTTATTCTTTTTATTTTTATAGGGATCGTTTTTTATGTTTCGGGTGCTCATTTGTTACTGACCATCTATTCTTGGAGTTGCTTTTGTTCTTAACACACTGCTTCATTTGAAAGAGCGAAAAACTAAGTGTGAGATCAACGTGCACCCAAACCACCTCATCACTCACATATCTCCATAATAAAAATACATTTTAGGCTTACACCGGTTAGACCGATTATCCCTGATTAAATCCTCTGCTGCATCTCAAAGTGATATTAAAGGCAATTTTTGTTAAAAATAACAATTATGTCACACTTACCTTCTCTGTACAATGGTTCTGCAGAGAGCAGCCCCAATCCTCCTATTCTCTGGTCCCTCGCTAGCACTCCTGGCCCATCCCACCTGCCGGGGTCCCCCAGAGCAAGAAGCTTGCTATGGGGGCTTCTGAGCCGCTGCACTGCGTGTCCATTCACACACAGAGCTATGGCTTGGCCCCACCCCCTCTCACTCATTGGCTCACTGGCTGTGTTCGACAAGGATGAGGAGGGGGGAGAGGCTCATGCACATCTCTGGATCGCAATGGGGCTCAGGTAAGTGTAGCACCCTCCACGCTAGGTAGGTGTTAGTATAGGTTTTTGCTAGGTAAGGGAAATTTAGACAGGCCTGACTTTGTGCAGGCTTAATTGTTTTGATTCTGGGCTGGGATTGGCTCAGGTAGGACTGGGTGATTCACAGATGGTGTCATCAGGACCTCCCACTTCTATCCAGAAGCTTGCAGTGTTTTCTGGGAAGAGAGGTGGGAGGGGAGGTGTAGCCATCTGGGGTGTTCTAAGGAGCCCTGACCAATCCCCAATCTGGATTGGCAGGGGGCAGGCCTCCTTCAATACCCAGGGTCAGCCCAATCTGGGAGGAGAAGTTCAGGTGGAAGTCTGGAGATTTTATAGTGTAGTGGCTGTCGCAGCCCAGGGGAGCTCCCAGTCTGGGGGGGGGGACTGACCCCAGGCCTGGAGTGCTCGGATGCAGCTAGGAGCGAGATCCTGGTGGCAGGCACAAGATAGAGTGGAAAGGACAGCAGGAGAGAGCTCTATTGGGATTTTCAGTGTGGAGCTATAAGTGTCAGGAGTCGGCGAGCAACATACCCCGTGATACTGGAGGAGGCATGCCAGAGCAGATTGGGGTGAGAGACAGTCTGGGAAGGATGCAGAAACCAGTGTGGGACTTTGCTGTTGTTGTGGTAGTGGAGAAGGCCGTTGCATCTGGAGGAGCTAGCAGGGCCTGGAAGAAGAGGGGCTGGGAGTAGTAGTTCATCGCACTAGCTAGCACAGAGGCTATAAAGCCTCGTACATACGGGACGACGATCATATAGAACAGGTCGTACTAACGACCGTTGTATGCGATATCGATCGTTCGTATGCCCGATTAGAACAGCTGAACATACGACGGTCGTACAAGGGAGTTGTATGAGCAAACTAGAAAACTTGGTCGTACCAACAAGCGCTCATACGACCGTTGTATCGTGTGTACAGAGCAGTTGGTACAACAAGTTGTATTGTGCAAAACACGCATGCTCCGAAGTCAGGAACGGCCGGATGCTAATTACAAGCACCTGAACGTTCTTCTGTGCTCGTACGATCGTGTAGTGCAGTCAGTATGCAAGTTACATTATGCAACATACGATTTGCAATGATCGTACATACGATCGTCGTCCCGTGTGTACGAGGCTTTAGGCTCTGCCTGTAATGGGCGGTCCGGAGGTCCTGTTTCAACTACAGCAGGCCTCATCATGTGCTAGCGAGAGAGACGTTTTGGAAGCTTGGTAAATATCCTTCCAGGTCTCACCTGTGAGAAGCAAGTGTTGTGCAGGAGAGAGGAACAAGGAGTGTAACGTGCAGCAAGTGTTGTGCTTGAGGAAGTTGGAGAAGTGTATATACGGAGGGGTTTATAATGGTCCCATGTAGAGAACTGTTGAAATCTTGGGCATCCCATAATCAGCCCTACACCATCCAAGTTCAAATCCCCTCTATTAAAAAAAAACAAAGTACCAATCTGTTCTGTGTCTCCGGATGTGCGGAACAGTGTAATCAGGTGAACCACAGCAACCAGCCACCCCTAAGGGGGCAATTGCCTACATAAGTATTTGATGAGGCTGGGGGGCTGCTGTTTAGAGGTTTGTTACCTTCATGCATAGAATGCATGAAGGTAGAAAACATTGAGCCTTTATAACCACTTTAATTCTTGTAGTGGAGCCTGCGCTCTCTGTCTCTAATAAATTTGGGCCTAGCCTTACTCATTAAAATTGTCCTGCTGATGGCCAGTTTTACACTGCTGTGCCATCTGCACTTTTCTTATTCATGAAAGAAAATACATTTGCCTGTACTCCATCTCTAACGCATGGTTAGATATAACATTAGATGTATGGTTATAAAGATAGTTTAGGATCAGTGAGAACAGGGACAGCTTCAGTGAACTGCAAGCCAATTTTTATCTGCTGATCGGTTATTGTTTGATGAAAACGCATGTGTCACTGCTACAATTACCTGGCAAAAAAAAGCATTATCAAACTGAAATAGCCATATCAAGCCAATTGTAGAAAGACAACAAATTTCATAACCAAATGTACTCTGCCAGTGAACGCTGTCGAGACGGTCTGTGAAATTTGTATTGTTCTCCAATACAACATTAGGGTATATGGTTTAGAAGATTTGTGTATTTTCAAGGGTACCTTCAACGCCAAATGAAAAGACCCTCTCCCTGCTGTGTGGTATTTAACCACATTAATACCGGACACTTTCACCCCCTTCCTGCCCAGGCCAATTTTCAGCACCGTCACACTTTGACTGCCAATTACTCAGTCATGCAACATTGTGCCCAAATGAAATCTTTTTTTTTTTATACAGATACAGCTTTATTTTGGTGTTAATCACCACTGGGTTTAATATTTTTTTGCTATGTGAAAAAAGTTTACATTTTTGCAAATAAATAATCTTCATCAATTTAGATCAAATGTATTCTGCTACAGTTCTTTATTAAAAGATAACCATGATCAATGTTGTATATTATTTAGTCAGTGTGAATTTAGAGTCTACAATCTATGGTATTAATATTTAAAAAAAAAAAAGGATTAATCCTGATGTACTGGCAACCATTTCCCAAGATCTTAGAATTCCAGGGCAATATAAATACCCCCAAAATAGATAGCCTGAGACCTGGTGAGTTTCTTTGAAGTTGTAATTTTCTGTTACAATTTTTTGGAAAGAGAATTCCCCCCCCCCCAAATACTGTCCAATCATAGGATCACTGTTATAAGCAATCATTGGCATCCATTCACATGTCATTGTGTACTATTGTGATCCCTGTGGTCAGATTACAATAGTACACAATGAACAGCTATGAACAAAAGCCACTGTGCACTTTTGACATGTGTCACAGCGATCAGTGTACCAGGGCTGGCCTGGTACAATGATCAACACAGCGGGTGACAGATCTCGCCACTGTACAGCCACTAGGGCACATATGAGGCATGTACCTGGAGGATATGTCCCAGGTCAACCCAGGGTAGTGCTCTCACCCAGCCATCATTTTACAATAGGCCAGGCAGAAAGTGGTTAAAATATTTTTTTGCATTGATAAATGCACTTCATGGCCTTAATGTAGGCACTGTGGTTTCCATATATTGTATATGTGCAAATGTGTACAACCACACACTGTTTTTACATGCAGTGTTAGACAGGGAGATTGTTTGCAGGCTAGCTGGTAAGTGTGCTGGGAAATTGTGCTCTCTGCAACCTTCCTCTTATGCTCCAAGGAAACCAAGTTAAAAAAAAAAAAAAAAAAAACCCACACACCACAACACACACACACACCTTCACTCTTGCACTCAGCATCCTTCTGCCCCAATGTTAGAAGACGACAAACTATTGACATAGGGATTGGTGGATAAAACTAAAGCAAATTCATCTTTTTGGAAACCCCCTGTATAAAATGTGACATGACAGGAACAAGTTCTTTGTAAAGTTAATGGATAGTTCCCTTTAAGGACGAGTGGTAGGGTTCTTAAGACCTACATGTGAACATGATCACCTTAGAAATAGTCTCATCAGAGCGTATACATCTTTTAAAGGCTCTCTGCTATGCATAGTTCATTATTATATTTGGTCATGAAGGCAGGGTGTGTTTAGGAAACAAGTTTAATTTTTTTGACTGGATTTGAACCAGTAGTATTTGAATTGATCCAATTTTTTGGTGAATAGCTGGTTCTTTTCTATTCAAAGTTTGGAAGATGGCTATATTCTCAATTCAAATTCTATTAGGTTTCATTCTATTCTTTTGGAAATTCAGGAAGATGGCTATATTCTATCACATTCTAATATTTCCTATTCCATTCTTTTAGAAATATTAAATTAATTTCATAAGACTGCTATAGTCTAATACAGGCAGTCTTTGAATGAAATCAGCAATATGTTACAATGCAAATTTGATTTAAATTTGGACAATTTGTATTTTCGGACGAAATTTAATCTAGTCATTTCAAATTAGTTACTATTGTAATTCGGAAACATCCAAATAAACATTTTGCCCTAATTGCAATTCAGAATGAAACACCGCACGTCTTGTCTGAATAAAGAAAATGGACGGCCATCTCCAATGACCTGAAACGTCCCCCAATGTTCCTGTTACCCCAGATACCATGTACACTTATACAGCATAGTAGCACTGTTTAAAGAAATTAAAGTATGGGAATTTTTTATATTTCTCTCCCCAAAGGAGGAAACAAACCAATAAATGGCCTCCCTTATTTTGTCCAAATGGTTTGGCCTAAATTGCAAAAAAAAAAAAAAAAAAAAAAAAAATCCAAAATGCAGTTTATAACGTTTTATTTTACACAGTAAAAACATTGGCTCTCCTAGGAGACTCTCTTGCTGACTCTCTTGTAGACGATGTCCTTTAATGTCATTACCTGAAAGAAATATACAGAGTTTGCTCATTAGTCACAAAGGAATTGCATCTACTCTGAACTGACTGATGTACATGATTACCTCTGATCAAGCCCAACTTCCAGACTTTAATAGCCATCTGACTCCATTGGGGAAATTTCCCTAACCACCTCAATGGCACTTGTTCAGCTTTACCTAAATGTATTTCCTGTTGTACTGAACTGTATAAAGTTACTATTGTTTGATATATGGTGGGTTTGGACCATTACCAGTGGCAGCTGCTCCATCAGGGGCACCCCCCCCCCAATCCATGCTCCCGGGGGGGGGGCCCCACAAAAAAAAAAAAAAAACAAAAAAAAAAACACACCTGCACACTACACCACATTGCCGCTATTGACCATTACAACTAGTGTACGCCATTTGGTTTCCTCCTCTGTCCTCCCCTCCTGTTTCCAGCTAGTTAGTTCAGTCTTAGCTACACCCTCCGTTTCCTCAGTTAGTTCTTGGCAGAGGCAAGTCGTGTTATTACACTTCAAACAATTGAAAAATATCCTCTGTACTGCCATTAGGATTTGAATGACCACTGTTTTAATTCAGTGTCTTACTGTTCTAGTTAAGCTGCCTATAGATGGTGCAGCAGGTGAGCATACTTTATAGACAGACCGAGTCCAAGGCTGTAGGTCTATACATAAAGCGACATTTGAAACGAGACAACACACCTGTGACACTAGGACAACAAACGTGGGCATGGGAATCACCAGAACAGAAAGGCACAAACAGCAATAAGATCACTTTATGAACTTTATCCCAGATAGCAAGCTATTGAGCTGCAAGTTTGAAAAAAGGACTTGCTAAGCTATTGCTAGACTTGTCAGGCGTCACAAGTTTGTTGCGCAATTGCATGATTTCAGATCAACTTTCTTTGCAAACATTCTGCAAGTTCTGGTTCAGTTATGTTGTGCAATAGTCATCCCACCACAGGGGTCACTATGGCTGAATTTTCATGCTGTAGACTTGCAGAGCTCTTGCCACGCAAATGTCAACTAGAATTTGTGCTTTAAGTGCTCAGCAAGTGTACAAATTGCCAGTGAAAAAGTGCAGCAAGTTAAGAGACTTACAATTCAACACTGCCACAAAGTTGTGGAAAGTTATCCTTGCCATCTGGGATTAGTCATAGATCAATATTAGAGTTGAGCGAACACCTGGACGTTTGGGTTCAGAGGGTACGTACGAACTTTGAGAAAAGTCTGGGTTCGGCACCGAACGTTGCCCGAACGTTATGCCGGACCCCGAACCCCATTGAACTCAATGGGCACCCGAACTTTTAGGCACAAAAATGGCTGTAACAAAGTCCTGGCAAGTGCTAGAGGGCTGCAAAGGGAAGTAAAATGGGGGTAAGAGTAGGGCAAGTGCCCTACAAAAAAAAAAAAAAATGGGGATAGGGAAATTAAATTAAAATCAAATAAAAAAAAAAAATGGGAAGGGGGGGGTGGATGTGGAGTAGGAGCCTAGAGGTTGACTAGCCAGTGACCATGGCAGTGTAGGTGGAAGTGGTGGTAGTCGGGGAGGAGGAGGTAGCCAATACTGTATTTTTTTTTTTTGTTTGTTTAGAATTGGGGTAGCCCCCAAAATATTGAGGCCTATTCAAAAAAAAAAACAAGTATACAAATGGCTTTGTGAGACGGGTCTAAATGTTTATTCTGCACAAGGTACAGACAAGTCTTGTAGGATCCATGCCTGGTTCATTTTAATAAAGGTTAGCTTGTCCACGTTGGCTGTGGACAAAAGGCTGCACTTGTCTGTGATAGTGCCTCCCGCCGTGCTAAACACGTTCAGACAATACACTGGCTGCAGGGCAGGCCAGCACCTCCAAGGCATAAACGGCAAGCTCAGGCCATGTGGCCAATTTGGAGACCCAGAAGTTGAATGGGGCAGACCCATCAGGCAGTACGTGTAGGCGTGTGCACACATACTCTTGCACCATGTTGCTGAAATGCTGCCTCCTGCTAAGACGTTGTCTATCGGCTGGTGGTGCGGTTTGTTGTGGCGGGCTGCTGACAAAGCTTTGCCACATTTCGGCCATGCTAACCCCACCTTCTGAGGTGCTGGCAGTGGCACAGCTGTATTGGTGGCCTCTTCCTCCTCCTCCGCCTTGTGCTTCTGCTGAGCCCCCGGTGTCATTTGGGAATGCCCTTAGCAGTGCCTCTACCAGTGTGCGCTTGTAGTCGCGCATCTTCCGCTCACGCTCCAGTGAGGGAATTAAGGAGGACACGTTGTCCTTGTAACGGGGATCCAGCAGGGTGGCCACCCAGTAATCAGAAGAAGTTACAATGTGGGCAACTCGGCTGTTGTTGCGCGGGCACTGCAGCATGTAGTCGGCCATGTGTGCCAGGCTGCCCAGAGGCAAAGACAAGCTGTCCTCTGTGGGAGGTATATCTGTGTCCTCTGCATCCCCCCAGCCACGCTCCAGTGATGCCCACGAGCTGCGTTGGGTGCCACCCTGCTGCAATTCCTCCTCCTCCTCCAGAACTGTGCCCTGGCTTGAATATTTTTGACCTGGCCTATGCTGGTGCAGGAACCCACCCTCCAAGCCACTTGCGAATGACTGGCCTGATAACCGTGGAAATTACCCCTCTTCCTCCTCCTGTGCCACATCCTCTTCCATCATGGCCCGAAGTGTTTTTTCAAGGAGACATAGAAGTGGGATAGTAACGCTGAGAACAGCGTCATCGGCACTGGCCATGTTGGTGGAGTACTCAAAACACCGCAATACGGTACACAGGTCTCGCATGGAGGCCCACTCGTTGGTGGTGAAGGGTTGCTGTTCCGCAGAGTGACTGACCCGTGCGTGCTGCAGCTGAAACTCCACTATTGCCTGCTGCTGCTCGCACAGTCTCTCCAGCATGTGCAAGGTGGAGTTCCACCTTGTGGGCATGTCGCATATGAGCCCGGTACTACCTTCTCCTACACCGTGTCCTCCTCC